>JAVLUZ010000004.1:462806-640653 GCA_036768485.1 Mermis nigrescens | reverse complement strand
TGCTAAGGCAAGTTCGCCTATACGTGTAACTCTCGCAGTTACCAGTTCAAATTTGAGAAACAGCATATACGCGAGTCACTTATGCTTTATACATTGGCTTATTGTAGGTATACTGTAGCTTTCTGAATTTTCTATATCTCACAGGCTAAGAGTCAAATATAACTGAAATTCAACAAATCAATTGTATATGAGTCAAAAATAACATACGTAAAATATAGTGCATGGGATTACTGTAGGTATGCTACAACACATATCTTTTGATTCGCTGACCTGGAAATTATTTTGTAAAGTTTCAAATCAGTTTTGTAAAATTTAGAAATTATTTTGTAAAGTTTAGAAATTATTTTGTAAAGTTTAGAAATTTTTTTGTAAAATTTGGAAATTATTTTGTAAAATTTGGAAACTTTTTTGTAAAATTTGGAAATTGTGTTGTAAAATTTGGAAACTTTTTTATATGGTTAAGTATGGGTGTTTTGTGAAATTTAGAAATTATTTTGTAAAATTTAGAAACTTTTTTGTAAAATTTGGAAATTATTTTGTAAATTTTGGAAACTTTTTCGTAGAATTTGGAAATTATTTTGTAAAATTGGAAACTTTTTTTCGTAAAATTTGGAAATTTAAAAAGTATTTACAGTTCGACTACCGTGAAAAACCATGAGTCAAATTTTGATGGGTACCCCGCCAGTGGACCAGATATTCGGTCTTATTATTCCTCCTATGTGTATTTAGAATTTTATCGACAATCAAAAGCTCACCTTTCTTTACATGGATTTTTTGAAGTTCCGGCTCATAGAAGACACCCTCCAATGTCTCACCCATTCGATCTTGCAGAGTGTAAACAGGCGGTGTTATTGCATATTTTTCTTTAATTGTGAACCACTCTTCTGTCCAAATAGGCCAGAAGCCTTTTTCGAAAGTGCGTTTTACTTTACTTATTCGTACGTTATCCCCAACATCAAATTTAAATATATTAGGTTGCCTAGTGGTTCGAAATACTTTATTCAGAATTTCCTTCTCAATTTCCTCATTCACATTTGCCGGAAATGTCCCTGTAGTTCGATGGTAAGAATTATTATAATTTTTCAACAAATCAGCCAAAACGTCAATGTACCTATATGTATTCTTGGCTGTAAAATATCTCCACATTTTTTCCTTCAGAGTTCGTTTAAAACGTTCTACGACACTGGCTTTTAGTTCTCTTTTGATTGTGAAAAAGTGGATATCCTGAGTTTTTAGAGAATTTTGAACTTCTCTGTTGATGAATTCTTTTCCTGCATCTGTCTGCAATTTGTACGGATTCGACCTGATCTAAAAATTTCTTGAAATGCTTCTAGAACCGCTTTTGAAGTTTTGGTTTTGAGTGGCAAAGACCATGCGTATTTTTAAAACAAATCAATACAATTTAGTAAAACTTTATATACACCATTGAATTTGCTCAATGACTGCAAATTAACATGATCAGCCTGTCATTGCTCATCAATACAACTTACTAAAAGTTTATTGTGTGCAAAATGCTTTTTGGCTGGTTTATGTAATGTATATGTGGGCTGCTTAGCCAGCCATGCTTTCACCTGCAAAAGTTTCAAATTAGGTAACACTTTTTTTGCTTCTTCCGTATAACTGATTTACCCCAGAATACCCGGTCTTACTATTATAATACAATTTTTTTCAACGTTCTATCCATTTTGGTTATATTAAACTAATACGCTAAGAATACTTATTGACGAATGAGTAGGATTTTTTTTGGGTTTTATATTTTTTTGGTTTTTTTATTTTCAATCACAAATAATACTTAATAATTCAATTTTTCCTTTTCTTTTACCAAATCTTGAGCTCTATATCGTTGTATAATGCTGTTTCCTGCATCCTGAGATGATCGGTTATATTCTATACATCGTGGACACAGTTGTACAGTAAAATATGTACGTCCTGAATTTTTTTCAAAGCAATCTTTTTCCGTACTGGCTCTTCGACAATAAAATCATAATTGAATCATGAGAGGAAACATTGGCCGTTCTAAGTTTCGCCCATAAAGAGCTTTTGGCGGTCTAATCGACCTGCCATATATATGGCTTCCTTTCCTCATCACTAAAAGGATATTTCTTAATTTCATGCACTTCCTCCATCTTGGAAAGGATTACCACTTGACCATCCTTTTTCCTTCAATCTTTATCACAGCGAGGTGCGAAATTTGTGTTCGCCCGTCAGAGCAACAACGGCACACATCTGGGAAATGCGGTTCTTTAATGTAGATAATAAAAAGCTTAGATACCCTTTTTTGTTTACACTCAATACCGAGTTAGTCGTGAGTGTGTAAAGTTTATACCAAAAATTCAAATGATCGGCAAAGGGCCAATTTTTTACAAATGTTTCCCTGATTAGTAGTTTACGAATCTGGTCTTAAAATTTCTTTGCACTCATTAGTTGTTGAACAGGAGTGTAAATTGGACGGTTTTTTTACTGTTTTCATGTGCACAAGCACATCTAACTCAGTTTTACATTCTATGCGGCCTGATTGTTTTCAAAAGGTAGACGGTTATGAAATCTAGGGGAGCCTTTTTTATTTTTTTGCAAATCTTGGCTGCGAGTTGAGTTGGTGCAATGGCTGACGTATCCGTGCCCGCATATGGATTTAAGAAAAGGATAATCGGTTCAAGTCTTCTGAATACTAACTTTTTCATTTTTTTTTCGAATTCTTCTGGCAAAAGCATGAACTTCATTTGACTTATTCATCTGTTTAAGTTCTGCAGATAACACGATTTTTATTTTTTGAATTTAGCCTCAGTTCTCGAATGGGAGTGTAAAGAGTGCGAAAAGCTGAGGGTGAAAAGACACATTTTGGACAAGTTTTCGACTTGTTTATGTCTGCCAAAAACTCCAGTTTTGAGTTTTAAGAAATTTTTTGACAGAAATGTACTACGGATCGAGGGCTATCTTCTGCTTACCAGCAAACTTTTCTACAATCAAAATGCAGTTAGTACCAGGGGTTTTAAACTTTACACTCTAGTGGATGAATGAAAAAACAGATTTTGTCCAAGATTTCTCTGCCAACTTTTTCGGTTATGAGTTAGGGTGAATTGAATAAAATAGAAATAAAGTAACTACGAAGAGCTACACGTCGAAGAAAGCCGCGTTCGAAAAACGTTATATTCAGTTGTTTATGGGGGTATAAAGTTCGAAATCTGAGGTGTAAAATGGGCGAAAAAAACAGATTTTTTCCGTATTTTGATTGGTAAATCAATCAAATATTTTGCGGAACATAAGTTTGGCACATACAAACGAAGTACAATCAACGTGCTTCAAACTAACCTGAAGCGAATTTATTTACACTCAATGGGGCGTTAGGTTCAGATTTTTAATCTTTACAATGTGGTGAAAAGTGGAAAATACGGGTTTGTCCATTTTTTGTTCGCCACTTCCTCTATTCAGAAGTCAAGCGAGGTCGAATAGGATAAAATAAAGTACTTTCTAAGGGGTAAGCGTCACAGCGAATAGCGTTTGTTTACATCAATATTTAGGTTTTTCGGGAGTTTTAAAGTCAAAGAAATGAGGGAGTTAAACGTGTTTCTGTCCTGTGTTTTTCTGCCAAGTTCTGGATTATGAGTCTGGACCTAATCTTAAGTCTAAAAATGAACCAGAAACCAAATGTGATACGCTAGTTTGTTTGCACTCAACAGTGGTGTAAAGTGCTTTGCATCTAATATTTATTTGTCCTCAGGCGATTGTGAAGACTAAATTTTTTAATAAATGTTGATCGTAATATCAGAGTAATATCGACTGAAATTTTCTTTACACTCTGTGGTTGTGTAAAGTTTACACTGCATATCAACATTAGTTCTATAGCCTTACGGAAGCTTAATTTTTTTCAAAATGTTGTACGTAAAATCAGAATGGGGAATCTGACTGTTAGTTTTCTCCACACATTTAGTTGTGTAAAAGTTTGCACTATTCATTTGTTGTTAATATGTAGCTTATACTACAAATTTATTTTACTTCCAAATCTGAACGTTAGTGTTCCTTACACTTGATATTTGCGTAAAGTTTTTGCTGAGAAACTTTGATCTGTATAAATAATGTAAGGTTGCCTTGTTTAAAAAGGATAATGCTGATGTTAAGAACAATATTAATTTCCGCGTTCTTAGACTGCTGTCATCATTGTGGGATGTTACTGTATGTGTTTACTGTCTGATGTTCTCAAATCATGCTAATTAAAAGTAGGGCACTACCAAAGAAAAATGCTCCGATGGAACAAAAAAGATGAATATACTTGGAATTGTGGATTCTTAAGGATGTCCTAAAGTCGCAAAATCTGTTAAAAATTATATAAGCAACGCAAAAAATCGAGGTATATTCTGCGGCCAACACATTAAAATAAATATTTAACCATAAAAATGATTGAAAAAGCAGCACGTTAGCTATGCAGCAGCTATTGGAAATGATATTGAGTAACAGTCTTTTTTAAGCCAATTGAATGAAATAGCAAACATCGATGCATCCAAAACAATTGAAGAAATTGTTGGTTTAAAACAGTAGGAAGCGCGTGAGTTGACTTGAAACAGACAAAATTTAGGTTCACAATCATGCCCTTAACGATTGTGTGCACTAATCAATCGGCCCCTGCTTTGCTTGCTATAATGCTCATAACAAAATAAACAACTTTAAATACAATACCATTTAGTTTTCTATCAATCAGAATACGAAGCTAGTCAGCGTTGCTACTTGCCAGCAATTTAAAAAAGTAAACATTATAGATTTCGTTTATACACTCTTATCTGAAGCTTTGAAAATTATTTAAAAAAGATATTTTTAGAGGCCGCAGAATATACCGGGTGGTTAGCAACCTTTTGCTAGGGGTACAGCGCTATAACTACAGGGCTTGGGATCAAACCAAATATACCATTAGATAGAGAATGTGAAACGGAATTTATTGATGCCAGAATAATGATCAGTGTGCCTATCACTTGTGCGGGAAACAGGAAACTACGTCGGTTTTCAAAACTTTTGCAAAAATTTTCCTCCTTTCTGTGCAAAGTTTCATATGTATCGACCAGTCAGTTTTAGGCAAGTATTTGCGCCTCGACTTCATCTTTATGAATGGCTTAATGGTTTCGGCGGATTTTAAGTTGAGTGAATTTCCGGGTTAAATATCGTTACCCTTAAAATTGGACGTTTGATTGTTTTAAGAAATGTTGGGTTGCATTAGCTCGCATGCAAGGCGCCTTGTCGTGAACAAAAACAGTCTGACCAGCGACCAAATATTTTTCAGGCCGAAAATAGGACCTAATTGGTATTGATATAAAACTTTATACAGAAACGTGAAAAATATTTTGATAAGTATCGAAAATCGACATTTATTAATTGTGTTCATACCCCGATCGTTTAAAAACTATTTCTCTTGCCGGTCTTAGGCACACTGATTTTTAATTTGGCATCAATAAATTCCGTTTTAAATTCTCTATCCAATAGATTATTTGGTTTGATCCCAAGTTTAACAGTTATAGCACTGACCCCCTAGCATAGGGTTATTAACCACCCTGTACTTCGATTTTTTGCGTTACTTAGAGAATGTGTGATTTTTATCAGGTTTTGCGACTTTAGGTTGCTTTTTCCTAGTCCCCTCCTTTTACATCCTTAACAATCCACAATTCCAAGTATATTGCTTTTTTGTACCATCGGAGCATTTTTCTTGCTAGTATATACTCTTGGGAGTGGGGGTATGCACCCACCCTCGATAAACCAAAATACCCCCCTTCCCCGAGAATTCAATTTTTGAAATTTGTTTTGTTGTTTTCGCAATTTTTTGATGCCAATGGATAGTGCTCGATTAGAAACGTTGAAAAATGGTGTTTTTTTCCGCCGTACCACTATTTTTGAGGCCATTTTTTGACCTTTGAAAAATCTTGCACCCATCCCTAGGATTTTGGTGCCGCCCCTTATGCTTATTAGTAATCTAAATAATGACTGTGATGCGAGTAGCGTTGGCAAAAGTCCGGACCAAGGACTGCTGGATCGTGGTCCAGGACTTGTCCTTATGATCCTCGGACTGTAAGGACTGGTCCTTTTCAAAACCGTAGTGCACTACCAGATCATAGTCTTTTTTTAGGATCATGGTCCGGACTACGGACTATGATCCTCAATGTGATCTTTTAATTCACAAATTATTATTTAGTGTAATTACTGTAGATTTGTTTTTCTCTAGAGTTATTCACGCGCTTTTTGTTGTGTAGAGCTTTAAACAGTAAAGCTTGGAATATGTCAAACTCAAAATTCGGCGAAATTCATAATTATTTTGCATAAAATAAAGATGAAAACAAAAGTGATTGCAAGGAATGCGCATTTCCACCTACAGGCCGCCCACACACCTGGGCGTGGGGGGGGGGGTTTGGGGGGTATGCACTCCCCCAGAAACCAAAATACCCCCCCAGAAATCAAAATACCCCCCCAGAATTCGAATTTTGAAATTTTTTTTTTCGTTTTTTTCGCAATTTTTTGATGCCAATGGATAGTTATTGATGAGAAACGTTCAAAAATGGTGTTTTTATCGCCATACCACCATTTTCAAGGCCATTTTTTGACCTTCAAAAAATCTTGCACCCCCTAGAATTTTCTTCCTGCCCACGTATGGTCGCTCACCGACCAACCTTGGACGACATTTGGAACTAAAGCACCCAATGCTTCATGAAAAAACTTTGGCGTCACAGAGAAAAGATGCGAGGGTGTGGGTAAAATCCGGAAACCGAAACGGAGACGGAAACGAAGGGGAAAAGCCGGAGACGGAAATAATGGGTAAAAGCCGAAAACGGAAACGATGGGTAAAAGCCTGAAGCGGAAACAATCCAAAGTGGCGGAACCGGGGTTCCCGAAGTAGGGCCCATCAGGGTCAACACCCCAACCCTGTTACCGCCGAAATTTCCACAACTGAAGGGGGTTTAGGGGCTCGGAAACGGGGTACCCCATTATATTCATTTGTGAAGCATGACCCCGGGTCCGTCGGGGTTTCTCCGCCCTGGAGGCAGTCCAAAGTGGCGGAACCGGGGTTCCCAAGTAGGGCCCATCAGGGTCAACACCTCTAACCACGTTTCCGCCGAAATTTCTCCAACTGAAAGGGGGTTTAAGGGCTCGGAAACGGGGTACCCCATTATTCATATGTGAATCTGACCCCACTTCAGTCGGGAATTTTTTCGCCTTGGGGTGGTCCAAAGGGGCGGAACCGGGGTTGAAGGTCTTGACCCTGATTGGCACTACTTGGGGAACGCCGGTTCCGCCATTTTGGACTGCCCCCAGGGCGGAGAAACCCCCGACGGAACCGGGGTCCGATTTACATGTGAATAATGGTGTACCCCGTTTGCGTACTCTTATATCCCCTTCTATGAGTGAAATTTCGACGGAAACGGGTTTGGGGTGTTGACCCTAATGGGCTCTACTTGGGGAACCCCCGGTTCCGCCACTTTGGATCGTTTCTGTTTCCGGTTTCGGCTTTTACCCATCGTTTCTGTTTCCGTTTCCGGCTTTTATGATTTCCGTTTCCGGATTTCACTTTTCCCCAAGATGCGAAGGAAAATACCGGCGTTGTCCAACCAAAAATCAACAAATACTATTGCAAACGCTTTTAATTGAGCTACGAGCGGTACGTTCATGTCAGTTTAAGCTTATTGCGACATTCCACATAATTTGAAACTCTCACAAAAAAAACAAAAAATTAGAAAATTTTTTATTTTCCTATGAACTTGTCCTAGATGCAGTGAAACTGGCTATTTCTGGCTTGAACAAGACATTTTTTTGTTTTTTACTAACTTTGAGTCACCTCTGAATATCTTGCTATTGAGTTGTCGATTTTTCAAATAAAATATCAAAATTCTGGGAAGTCATCTTATCCATCCAGGTGGGCTGTATCGGAATTTTAAGGGAGGGGCTGTAAAATTTTTCAAAGGTCAAAGAATAGTCTTAAAATGAAAACTAAAAAATTTCCAAAAATATAATTCTGGGGGATAGTGAGATTTTCAAATATGGAAGAAAAGAAAAATACATTCCCCTTGCTATATAAAGTGGCAACGCGCATTTGGCAATCCCAGCCCTCAGCTCTATGTGGACGCGTTTTCAGCCGGGCGAGTTTGATTTTGGAGAAAAACCGTCACAATTTAAGTGATAATCAAATGGAAAAAGGTATTTTTTTAAATTTGATTCCGACTTATTTTTCAGTTATACGATTGATGTATGATTGTTGTTTCTTAAGTGAATAAATACATTGATAAAGTTTGTAGCAAACTGGATAAAATTTGATAAGAAATATAATCAACATAATAACATAGCATTGAAGGACTGTGGTCCGGACCAGTCTTTTTATAAAAGATCACAGTCCGGACCATAGTCCGGTAGTCTTTAAAATTGGGTTTGTAGTCCGGACTATAGTCCGGAAGTCTTTTTCCCGGACTTTTGCCAACGCTAGATGCGAGTATAAATAAATGAGCTATAAAATAGTGGTTTAGTGATTGGCATTTTTTGGTTCTCATTGGACTCAAAAGCCAACATTTCGTGTGACGTCCAATTCCGCGCATCGCCAAGTACATTTGTTATTTTCGTTGATTTTGTTTCCACGTGTCATTGTCACCGGGGTGGTTACCGGTCATCTGGCAATAAATCGTGAGTTGAAAGTTGCTGCTGTCGTGAGAAATCATATTTTAACCTAATCTGGAATTTCTAAATTACCCACAATTCTGGACACGGCCGTCGCCACTTGCTCCGAACGTCCCGAGTTGGAAATTCGTGTCTAGCACTACAACAATTTATCTAATTAGGAACCTATATTTGTCATTTTCAAGCCGTTTAGTCGATAGAAAAAGGGTAAATGGTCTAAGACGTTGAATCTCACGGGTATTGGTCCATTCTGCAGTAGTAAACATGGGCGTTTGCACATAAGTATGTACGAGAGCGAAACCACCCCAGCAGCAAGTAAACTTGTACTTGCGGTGTCCCCTCGCACAACGCATACAACATTGTGTCCTGCGTATCATTATCTTCATCTGGTAACGCGGGTATCCCCCTAATTGGCAAGGGAGCCCTGCTTTGAAAATGAACTGATAACCCGCAGCTGGGTGAAGGCAATACATTTTCACGTTGGCTGCATTTTACTTTATTTTCCTCTATCTGACCATAAATGAGAAAAATATTAGAAATTAGCGTATTACTAATTACTACATCATTACAATCTACATAGTACATGTGTAATACCAGCCCTTTCACTCAAATGGATGAAGATGCACTGCATGCCCTGAGCAGACGTACATATGTAGTAGTTTGAGGTCCTCCAAAACGGACAGTTTCTGGGAAAAATGAGATAAAATTAAAGTCGAAAATGAAGCAAAATCAAAATTTTTTCCAAAAGTGCTTTAAATTGATTAAAAACGGTGTAATAACATAGTTTTGACGCTATTTTATCGCTTACATCAGTTTTTAAAGTTATTTTGGCCCAAAAACTCACTTGTTGATTCCACTATCAGTCCGGTCATGCTATGCGTCTAAGGTACCTATGTACATGTAAGACTAAATAAGCTCATAAGTCCAATCCAGGCCTCAGTTTGCAACTTTCTGTGATGTTTTTTTCTTTGAAAGTTATTTTTGAAAGAGGTACAGCTAAAAATTATTACAATGCATAAGAAGAGGCGCTTGGTGGATATCCATGCAAAAACAAGAAAGCATAGATTTCTGTTGCAATAAACACCACAACCAGGGGTTGCATTTGAAAACCTGGAAAGGAATAAACCACTAAAATTCTTATTAAAACCTTATTTTTACATTTGGAGTTATTGTGATATACATAACTGTAAATTGGCCAAAAAATGCTTATTTTTTACTATTCTATAACTTCTTATCAAGTTGAAGCATTAAAAATGATGTAACTGAAGCCAAAACGAGGCTAGAAAAAGTTTTGGACACATGGATAAGGAAGAACAGAAAAATGCCAATAATGTGATGTGTTATTCCTCCGGCATAGGGCATAGTACGGAGGGTTAATCTAAGATTTACTTGGGGTGGTGGAAGAAAGCTGAGGCAAGGCTGGTCTTGATTTTATGCTAATATTGAAAAATTCTAAAATTAGGCCCAAAGTCAAGTGAAGCGGACTATAGGCAAGACGGGTCTTCATTTTGTTGGTAATCTTGAAAATTGTAAAATTGTACCGAACATTTGACGCCTCGGTGACGAGTTTCGGTCGTGTGTGTGTGTGTGTGTGTGTGTGTGTGTGTGTGTGTGTGTGTGTGTGTGTGTGTGTGTGTGTGTGTGTGTGTACATTACTCGTATGTACAGTAATGCGCAAAAGTTTAGAGCCACTCTGCTCAAACAAAGCAGGAAACTGTACAAGTATACCTACTATGCAAAGCTTGTAGGGGTCTTTGAGAAAAGCAGCTAGTGACAGACAAGTCACTAGACCAGTTTTTGTCGCTGAGTCTGAATCTGCGAGCCTTTTTAGGCTCAGTAGAATATTAATCGTGGCATAAGGGATTTGAAAAGCTTCACGGTCATTCTGCGTTGCGTAAAATTATGCAAATAGCTCTTAATGCCAGAATATAGTAAAGAAACGTTTCTGACTGCAACTAAAACTAATTTCGAATTGTGCATAATGCACTGACAACTTACATATCGTTTTGGCGTTTCAGCAAGATTTTATACTCTGGAGGGCTGTTCCAATTAACCAGTTGACATTTTAATGATGAATAATTTCGTTAAATACATAGGAGGCGTAAAGTTTAAAATTTAGGAAAGAGAAAACTTTCATGCATTTCTCTACATGTTTAATCGAACTTCGAACCACATGATAGTTATAGTAGGATATTTCAATCCAATAAATTGATTCTAATCAAAACTACAAAACCGATGAAATTTACTGGACCTGGCACTGCCATATTATGATGCCCAATAAAATTTTGGAAAATGAACTCGTTTTTTTCGAACTTCAATATTTCTTTACTGGAAGTTTGCTTACTACCGCACTCTTAAAAAAATAAAAATTTTTATGCCTGAAAAAAACCGTAAGCATAGAGAATGATAGTTGAGCTCTTATGTGTATATTCGTTTTTAAGTAGACGAATTGGTTTTGCGGCTTAATTCAGCACTTTTTCATGTCTGAGGCTAAGCCATATAGCTCCGATCCCAGAAACGATGTTCCATAAATTGAGCTTTAGTATTTCAATACTTTTGGATCGGATTATCATAGGTAGCGCGATAGCACTGCCTTTAATACACCTGGCCATCCTTTTTCTTATGTGTTTATCACAGCGAGTGCGAAATTTGTGTCCCCCTCACAGCAACAACAGCACACACATGGGAGGTGCGGTTTTTTAATCGATGCATAAATTAAAAATTTCGATGCCCGTCTTTTTTGTCCTCACTGTATACCGATTTAGCAATGAGTGTGTAAAGTGTAAACCAGAAAAATCAAATAATTTGTGGACGGCCAATTTTTTAAAATGTTGCCCCTCAAGTTGTAGATTACGAATCTGAACTTAAAATTTCTTTACATTCAATATTTGTTACAAAAAGTGTAAAGTATACGTGTTTTTTACTCTTTGCGTGTCCTTCAGCTTACCTAACTCAATTTTGCTTTCTGTGCAGTCCAATTATTTTTATAATGTAGGGGATTGCAATATCTCAAAACCGAAATTTTATCTCTCTTAACGCAATATTTCTTGATCTGTGATCGTGTTAGTGTAAAGGGTTCGAGTCGAAAAGCGAAATTTCTTCAGCTACTCCGCTAAGTAGGGGGAACATGCTTTAGCATTACAGATTCTAGTTTATTTTGTTTCTATACACCCAACACTGCATTATTTGCTTAAGTGTAAAGTTTACACTGAGAAGCACTTTTCCGCCCAGAGCATTGGGTATCAAACGATTTGCGTAGGGCCAATTTTTTAATGTTGTCCCTGAGTTGTAGATTACGAATCTGACCTTAAAAGTTCTTTACACTCAATGGTTGTTGCACAAAAGTGTGAAGTATACGGGTTTTTTACTGTTAGCGTGTCCTAAAGCTTATCTAGCTCAATTTTGGTTTCTGTGCAGTCCAGTTGGTTTTATAATGTAGAGGGCTGCAATATCTCAAAACGTAAAATTCTTTTCTCTTTTAACGCAATATTTCTTGATCTGTGATCATTTTAGTGTAAAGGGTTCGAGACGAATATATAAATTTCTTCCGCTACTTGCAACCCCCAGAATTTCGGCGCTGCCCACCTATGGATGTATGGCCTAAATTATTAAATAAAAGGGAGGGAACTTAGCAAGAAAATGCTCCGATGGAACAAAAAAGGTAGATATACTTGAATTTCTTCATTGCTAAGGATGTAAAAGGAGGGGACTAGGGAAAATTTCCCTATATGCGCAGAAGCTATAATTTAAGTCGGATTCGTAATTCTGATATTACTTTGATATTACGATCAGCATTTAATAAAAAATTAGGTCTTCACTATGGCCCTGGGACAAATAATTGGTTTCCTGGTTCATTTTTAGACTTGAGATTATGTCCAGACTACCCAGAGCTTGGCAGAAAAAAACAAGACAGAAACACGTTTAACTCTTCATTTTTTGACGTTACACCTCCCGAAAAAAGCTAAATAGTGATGCAAACAAACGCAATTCGCTGTGACGCTTACCCCTTAGAAAGTACATTATTTTTACCTCTATTCGACATCGCCCGACTTCTGAACAGAGAAAGTGGCGAACAAAAAAATGGACAAATACGTATTTTCCACTCTCCACCACATTGTAAACTTTGAAAATCTAAACCATAACGCCCCATTGAGTAAAGAAAGTGTATTTTTGGCCTATTGGCAGTCACATAAAATAATAATAATGCTTTATTCAAACCCGTAGGTACAATACAATGTTAAGAATAATACGCAACGTTTCGACAGTTAACCTACCGTCGTCGTCAGGCTCTTACAGAATATAAGAAGTTGTGGGCACCAGGAATCGAACCTTACAGCTAAGTATCATTTATTTCTAGAGTCTGTGGTTTTACCAACTGAGCTTCACTGGGCCAGTTGTATAATATTATTTGTTCCTTTTAAAGTAACATAATAATATTTTTAGTCTGGGGCCAAGGGCCTCTCCACATGGTGTATTCTCCTCAATAGGGCTCTATTCCATATACGACTGATCTCAATACTTCTTGAACCGACATTCTGCTCACTAGCCCTCTCCATCTCCAGGGTCTCCCGTATTTTCCTACGGTACCCATTGCTTTCTTCTGCGAGTATTGATGTATGCTCGAAATCTGGTCTACACCCACATGCTATGCAGTGTTCAGCAACCCCACTCCGTTCTTCTTTCAAATTCCTTAGTGCACTCCTATGTTCCCCAAGTCTTTTCTTAAGACTTCTACCAGTTTCCCCAATGTACTCCTTCCCACATTGTAGTGGTACTTTATACACTATGCCCTGCCGTAGATCTAAGGGTCTCTTTGGGGCAACACTTTGTAGTCTTTTTCTGATGGTGTCTTCACTCTTTGCCACAAGGCGCACTCCATATGCTTTGCACACTCGCTTAAGCTTCATGGTTAATGCCCCACTAAATGGTACTACTGCTGTTGCAATGTAGTTAGTTGCATCATCCCTTGAGGGTGCAAGTTGTAGGGCTCTTTGTATTAATGGGCCAGGGTATCCATTAGCTTGAAACTCCTTAAGTATTTTCTGATGTTCACCTTCTTTACTGTGATTTGTTTGGCATATGCTCCTACATCTCATGGCCATTCCTCTAACTATACCTGCCTTTGTGCATTTCTGATGGTTCGACTGGTAGACAAAATAAATAAATAAATGATAACCATCAGAAATGCACAAAGGCAGGTATAGTTAGAGGAATGGCCATGAGATGTAGGAGCATATGCCAAACAAATCACAGTAAAGAAGGTGAACATCAGAAAATACTTAAGGAGTTTCAAGCTAATGGATACCCTGGCCCATTAATACAAAGAGCCCTACAACTTGCACCCTCAAGGGATGATGCAACTAACTACATTGCAACAGCAGTAGTACCATTTAGTGGGGCATTAACCATGAAGCTTAAGCGAGTGTGCAAAGCATATGGAGTGCGCCTTGTGGCAAAGAGTGAAGACACCATCAGAAAAAGACTACAAAGTGTTGCCCCAAAGAGACCCTTAGATCTACGGCAGGGCATAGTGTATAAAGTACCACTACAATGTGGGAAGGAGTACATTGGGGAAACTGGTAGAAGTCTTAAGAAAAGACTTGGGGAACATAGGAGTGCACTAAGGAATTTGAAAGAAGAACGGAGTGGGGTTGCTGAACACTGCATAGCATGTGGGTGTAGACCAGATTTCGAGCATACATCAATACTCGCAGAAGAAAGCAATGGGTACCGTAGGAAAATACGGGAGACCCTGGAGATGGAGAGGGCTAGTGAGCAGAATGTCGGTTCAAGAAGTATTGAGATCAGTCGTATATGGAATAGAGCCCTATTGAGGAGAATACACCATGTGGAGAGGCCCTTGGCCCCAGACTAAAAATATTATTATGTTACTTTAAAAGGAACAAATAATATTATACAACTGGCCCAGTGAAGCTCAGTTGGTAAAACCACAGACTCTAGAAATAAATGATACTTAGCTGTAAGGTTCGATTCCTGGTGCCCACAACTTCTTATATTCTGTAAGAGCCTGACGACGACGGTAGGTTAACTGTCGAAACGTTGCGTATTATTCTTAACATTGTATTGTACCTACGGGTTTGAATAAAGCATTATTATTATTTTATGTGACTGCCAATAGGCCAAAAATACACTTTCTTTAGATATGAACCAGTCACAAACATTTAGAAGTCAGCCCCATTGAGTGTAAATAAATTCAGTTCATTCCAGTTTGTAGCCCTTCGATTGTAGTACGTTTGTATGTGCCAAACGTATGTTCCGCAAAATATTTGATATGATTTACCAATCAAAATACGAAACAAACTGTTTTTTCGGCCATTTTACACTATAGATTTAGATTTCGAACTTTACACCCTATAAACAACTCAATATTACGTTTTTGAACGCGGCTTGCTTCGATATGAAGCCCTTAGAAGTTACTTTATTTCTACTTTTTTCAATTCATCCCAACTCATAACCGAAAAAGTTGGCAAAGAAATCATGGACAAAATCTGTTTTTTACTCATCCACTAGAGTGTAAAGTTTGAAACCTCGGTACTAACTGCTTATTGATTGTTGAAAAGTTAGCTGGTAAGCACAAGATAGCCCTTGATCTGAAGTAAATTTCTGTCAGAAAAAATTTCTTAAAACTCATAACCAGAGTTGTTGGCAGACAAAAATAAAGTGGAAAACTCGACTAAAATATGTTTTTTCACCCCCAGATTTTCGCACTCTTTACACTCCCATTCGAGAACTAAGGCGAAATTCAGAAAGCAAAAAGTGTTATCTGCAGAACCAAAATAGATGAATAAGTCAAATGAAGTGCATGGTTTTGCCAAAAGAATTATAAAATGAAAAAGTTAGTATTCAGAAGACTTGAACACATTATCATTTTTTTAAATCCACATGCGAGAACGGATATGTCAGCCATTGCACCAACTCAACTCGCAGCCAAAATTTCAGCTTCATTATACTATATTGAAAAATATTCATCATTCTACTGAAGTTTACGAATAGTGCATTTATGATAATAAAAATAAATATTTATCAAAGACGAGTCAAAAACCTCTGAAATAAGAAAAATCTGATTAAATAACATGCAATACGGAGTTATCTATCGACATTAGAAAATAGATGTATAATTCAAAGTTCACCTCTTCATACCTCAACGAACACTGGCTCTAGAAAAGTTTAAACGTCAGATTCGTTATTCTGACCTTACGGAGAACATTTGTTTTAAATTCATCATTCATGATGTTCTGAGCGGAAAAAATTTATGTCCCAGACCCTTTACAATAAACCGCCTCCAAATTTGAAAATATTACTTGGAAAAAAAATAAAAAAGGCTCTCCTAGATTGTATAACCGTCTACCTTTTGAAACCAATCAGACTGCATAGAATGTAAGACTGAGTTGAATACGCTTGTGCACATGAAAACAGTAAAAACTGTCTAATTTACACTCTGTGCAACAATAATGAGTG
Organism: Mermis nigrescens; assembly: GCA_036768485.1. Lineage (NCBI taxonomy): Eukaryota > Metazoa > Nematoda > Enoplea > Mermithida > Mermithidae > Mermis > Mermis nigrescens. The sequence goes on along the minus strand of JAVLUZ010000004.1, from coordinate 624,540 downwards.
TAAAGAAATTTTAAGATTAGATTCGTAACCTACTAATCAGGGAAAACATTTTAAAAAGAAAACTTGGCCCTCCGCCGATCATTTGAATGTTTGGTGTAAACTTTACTCGCTCACGACTCGCTTAGTTATTGAGTGTAAGCAACAGAAAATGGGGCATCTAAGTTTTTTATTATCTACCTTTTGAAAAAAACCGCACCTCCCAGGTGTGTGCCGTTGTTGCTGTGAGGGGGAGCACAAACTTCGCACTCGCTGTGATAAACATATACGAAAAAAAGGATGACCAAGTATATTACAGGTAGCGCTATCGCGCTACCTATGATGTTAACCTATGTAGGTATGCTATGTAGCGCATATGAATCGATTCTAACGATGTGAATTAGATTACATTAATTTGAATATGTTACAGTCTGTTTCCCACAAGTTTGGGTATAAATTTCAAAAACTATGTCCGACAAGCGTGACAGGTTGCGATTATAGCATTGATTTGACATACATATATGTACTAGCAAAGAAAATGCTCCGATGGAACAAAAAAGATGAATATACTTGGAATTGTGGATTATTATGGATGTAAAAGGAGGGGACTAGGAAAAATCTACCTAAAGTCGGAAAATCTGCTAAAAATCACACTTTCTCTAAGCAACGCAAAAAATCGATGTATATTCTGCGGCCAACAGATTAAAATAAATATTCAACCATAACAATGATTGAAACAGCAGCACGTTAGCTATGCAGTAGCTATGGGAAATGATATTAAGTAAACTAACAGTCTTCCAAGCCAATTGAATGAAATAGCAAACATCGAAGACAATTGAAGACATGGTTGGTTAAAAACAGTAGGAAACACGTAAGTTGACTTGAAACAGACTTAATGTAGATACACTAGCATGCCCGAAACGATTGTGTGCACTAATCAATCGGCTCCTGCTTTGCTTGCTATAATGCTCATAAAAACAAAACAACTTTAAATACAATACCTCTTAGTTTTCTATCAATCAGGTGCCAGCAATTTAAAAAAGTAACCTTGATAGATTTCGTTTATACACTCTTATCTGAAACTTCGAACATTATTTAAAAAAGACACTTTTTTAGAGGCCGCAGAATATACATCGATTTTTTGCGTTGCTTAGAGAAAGTGTGATTTTTAGCAGATTTTCCGACTTTAGGTAGATTTTTCCTAGTCCCCTCCTTTTACATCCATAATAATCCACAATTCCAAGTATATTCATCTTTTTTGTTCCATCGGAGCATTTTTCTTTGCTAGTACACTACTTTTAATTAGCGTGATTTCAGTACATCAGTCAGTAAACACAATCAGTAACATGCCACAATAATGACAACAGTCCAAGAACGCGGAAAACAATATTGTTCTTAACATCAGCATTATCCTTTTTAAACAAGACAACCTTATTGACACCATCCATTTTCAAATTAAAACTGCATTAAGTTATTTCTTCTTAATGTGCAGTTCACTTATAATCAAGCACAAAAATTTAACCAACGAATTCACATTGCAAATCCTCACTCAATCAATACACAAGCACAATGTGTTGTGACTTTTGAAATTGAAAACACGCAATTTTCAATTTTCAAATTGAAAATTGGATCAATTTTCAAATTGAAAATTGGGTCAATTTTCAAATTGAAAATTGGGTGTTTGAATTTGCGATGAAGAAAATAATCAAAAGATAGTCACTTGGTTTATTTAAGCCGAGTAATAAAATAACGACCGTCCACCAATTCCAAACTAAACGCAACTAATCTGATCACTATGAAAAAGTTTTGAAAAATGAGCTTGCTAAGCGAGAGTTGTAAACCAAGAGAAACTTAAAGTTAAAACCTACCATTAAATTATGAGAGAATTATAAAAGATTTTAAACTTCAAGAAAATGGAAAAGGCGGGATGTTGGTAAATTAGAAGGCAAAGATTTTCGGCAAAAATTCAAAAACTTCACGCAAATATCAAATGTAAGGAACACTAACGCTTTGATTTGGTAGTAAAATAAATTTGTAGTATAGACTACATATTAACAACAAATGAATAGTGCAAACTTTACACAACTACTAGGTGTAGAGAATACTAACAGTTTACGGCTTATTAATGTACATGATTACAATAAAGCTGTATATCTTTGTCGACTTCTGTGCACAGTAGTGTGATTGCTGGTTCATTTTAAACCACTTTTGCAGGCAATTTACATCAATTAAACGATAGCTCTCCATGTGCAAGATTTTGTGAAACATATTATAAACACGGCTAAGAAAGATTTAACTTTAATGCAACCCATTTAAGACAAAATTACATCTCTTCAATGATCTAAGGACACTTGAACATAATTTTTAAATCACTTTAGATTACTTTTGAGGGTAAACAAACTCACTTAATTGATGTCTCACATATGAATCCTTGAAAATTTCTTGACTTCAGTTACAAAGTCTCTGCAAGTCTATCGAATTAGGGTTAACACGTAACGTAAACTTTACACAAACACATAGCGTAAAGAATATTTTAGTCGGATTCGTAATTTTGATATTGCTCCGATATTTCTTTCAACATTTATGGAAAAATGAGTCTCCATAATGTTTTAAAGACAATAAACATTAGGTTTAAACCACTTTGCAATACTGCTGAGTGTAAGCAAGCGCGCCCAATTGACGTATATATTTCATTCCCTGTAAATTTTTATATCTCAGGAAAAAATTTCGGTTTTTGCAATGCTCTAGAACAAAGGCTAACATGCAGTGTAAAAAATTACTCGGATATTATGATCAACATTCATGAAAAAATTATGTCTCTACAATGGTCTGAGGACATATAAACAATGAATGTAAACTACTTTACATCACTGTTGGATGTAAACAAACGCGCCTACGTGACGTCTCACATTTGATCCTTTGAAAACTTCTAGGCTCCAAGAAAAAATTAGGTTTCAGGAATGCTCAAAAACGAAGATAAATATATATGTAGTGTAAACTTCATGTAAACACCTAGTGTAAAGAAGATTTTAGTCAGATTCGTAATTTTGATATTGTTCCGATATTACGATTAATATTTATGAAAAAATTAAGTCTACATAATGTTCTATGGGCAAACTAACAATTGGTGTAAACTACTTTACAACACCGTAGAGTGTAAACATATGCGCCAGACTGGCATATCAAATTTGATTCCTGGTCCATTTCTAGACTTGATAAACGTGTCCCTGACTCGTAACCGGAGAAGCAGGCAGAAAAAACAAGACAGAAACGCATTTAAAACTCCAAATTTTTGACTTTACACTCGCTAAATATTAATGTATAGACAATTTGCTTTGACATGCACCCGATATAAAGCACTTTATTTTTATTCTATTAGACTTATCCCGACTTCTGGACGGAGAAAGTGGCGAACAAAAAACGCAACAAAAACGTATTTTCCATCATTTAGAACACTGTAAACTTTAAAATTCCGTACCGAACTCCCCATTGAGTTTAAAGAAATTCGGTTTGGTACAATTTGTAGCTTTTAAATCGTAGTACATTCCTGTGTGCCAAAATTCTGTTGCAAAAATTATTTGGCATGATTTATCAATCAAACTTCGGAAAAAACGTGTTTTTTAGCCCATTTTTTACCTCTGATTTCGAACTTTACACCCCCATAAATAACTCAATATTGCGTTTTTTTAAATGCGGTTTGCTGCGATGTTTAGCCCCTGTGAGGCACTTTATTAATGCTGTCTTCGATTTGCACTGACTCATAAGCGGAAAAATTTGGCAGAGAAATCTTAGTTAAAATCCGTTTTTTTACACCATCCACTAGAGTGTAAACTTTAAACCCCAGGATCTAACTCACCATAGAGCATAGAAGACTTTGCTTATATGCAGAATGTAGCCCTTGATCCGCTCTACATTTCTGTCAGAAAACATTTTAAAAACCTCATAACCGGAGTTAGTATCGGACATAGGAAGGTTGAAAACTCGACCAAAAAGTGCTTTTTCACCCCCAGATTTTCGCACTCTTTACACTGCCGTTCGATAAATAATGCGAATTTCAAAAAACAAAAAAAGTGTCATCTGTAGAATTCATCCCTCTATTATCCTATTCTGTTCAATCCTTCGAGTCATCAATACTCAGTTGTCCACATGCCGCAGTAAAAAGGTCCCAAAATTTGTCCTATGTTATAACGTTACACAAAAACTTTACACCTTCTTTACACAGTCAATTTTGAGTTTCAAGAAAAACAAAAAAACACGGGCAGCGAATTTTTTTATTATCTTTCTTTTAAAAAAAACCGCACCTTCCAGAAGTGTCCCGTTATAGCTGTAGGGGGTGCCCAGGTGTTGGAGGTACCAAGTATATTATAGGTACGCGCTAACGCGCTACCTATGATGTAATTATCGTAACTTGCCATAAATTTTAATTTGTCAAACTTATATGTAACTGTGACTATAGTGGAAGACACATGCCTTGGATGAAAAAAGTGAACTGGCCCTAGGGTTACGATATATGTATCTGTCAGCCAACAGCTTACTGTAGTATCACCTCAACAAGCAAGATACTATTCGGAAAAACAAATCCAATTTTATTTAGGTACTTTATTGATAAAAGACTGCCGCGACAACCCTACTCCTGTAGAATATTCTGCTACACTATTTTCTTTTCGGAGCCGTAAAGCGAAAATGGGCCGTTTGGAATGTAATAGACTATACTAGGTACGTCAAAAGAGTATTCTGTACATAGGTAGGGTCATATAAAGGTGATAGTGTTCTGAAAAATCTGTGAGAATGCTGTGACTATTAATACGAGCTATCTTGAATACAGGGTCGTTGATTCGCACAAACAAACATAAGTTATTAGCTTACTGTATTGCCTGCGAAAACGACGACCCAACGCGTTTTGCTCTAGGTGCGTGTACTTGCAAACTTTTTGCCTTAGGTTCATCAGGTCTTTAACAGAAACATAACGCTGGGTGCTATTGTTGACTCTTTAAGTTATGAAGGGCTTGAGACAAATAATGTGAAATTAATATTGTAGACAAGTTATCTTTACCTGAATTTTGCAAAAGTATCCGATCCATTCCACTTCCCTCACATTCACACCACCGGTTTAGTTAGTGGGAGGGGGATGAATGCCTTGTGTAGAAAATTTTGACTTATTTAAGGTCTTGAGACAACTGCTACACGTTGTTGTTCTGCGACGTAAAACCGAAAAAGTCAGCGCTTTGCGTCGATTTCTTCCAGAGGCGTAGCCAGGATTTTGGTCCGGGGGAGGGGGGGGGCATAATCGAAAATATTTCAAGACTACTTTTGCATTGAATGCCAGTAACTTTATGTATAGTAAAACTGTTTTTCGACCTTTATTATTATAGCCTAGCTAATTTATGGGTTTCTGACGATCAAAAATACAAAAAAAGTAAAAGCGGCGCGAAGCGCCATATGGAATTTCTACCGTTTTCATGTAGAATTTTTGGCCTATCTATTGACAAACAGTTCGGAAATCATGAGTGGCGCTCTGTGCCAAGAAATTTAGTCATTTTTTACGGCTCTTAACAATTTGTAACTCTGTGAATACAAATAGTCTGATAGAGCAGGAAATTATTAAATTTGTACGAAACAATTTTGACAGTTCAAGCTTCTAACAAGAAAAGCTGCGAATTATTAACTTTATTCAAAGATATTTTGAGATTCAGGGCTTTAGACGCAATGCTGGAGCTTTACAAAAAAGGAAGAGTAGAATTGGTGGCGCTATGCGCCGGAAAATTTGACGATTTTGTACTTTAAACTCAATTTATACTGCCTAAATCATACAAACCAGACAAACTAATGCCGGTGCGAAACGCCGGAAATTTCTTATAAATTCCTAACCCTTTACCTGGTTAATTTTTAAAATCTCGTTGCACATGTACAACGAGATTTTATGGCTGCGGGGAAGTCTAGGTGGCGCGCTCTAAGCGTTCCCAGCGGGGTCCGCAGTTCCGGAGAATTTTGTAAAAAAGCAGTTCAATGTTAAATAGTAAAGTTGAAATTGTAGCAAAATCGGCTAAATCTCGGTTCTGAATCAAGCCCAAAAACACTTAAAATTGATGAACTCCTATATTGCAACAAAACTTCTGGCCTAAAATGCGTTTTCGACCCCGTTAATTACAAAGCAGCAACGGTCGCTGCCAATTAGATATAGAAAATGTATCAATGAAAATTTTGTTCTTACTCGTTTTTAGCCCATTTGCGGCCTTCTTATTAACAAGATGCAGTTCAGAAAAGAGGAAATGCGCAAATCCATTAGAAAATTTGGCCATTCCTTTCATTTGAAATAGATTGGTGCGTCCTTGTTAAGGAAGACAAACAAAGCAATGGATAGACAGAGCGGTAGTACAATAAAGACAAACAAAGCAGAGAATAGATCGAACTGGTACACAATCATTTTCGCATTTTTATTATTAAGCTCAACAAGCATGCGCAGTTTCAGTCAACGAACAAATAGTGCGTTAAATTACTAAAGATGTGAAGTAATGGATTATTTCAGCTTATTCAAGCTTAACTATTGGATCTATATAAGAATAAATGACTCGGGCGCGAAGCGCCGGAAAATTTTGACGTTTTTGGGTTTTTGAATTCAATTTTCTGGACACATTGCAACAGAAAAATCAACAATATTTCTGAAAATTTCGGATGGGGATATATGCCTCATGCCCTGGCTACGCATATGATTTCTTCTATCTTTTGGAAGTTTCTGTCGTTTTATTGCAGGGAAAGTCGAAAAAAAATTGGTGCTTTTGCTTCGTGCATAGGTAGTAAGCAATTATAGGTAAAACTTTCAAAAAATAAAGAATATCATTGCTTAATTTTAGGTGAGATGATGTGAAAAGCCCAAGAAACACGTTATTTAACGGCCCCACCCGTTTTTATAGGTTTTAGATAAAATAGACATAATTTACAATACTGTAAAGTGTCAAATTTAAAAAAGGACATTTTCTAACTCGACTTTTGATGGGGAGTTCATATTTAAAAGAATTAGGTGTCCGTCAGCATTATTGACCGAGTTACAGGCTATTGAACTTCTTGTGCCTAAGGATTGGCGAAAAAGGAAAAAGTGGCGTTTGTGTATTTTTCAGTTTCAATTGCGGCGACAGCAATTGCTTGCAGATTCAGATTAATGCCAGACATGGGCTAAGCCTAAGGCATAACGGAGAGACCTGCTCCGCTCGCTTTTGCTCGCTCCGGCAATTTTTGCTCCATTTATCTCAGGCTTAGTCCATGCGCTGGCATCAATGTAAAATGCACATAACTAAGCCATAGCTCAAGACATTGGTAACCTCGCTCAGTTACAGTCCCCCAACGCTTTGGAGACTTATCCAAAACATTCCCATAGGCAGAGCTTAATTTTCGCCTATCCTTGAACACAGAACTCCAACAGCCTGTAACTCGGCCAATAATGCCGACCACCACCTAATCCTTTCAAAGATGAACTCCCCATCCCAAAATCAATTAGAAAATGTCCTTGTCGTAATATTCCAAGACATTCCAACCTTTTTCTACTTTAGCCGATAAAATTTTATTGAATTACACCCACCCCTTCTGCCCGGCGAAAATCCTGGCTACGTTTGTATCACAATAAAGTTTCGAACTTTCGAAATACTGATCCTATTGAAGGGTAGGGTACATATAGATAGGATTACAAGCTTTCTTATTGATAGAAGTCTGAGAGTTAGAATCGCTTATAAATTTTCGAATGTTTCCTGTGTTTTTAGTGGTGTTCCATTTGACAGTTACCATGCCGGCTGCTTAAGTCCGATCTTTCTGTTTTACATAAATAACAATAATTGAAAAAAATTTAAGGAATAAATTTGGAAAAAATTAGATGGGCCTAAAAAAATTCAAAAAATTGATTAAGATAAATGAGCTGTTTCAAGTAGAAGCCCTCAAAATTGTGATTTTTAAGGATCATTCTCTTTCTCAACCCACAATGTATCCATGTAAGTATCGAGAAACAAATTAAAATGTTGCATACCCACCTGCCTGGGTAGAAAACAGGTGCGCAAGTTCAAACTTTCAAAATTTGATATTAGCTATGTACTTCGTGAAAATGGCTGTTTAGCGAAAAAACGATGGTATCGCCTTTAGAACAATCGTTTTTGAGCATTTTTGGCGAATAAATAGTCGTTTTGAACTGAAAACATAGCTAGTTGTACAGCCTTTCTGGCCAAAGAATATCCATTTAACCTTATTTGTAGTCGAGAAAATAGCTGTCTATCCTCTTGAAACTCATTTCTGAGCTCACACGGTATGCTTTTGAGTCCAAAAAAGACTTTTGGCTAGTTTTCGAGCCTGATTACGCAGAATTGAGGATAATAAATTAAAGTGAAAAATAATTAGATCGAGTAAAACTCAAAAAAATAAAAACGAATTCACTCTTAATTAAACCTGGAAGCTCAGCTCAGTGAAAAAATCAGAATATTGCAGCCCAAAAACCAGACTCTGTCAAAAGAACTGGTCGTTCAATCGAGTCCAGATCGGACAGCCAGATCAATATTGCGTAAAATAAAACAGTAAAACAAAAAAAACACGCATCAGTAGCAGTTGATAAGTAAACATTTAAGCAAGCAACCAAAATAATAAAATTTTGAAAACATGCACGAAAAACATAATTGCATGCTTAATTAAGGCAAACAGACCGAATAAGACATTGTATGCCCCAAACAGCTGAAGCATTTGAAGCAATATAGAACTAGGCAAATGATAATAATTTCAGTAAAGTCGCCGGTTAGTTGTGCATTGAAGAAATTTGTGTACTAAAAACCCAAAAGTCAAAATTTTCGGAATCCTGCACCCACAAAAACTCAAAAACCTCAAAACTTAGCACTTGCCAGCCATGACTATGTGATCACATATATATAATCAGTCATACGTAACGGCTCGAAATTTAGGGTGGGTTGCAAACGTTGGCGGTGGGGGGTAGACATTCCAGAAGGCCGAATACCCCCTCCCCCAGGAACGAAAATAACTCCTATAACGGTAGTTTTTTAAATTTTTTTTGTTTTTTTTGCAAGTTTTTGATGTCAGTGAATGGATAGTGCTTACGAGTGACGTTGAAAAATGGTGTTTTTTCGCCATACTTCCATTTCCAAGACCATTTTTTAACCTTTGAAAATCTCGCACTTTTCCCCAGAATTTAGGTGCTGTCCATCTATGGTGGGGTCCTAGATCATTTTTGAGAGGAACGGGTAAATGATCCTTAATTTTTTGACCAAAAATAGCAAAAATCATTTAACAATCTTTAAAGAACGCAAGTTTCGGCTGTCTGTTCAACGGTGTTCTCTTTACCTTATTATAATGCAAAATCCATTTGTCTCCATGCGTAAAAGTAGGTTGTAAATAAATGTGTGTACAGTAGTATCTTAGAAAAATTTAACAGCAAAAATTTTGGTTCTTAATTATTCGGTCAAGGCAATATACTCCTAGAGCTGAAGCGCCGCCTAAAATGCATGCGAACTGATTTTTTGCATTCAACTTCTTCGAGATATTAAAAGTGGAAGACTACATGCTCAGCGTCCTCCTGTATTCAGGAGATTTGATCCAGGGGTGCATCGACCAAATGGCCGAGATAAATCGTTGCAAAATACGCGACAGGCTGTGATAAAGAACCAAAATGAGTGTTCATACCGCGCGCTGGATAAAATAGACTCTAATTATAACTGAAACATTAGGCGCAGAGCGCCGAATTTTTGGCAAGTGCAATTTCGGACTCAAAAAAGTACCGTGAGGGAGTGAAGGAAAAAATCAATTCTCGCTGTTTCGCTCGGGGAACGGGGGGGGGCACGTGCCTCCCTATTTCCCATGGATGCGTGCGGGCCCGTACATACTTATCGCTTTTAGTGTCTCCTTATGTGGAATCCAATCCAAAGAAACATATGTACACTTTATTCGGGCTGCTGTCTTTATTAAATCGAACGTTTAATCTATTGAAAATGGTTTGAAATTGGTATACCGGAAATAAACTTGAGGATAGGATTTTTCCACCACCCAAAACCCTGAGGTTTTCGTTATTACTCCCCACGGTTTTGGGCAAAAATTTGTGGTCTAGATAAATTTGTTAGTGCGTTTTTTGCCTTTATAGCCACACCCAACGACTAGGTTATCTCACCTCCCCTTTTTGAAAATTGGTCGACTACTTGCTCCCTACCAGTATTATGATTCGCTACCATACGCGGGCAGCAAGAAAGCCCTGGGGGGGTGCAAGATTTTTCAAAGGTCAACAAAAGGGCCTTAAAAAGTGGTAAGGTATGCTGAAAAAAACACCATTTTCTCGATGTTACTCATTGAGCACTATCTATTGGCATCAAAAAATTGCGAAAAAACGAAAAAAATTTTCAAAAATTGAATTCTGGGGGGTATTTTGATTTCTGGGGGTATTTTGGTTTTTCGGGGGGGGGGCTGCGTATTCCCCTGTGTTCCGCTGGGCATATATACGCGAACGTAACATGCCAGGAATGTATTTCTAAATTTGCGACGTGCGTGCTGATCGACAATCGGACAATTGATTCTACATTTCTCATTCTGGCGTCTCAATTATTTTCTATTTCGCTCTCCAGCGAAATATACTACATATGTGCACAAAGTAAATGAAATTGTTAAACTCATCGTCGAAGTTAAATCCCTTATCTAAATGTTTGTTCGCCTGCGTTTTTTATTTTTGAAGTAACACTCAAGTATACCACTATAGGTGGGCAGCATCTAAATTGTGGGTGGGGTTGCAAGATTTGGTCAAAAAATGGTCTTAAAATGGTGGTGGTATGTCGGAAAAACACAACTTTTTCAACGTTTCTCATCAAGCACTATCCATTATCATCAAAAAATTGCGAAAAAAAAACAAAAAAAAATCAAAAAATTGAATTCTGGGGGATGGGTTATTTCGAACTTCTGCAGGTGCATATTCCCAACCCCCACGCCCACATGTGGATGCCACGTGCAGTATGTCAGGCTCATATTCGGAGTGTATTCCGGAGGATTACTAATTTAGCTGTCAAATTATCTCGATGACCGTTTAAAGTATCAGAATTGTGTTCAAGTCCTAATTGACTTCGATTTCTTATACAAAAATTTAATTGTATTCGCTAAAAGATTGATTTGTTACTCAATACGTTACGTAAGCTCGGCTCCTAAATATTTTTGAAATTTTCCCTTCCTTAGTGTGCGGGCGGCTAGGAATATCAATAATCAAAATGGACCAGGCAGGTACTGTCCGGCGACTTTGAGCTGAAGGGACTTTTTTTTGCATCATTTTTGAGGACAAAAATAGTAATAACATCAAAATTTTCCTGAATACCTCGATGTTTCTTTTTACTTGAACAGCACCATAAATTGATCGACTTTCTATTTTTTATTGTTAAAAGCGATATAATGTAGTAAAAATGAATTAAAAATGCGGTATTCTCGCGGAAAAGTCGTTTATGAGCCATTTTGACCATTTATATACGTCACTCGAATAGTGAAAATATCGTGAACACTGAATTTACTTCATTGGATTTCTTGTAGGCTTCTACCCTCCCCACATGCCGACCCTGGAATTTTAGGTGCTGTCTTAAAACGATTTTGCCTCCTTGGACCCCTCCAAAATCACTTTACTACCTATGCATGAGTAGGACCATACCTGGGCGTGGGGGGTTTAGGGATATGCACCCCCTAGAAACCAAAATACCTTCCCCCTAGGAAACCAAAATACCCCCCCCCGGAATTCAATTTTTGAATTTTTTTGTCGCTTTTTTTCGCAATTTTTTGATACCAATGGATAGTGATCGATAAGACACGTCGAAAAATAGTGTTTATTCGCCAAACCACCATTTTGAAGGCAATTTTTTTGACCTTTGAAAAAATCTTGCACCCCTCCTCAAGGAGCTTTTGCAGTTGCCGCACTATGATTAGGCCATCTAGACTAAAATCGCAATAAAACGATAAACTCGACGACTAGCGCCAAAAATCTTTCTGATTTTCTCTCGTTTTTCCCCTAAAATTTGGGGTAGACAATGTAAAAAGTATATGCCGCTGTGCGAAAATTCTTTGCTATTGCCCAAAGTAATTTTTTTTGCAGAAGCTATATTTATGGCACAGAAACTGCTTAACTGTCAAACAAATCAACAAAAATTAGTAATTATTTGAAATATTCGAAAATTTGCGCCAAAGGAATGACCCATATCTGCGGTGCATATACCCCACCCAAAATGTTCAGTTGTTTATTTATGGAAATTAAACATAATTTTGGTATTTTCTTATGAAACTCGAGCTTTGACTGCGTAATACGGCATTTTTGGTATTTTTACTGTTTTTTCCGCAAAAAAAGTCTGTACACTCTATATTAAACGCACATTGGAGAGGGGTGAGGAACGAAGGGGGTATTGTTCCTCCGACGGATCGTGCTGGCAGATAATGTTAGGCGATTTCGAATTGACGATTCATTTTTTGTATAATTTTTTAGGACAAAAGTAGGTAGGTAGCGCTTTCTACCATAGTTTTTGGTCTCGCTTACCCAAAACGTGATAGAAATTGTGTCAAAACGGTCTGAAAGATGAGAATTACTCGGCCGGACCGATATGTTTTACCGATGAAAGCGATGTACATATTGCAGTCAAATTTAACTGAAAATTTTAAAAAACGTGGTCTTTTCGACCACTCCCCCGCTCAAAAATCGATAGACCTTCAGAATTTGTTTTTTCTGTGCTATTCTAAACAATTTTACACCCATTGGACTCACCCCCCCCGAATTTGGCTGCTGCCCATGCATAGTCAAATCTCCCGACCGCCTCTCCCCTAAATTCGTCAAAAGCTTTGACGAATTAGAATTTGATTTGATTTAAATTTGAAAAAATTTTAAAGACGAACGACAAATCTGCGCTAATTAAATTCGCTGTAACCTTTTTCTTGGTTCGCTCAAGTTCAGCTTCCATTATACAACCTTAGCTTTATTTCGTTGCTAGTCATTTTGCTCGCGTTCACGATTTTCTGAAATTACGCGCCTATTACGTAATACGTAGCTTTTTTATGACCCAACTAATTATTCACTGATTGAATCCCGAGCCATTTACTGTTCTCGGTCGTGAATAAAACAATTTTTGTTAAAATCACCTGCTCTGGCCTTTATTCGACTAATTTTCGATTCACGTTTCCTAGCAACTCGGTTCATTCATCGCACGTGATTTTAGCTTTTCGCATCGTTGCTAGTTAATTTGATAGCTTCGACTATGAATCATGCTGGACTTTAGATGCTGTACGCGCGATGAGAAAATTTTGTCAAATTATATTTCATTGTTCATAAAAATTATGAAGTTATTATGCCGACTATTGACTTATGGTTTTTTAATGGGTTCGTCTAGGTACGATATTGTTGGCAGCTAAAATCGTCAAAATTCGTCAGTCCGTATGGTATCGTTACCTTTTGCTTTTGTATTATAATGTGAAGCCAAATACGATTGTGCAGGTCAAGGTGGACGTAGATCCGAATTTTGGGAGAATATAGTCGGCCGTTCTTAGGGAGGTTGGGACCATACGTAGGCAGCACCAAAATTCTGGTGCGGGTGCGAAGTTTTCAAAGGTCAATAAATGATCTTAAAAATGGTGGCATGGCGAACAAAACACAATGTTTCAACGTTTCTCATCGAGAAATATTTATTGGCATCAAAAAATTGCGAAAAAAGAGAAAATTTCTAACAATTGAATTCGGCAGGGGGTGGGCGGGTATTTGGTTTCTGGGAGGTTATTCGGCCTTCTGAGGGGTGCATATCCCCTAAACCCCCACCCCCTCTCACGCCCAGGTGTGATTGAGACAGGGAGTAAGTGATCTTCAGTTTTTGTCAAAAATGGCAAAAAGCAGCTAGAAATGGCCGAAAAGCGTATTTTTTGCTCAGTAGTTGAGAGAAGGGTAAAAGTCTTGTACACATGCACACTGGGGGCTGGGGCTTACATTTAACGGCTCGAAATTGGGAAGGAGGGTCCCGGCCGTTTTTAGGGGGTAAATGACCTACAATTTTCGACCAAAAACGTCTAAAAGTGGCCAAAAAATTCGATTTTTTCTCAAAAATTGGAGAGGGGTCAAAAATTTTCTGGCTTTGGTGGATGGGGGACGACAGACTCTGGGTGAGGGGGCCCTCCCATCCCCCTGTTACATCTATGGGTGGGAGTAATGGGGCATATTCCCCCTACCAGGATTTTTCAAAGGCATGCCGTTTTGGGACCTAATCTGTTGCTCGAACCATGAAAAAACGTCAAACGACGTCTAATAGTACGATTTCAAATAAAAATACATGTTTATAATGAGGAAGAATGTTCAGTTCGTTCATGCAGATACTTTTCTTCCATTGTTTTGTATAAATTTGATGTTACAGGTCACTTCATCGTCCTTATTATTATTTGTTTTCATTACAAATTAAATCACGAATATGCAAGAAGAGCAAAATACAACGAATTAAAGCGTTTTTACGGGTTATGACCGGAGGGAGGTAACGAACGACAAAAATGCCTAAAAAAATCACGATTAACGCATCATTTAGCGCCATAATTAGTCATAAAAATTAACCGCCCCTCACAAGGAAACTCTGTTTACCCCCTCCTAGAACTTTTGACCGTGCGCATGTATGAATCTCAGTCTTTGGTTTGGGGGATGCGAGATGCGACCGACGGTCAAAACAGGTAAAACTTTGTAAAAATATTTAAAAATAAAATTTTTTCTAATCAACTCGGAATATTTTGCGGTCTGCATTCGCTTTTTGCATTGCATTTTTATCGCCTTTTATTTGTTCAACTTTCTTGCCCGGATTCCAATATTCTTTGGGTCATCTTATTTGTAATGCTTTCCGATTTTCGTTTGACATTATCCATTCCCTTTCGGTTTTTGGTTATTATATTTTATTTTCTTATTTTCTGAAATTATTTTCAGCTTTCTATTTTTTAGGGAAAATGTAACTTTGGCATTCTATCATCTTGCGGAAGCTTGCTTCTGAATTTTCCAGCCTTGTAAATATGTGCAATAGGCGGCTTGAGATTCCATTCTCCACCAGGAATACGCCGATTTTACTCAATTCCCAAAAATTTAAAAACTTCATTATCTTTATTTTTGGACTAAATGCTTTTTTCTTGCCTTTTTAGGCAGTTTTTGTGTTATGTATATAATCAAAATGATACTTTTTAAATTTTAAGTTGTAAATGAAGTCTAGCTTTATACTGTTGATCAAAATCGAGACATTTTTGGCTCTAAGCAATGAAATTAAAATTTGTAGGTTAGCTGCTAGCTCCTATCGCACAATTTTGACTGTATTGTTATTAGGCTTCTGTTGATCTGGTTTGGTCTACTAGTCCGTCCGATGGTTCTTTTTTGCTAGAAACTGTTTGAAAAATATTTTTCTCAACTTATTTTTAACAACACTTTTTTAAAAGATAATTAGCGTTTTTATATCGATTCTCTATCAAGCTCTGATGTCGCGAATTTTCGAGGTGGAAAAAACAGCTTCAATGCTTGCATACAAAAAGCTATCTTCAAAATTAGCCGCTTTTGGATCAGCAATCTTACTTATCTGATATTTGAAACCCGTGAAATTAACGTTTAGAGCTGCTGGAGCGTCTATATCTTCTATTAGAAATGAAAAATTGCTTTTTTTCTCAAGAGCACCGAAAATTCTCTATGGGCCGCGTTATATCGAATATAAAACGCATTGTTGCGCATTTTACGCGCATTGTCTTAAATTTTTCCGGTCCCATAATCGGGTTTTCGGGATTTATCATCTCAAATGAGCTATTTTCCGAGTCTGGAAGTGCATCATTATGACAACTTCTTCATTGTACTCTATGCGGGTATCTATATACTACCTACTACCTACTTATTTTTAGGTAGTAACACATGTTGCCTTTGATCCTTGCTACATATACATAAGCGTGAATGGGTATACTTTTTCGCGATAATTCCGTTTAAGATCGTCACCGCATATAGAGGTGTTTTTGGCATGAATAAGTTAAAAATATTCGGCCTATCCTGGCCTTAATTTAATAAGGCTCGGTGACTAAAATTTTGTTGTGTGGCTTATTCCGAAATTCCTAGTAAAAATCAGAAAGGTGTAATAGCTAAAAATCGCTATCTACACGGCCACTTAAATTAATATAAGTACAGGCTTGACACCTAGAATAGCTGAGCCCAGCCGGATTTCTGCATCCCACCACTGTTGTAATTCGTGTTTCAAGACTTATCTTATAGTACCTATATTTGCATGAAGGGGTATTTTCTTCATTCTATTCTACTGTTTTATTCTACATTAATTGTTTATGTTGCAAATTGTTGAATATTTTGACAATTTTAGAGAAAACATCAGCTTTTTCAAGTCGTTCTTTTGACTGAAACGTTGTGCACAATGTACATTACACTAGACTTCATGGTGTTTCTACGTTTAATAGTTTAATACTTTAAAATGTGAGGAAAAATCAATCCGGCTTTCATGTTCATCAGTTGTCGAAGTTTTACGGATAATTAATTCAGAAATAAAAAGAGTGGCAGCGAATCTTGCGTTCTTTATTTGTATACGTAAAAACACTGGACAACTGACTGGAGTAATCATTAGATTAAAGTCTTTTGGAGGATAGGGTTCCAGAGATCAAATAAAGTTGGAAATTCATTCATATGTGTTTCTTTACTCAGAGCAATAGGTGAAGCAAATTGACGCATATCAACTTTTAAGGCGTATAACAAATTCCTTGATGTTTTTGGGTTTTTCGATGTCAAAAATGCCCTCCCATTGAGCCTTATTTCAAGGAAAGTATGTGTAGACAAGTTGACCATGGTTAAAGGGCCAATGACCTCAAACGTTTGACTAAAAATGGCAAAAAATGCTGAAAAATGGCCCAAGCTTTCTCCAAAAATGGGTGTTCAAAACTGTCTATTTATCAAATATGGGGTGAATATCGACATTAAGTGGGGAGAACCCTCCTGCTATACATATATGTGTTCCGGCTTCCTCATCCTACACAGTAGCAAAATTTGTTCTCTGATTATGAATTGAGATAGGTCGCTAATCTGAAGTTTTTTTAACTTTGTTTCTGTTTATGGCCTTGTAAATTAGGCTTGTTTATTTCTGTAGAATGAACGTTAAGGGCTCCTTCACCATAGGTGGGCAGCACCAATATTCTGGAGGAGGGAGGTGCAAGATTTTTCACAGGCCAAAAAATGGTCCTCAAAATGGTGGTAAGGCGTGAAAATATTATTTTTTAATGTTTCACATCGAGTACTATTTATTGACGTCTAAAAATTGCGAAAAAAACAAAAAAAATTTAAAAAATTGAATCCCGGGTCTTTCACTGTATGAATAATTAGGATTGCTCTCGTGTGCGCGAAAACAACGATATTATTTTTAACGTACTATATTGTAGGTATTGATTTTATTAAAAAACGGATCATCTGTCTAAAGTTCGCCGCGGCTGAAGGAATCGACTGATCTTGATTTGACTGCCTGTTTTTTCTGTGTCTTATTTCATTGGTTTGGCCGAACAAATATGCAAATTTTACCTAGTTTAAAGGTCGTGCATCATCGGATTAGTCGTATTAACTTCGGCACATTAATACCCGATATTTTTTCACAACATGTGCAACCCGGTTCTTGATGATTATGCATACATGAACCTACGTTACGCATAGATTGTACGTGCTCAGAACCAGTTTCTTTTGGTTTCCCACCTAAATTCGCATTTATTTATTCAACGGGTATACAAACGATTTATTTTCAGTGAAATTTGTGTGGCTGTTATTATAAGGGACCGCATTGTAATTGCCGAAAATTTCACTCAGTTTGGTTCACGAGTTTACTAAGGCGTCTGAATGAAAAGGGTTTACACCGCATTCTATGACTAAATTATGTGACTTTAAAAATAATGGCAGCGATTAAAAATTATTAGTATTGGGTCTTTAAATGTTTGAATTAGTCCTAAATTACGCTCTAATTTCGACGCTTAGGTGCACATATTATAACCTGGTTCATTTATTACAAAAAAGTTCATTCGCGCGCAACATGTTCAACCACTACAGTATGCTGTAGTGTAGTATATGCCTCAATTTGCCTCTTGAGATCCGAAATTTGATAAGTTCGGCCCGTCGGAGACCTTGAAACCAAACGTGTTCATTACCTTCGCATCTTGTCTACCAATTCAATGCCTCAAGGCTTTTATGCGTTATAACTCACTTTATAATAGAAGTGATGTACGAAGGATGAATTTCGCATCGTAAATTACTCGCCTTTCTGAATGAAATACGGTATAAATAAATATTTCAATTCGATATTTGCTCGATCATGCATAAAGCGAGATCGCTAGTTGACGATTTATGACTTATCGATTTTTTCTTTAAAAAAGGTTTTACAAGCGATAAACGGGCGACGATTTTATAACGTTTGGACTTTTTCTCTTCAAGTTTATTCAATAAAAATTTCTGTCGCTTTTTGGCGGAATTTGCTCAAAGTTTTACGATTGCTCCCGTCGTGGAATCGAGGAAAAAATCCACTATTAGCTGTAGTTTAGCGCTTTACGTCGTTTGGCTAAATTTTGGCCCTATCGAGGCCGGTTGGCCAGCGACAAAGCCAAATATTTATTACGTACTTAGTAGCAATAATGAGGGAAACTCCGATGACCAATGGCAAAGCAGTCGAAATCGCCGATTCTGAGACCAAATTGACCAATAGTAATAATAATAATAATAATAATAATAGTAAACAAAGCTATAGATCGGCAATAGATTCGGACCTCGAAACGCAGCACACGTCATCGGATACGGATTACGTATCAAATTTCCGCTCTACGCCCGACGTTACTCTTTTGTTGCAAAAGATGGAAGCTATCAATAGGTGCTTCTTTCATGCGTTGTTTACTTTAGCTGTGCTGGCAAATAAAATAAGTATTCCAGTATCAATTTTCTTTGAGTATAAAATTTAATTGAAATTTTTTATTTACGGGTTGGCAAAGATTCGTCAGCGTACTATAGCTTTACACACGAATTTTTTTAGCAAAAGAATCGGTCAGAAAAATTTTTCTGAAAATATTTATGCTGATAAAATAATTTTAAATTTCTAGTCGTCAATTTTTTGAATAAGTATGGAAATTTGAGTCATACTCGTTGCTCATTTATTCTAAGCTATGATTCGAAAACTTAAGGGAAAAGCTGGTATTTGAAGCAATTGATATCTGTGCTCAGCATGCATTTTTAATGGGTCTGTGAGTATAATGGGAGGTGCAATCATACGCGAAATCAGAATATTTTCGATGTTTGGATCACTATTTGCGTGAAAATATTGAGCATCGTAGTTAAGGATTGGGAGATACTGACCTGCAATTAAATCCCACAAAGCTCGGTAATTCAGCGTAAATAGTTAGTATTTCTTGTAAAATACAAACGTGTGATCAGTGTTTTTTTGTACTCGGCAAAGATTTTTCCTGATGTACAAAGACATTTTGGGACCGTCTTTGTACATGTACAAAGATTTTTGGGAAGACAGAAATTGCAAAAAAGGTCTGAAATTCGCAAGAATTTCCGGCGCTTCGCACCGAAATGAGTAATTGTGTGTGTGTTCTATATATCTTTATAATGGCTGAAATTGCATTTCGAAAGGAAAAAATATCAAATTCTGCGCTTCGCGCCGTTTAAGACGATTCTTAGTGATTTTTGCCCTTAGAGACCCAAAAATTAGCTAAAATCCATTACCAAAAGTCGAACAACTCTGTTTTTACCACACTAAAATCGCTACTGTACCATATTATAGTACCCAAAAATTTGTGTGCACAAAATGTACAAAGATTTTTGGGAAGACAAAAACTGTAAAAAGGTGTAAAATTCCAAAAAATTTTCGGCGCTGTGCCTCGAAATGAGTAATTGTTTGTCCTATATATCTTTAAAATGGCAGAATTTGCATTTTGAATGAAAAAATGTCAAATTTTTCAGCGCTTCGCGCCGTTTTGAGACAATTTGTAGTAATCTTTTGGCGTCAGAAACCCAGAAATTAGCTAAAATACACTACCAAAGATCGAAAACCCTGTGTTACCACACTAAAATCGCTACTGTACTATATTATAGTACACCAAAATTTGCATGTACGAAATGTACAAAGACTTTTCGGGGACCATCTTTGTAGATGTACAAACGCACCTTTAACAAAAAACACTGCTTGAGATCCTTATTGTCTAAGGTGAGCCAACATTCTTGTGGATGTTGCCTTCAAATTGTGAATAATGGTTCAGTACCCTGCTATATGCATGCACACATAGGCAACGTAGGTTGGGGGTTTGGATCCCGAGAATTCGAAAAATGTCGGCAGATCATGGTAGACGGTAGAATTGAATTTGACGTTTTTCTCGATTTTGCCCTCTCAGGATCCCTCCCAAAAATTTAGTTGCTGCCCGCGCATGCATGCATACTAACATAAATGCCGGATTCATGGTCTAAGTCCAAATGTATGCACTGCATCATGCGTGCTCACAATCAACGGTTCTGGAAGGGGGTAAACCGAGTTCCCTGGGGGAGGGGATTTGATTAATCTTCATGGCTTATTATGGCACTATAATAATGAGTTTATGCTAATTTTTTAGATATTTTTGTCGTTCCCCCCCCCCCGCTGTTACAACCCGTAAAAATGCTTTAATTCGTTGTATTTTACTCTTTTTGAATGTCGTTATTAAGTTTACATAAAAACAAATGATAATAAGAACGGTGGAATGACTTGGACTATCAAATGTGGACAGAATAATGGATAGAAAGTGTATGAATGAATGAATAGACAGAGTACTAGTCGAAAAATACTTCAGATTATACTGCTGGCCATCGTTTAGGGCTGTTTCATAATTCCAACAATAGGTTTTGGCCCACAAATGGCCTGATGGGAGTATGCCTTTCAAAACTTGTGGTGGGGGATACCCCCATACCCCCAGTGTGCTTGGGTGCACTGCATGTTCAGGGGGTCCTTCCTAGGTCCGTGAAGAATGGGATAGATTTTCCGGAAAGCCAGTGATTTTATTATAAACTGTTTCTTAAGTTTGTTGAACCTCCTCGACCGGGCTGATTGTGGATGCAGAAGTTCGTGATCCGGGAGGATGAAATCTAAGGATTCATGACTAACCGATATAGCGTCCAGTATTTTCTCAATTAAAATGTCAAAAGCGATCTAAATAATAGCCCGTGTAAGATGCTCTTGCACTAAAAAGATCCGTTTTACAGCATTTTGAACCATTTCGACCGTTGACTCTTTAAACTATCCAGATATAGAAATTCGCTTGGAAATTTTTTGGTTATTTTAACCCTATTTTGGTTCACTTGAATGCTCTTCAGAGCTCATAGGGCAATTTAGCCATTTTGTCTTACTTTTGATTTAAAAAAATGATACGAAATCTACGTATAAGCTTAATCCACTCACCATATTACGTGCATTGCATTAAGATTTTTTCGGTGAGAACCGAAATTTCTGGTTTAAAAGCGCCTTTTTAGGACTTAAACAGGACTGGTATAGTGTGTCGAAAACACTAATTTTTATGCGTTCCTGACGGTGCTATTTTTTCAAGAATATATGCAAAAATAATAAAAAATCGATTATTGCTAAAAAATGAATGTATATGCGCCGAAAAATTGAGGCTTTGAGCCAGAAGATCGCTAAAAACGCTTTAGAACGCTTTTGTATGATTTTTGGAAAATCAAAAATTTTAGGAGTGAACAGAGTTTGGGGGGATTCTGATAGTATTTCCATCACTGCTCGTACACTCATACATAAGCTGCGCGTAAGTAGAAGAGGAAGATTCTATTGCCAATATGAAATAATATATGTATAAAATGATATATGCGCTTGTTGGCATTGTTTTTATGTAGGATACTATGAGTAATTAAGTTTGTACCTATGCTTTTCTACCCTCGCAAGTAAACTGAATGAACTAGTTTTCCTCTGATCGTCCAATCATGCGAATTAAAATACTCGCACGCTATTCCAGTTTTTCAAGCATTTAACGGCTCAGTTGTCAATCTGGTAATTTTCTAAGTGCTCAATAAATCTAGGCGTACAAAAGGACGATTCTGACGATTTTTCGTCGTCGGAAAATATATAACAAAACGCATGTTTATGACTTCCAATAGCGCATTTGATTCTTCAAAAAATCGAACAACGACTGAAAGATTAGGAAAATCGATAAATGACTTCTGTTTTAAAAAATCGAAAACATTGATTTTTTGTTAAAATCCATATAAAATGTTTAAAAAATCGTATATTATGTTACGCCTGCTTAGTGCTTAAGTAGCAACTTAAGATTTCAAGTTTTTTTGATAGTGAATGCTGGGTATCCAAATATCAAGCCTGAATCGTTAGGCTCAAGATCAAGCCTACCTTTTCGATTAACAATGAAAAATAGAATAAAAGTGGCGAAGGGTACCTATCTTAATTCTTAATAGCTCCAAAATTTTGAGTAGGTTGGGGTAAGTTGGCTATTTTTCTGGGAAGAAGGGAGTAAGTAGCCTTCGATTTTTGGACTAAAGTGAAAAGGAAATATCTAAAGATGACATAAAAGTGTAAATTTTTGCCCAAAAGTTGGGAATGGGATTAAAAATCTGGAGCTTTCGGAGCATAGAGGGCCACCGACTTTGGCTTATGAGATCTCACTATTTCGTAGAAGCTATATGAAATAGGTAAATAGGCGCAGACAGGCATGCGCAGAATTGGAATGGGGGGGGGGGTGAAATTTTAATGGACCTTAACATGGTGAATACGCGTCAAAAAACATTGTTGGCGTTTCTGACGATACTCTATCTTTCTAAAACGTAAAAACTTGAAAAAAATTTGAAAAAAACAAAAAATTTGAATAAATTGAATAGGCTTTCGAGCAAGAGATAGCTAAAAACGCTTGGAACAGTAACTTTTCTACGATTCTGTCTGAAAAGTGGGAATCCTACTAGGGTGAATAGATTTTCGGACAGGTGAAAATTGTGATGGGGTCAAACCCCCCGAGATCACGTATGGATGCAGATTTTTCCTGCATTTATAGAGCCAACGAGCAGGATAGCAAATCCGTGTCGGGAACGGGTAGTCGCAAGTCTAACGACTCATCGGATAGCCACAGTGGCGCCGATGGTAATTTTCAGAGTCAGTTGACTCAGGATGAAACCGAGGACTCGTGGACCTTATGGGGCCACCTGATTAAAAATTGGGAGACTGAGGTTAAGAAGAGGCCGCATTATATTCGGGTATGTTGATAACTTTCCGCTACGGTGAACTTTTTATCGGTTCGAAATTTTTTGTCTTGTGTGCCACAATAGTCTTTTGTTCTATTCTATCATATTTCGTTTACGTATGAACATTAGAGCCCTTGTTTTCGTTGCACATAATTTGCCAAATCTTCACTTTTTTCGCGCTTTTTGAAAAAAGCGAATAACGTTGAATAGAAATTATTACTGAAAATAGTTCTTAAATTTGGTAATTTTGATATAAGGCGAATTGTTTGTTAATAAGTTTATGTTGTTTATAATGGACCGATTAGCATTGCGAAAGATCCAGTCGTTAATCTGTGCACAAAAATTGTCTATTTATCCAACAGCCCATTAGGGTACGGTCCTCTGAAAAGTCAAGCGGCATTTATATCCCAGAAACCCACCCCTTACTTGACTTGCATTTGGCTTACAGTATCCCGCTTTTGCATGGATTTTGCTGAGCCCTTACATAGCTATAATATTACAATACAATAGAAGGGTTAAAGCGGAATGCAGCTTTGAGGGAATAAAACTTCCACGAAGACGCCTGAAAACACCCAAAAGTCGGATCCTTTCTAGGACCACTTGGGACCATAAACAAGCCCAAAGATCGGAGGCCGTAGGTATATACATGTGTCGAGAGAAATTGCACAAAAATTAAAAAATAGCTTTTCTAGACGGACAGCACTATATAGACGCATTTTGTGCTACAAATAACTATGGGAATTCTGGGCGGGGTAGGGCGGGTGGACTGACGTTATAAAGTATCTTTTGTTGACTCATAAAAAGTTGGATTCGCGTAAAAAACATTATTTTTCCGTTTTTCTTACGATGCTCTCTCCTTTTAGAACGTAAAAACGTTAAAATTCGAGTGAATTGAACAAAATGTAGTTAAAAAATGGGTATGTTCCGCAGAGCGCAGAAATTTGAAACTTTTTGAGCAAACAAAAATTTAAAAGCGCTTGAAACAGCTCGCTTACGCGATTTTTTGGAATATCGCGGATTTAGAGGGGCTGAACAAGCTTTTTCGAGGACACACATGCACACTGGGGGGATGGTATGGGGGTATCCCCCTACGTCAACTTTTGAGAAGCATACCCCCTTTAGGCCATTTTGGACTAAAACTGGTTGCTTGAACCATCGAAAAGCGTCAAATGACAGCTGAGAGTGTAATTTCAAGTGCATGCACTTAATTTTCGAGCAAGAGACTGTTCAATTCGTTCATCAAAATACTTTTTTCATAATTTCACACATACTTGATGTTAATCGTCATTGCGTTGCCGTTATTATTATTGCTTTCTCGCAAATTTAACCATATATATATTCATGAAAACTAAAATATGACGAACTGAGTACAATAATTATACATTAAATATGTGAAAAATTACTCATTTACCCTCCCACCTTCTTCTTCAAGGAAACTCGATTACCCCCCAGAGCTTTTAATCGAGTGCATTTATGTTTGAGGGCTCAGACTTTTCTGGGGTGTGCAATCTCTCCCCAATCCTCCACTCAAGCGCTTTTGTATAGAGAGCGAGCGGGGAAGGGGTTGGCGGCAGCCTCCATTCTGCACGTTTTTCGTAGAAGCATTTCGAAAATTTCTAACTGTTTTTTCGGACAACAAATGATTATGTCTGGTAGAAGACGGCGAAAACCGATACTTATGCATAATGGACGGTTTTTGGACAATTTTTGACACTTTGAGGAATATTTGGAATTTCGCTCTTCCTATCAGAAAATCCTGGAGCTGCCACTTACTTCACCCCCTCAGGATCATTTATGGTCGCAACACAACTATACATATAGCGGCTTGAAATTTGGGCCCAACCTCAACCTAAAAGCCTCCTACTAAAAACGCCCAGCGGGACGGCGTTTTTAACGATGACGTAGCGCTTGAAATTGTAGAGTCCCGGACGCTCATTAGCTGTGGTCTGTGAAAGCGCACGCTAGCTTGTGTGCAGGGAGGTGGGGTGATGCGCACGCATGTTCGGTTATTCCATCGTAGGATGGAAGTGCTTGATTTCTGGTAGATACGTACTCGTGTGTAGTAACATATTTATGGGCTAATGATGCTAAGGTACTTCGGCAGTACTGAAGAATGTACGTAAAGATGACGTCATCAGAATTATAGTCTGTTCCACACGACTTCAGTCATAAATATCGAAACTCATCTTTATGGGTTTATAATGCTAAGGTATTTCGGCAGTACTGAAGAATGTACGTAAAGATGACGTGAGCAAAATGATAGTCTGTTTCACACAACTTCAGTCATGAACATCAAAACTGTCTCCGGCAATAAGATAACACATCGCGATTTTAGCATTGATCTGTTATATAATTATCGTAACCCTTGGCTTACGGTCGATAAAAATTCTTAAAATTTGTGCACAAAGTTATGCGAAACAGGCTATAGAGCGGCGCAAGCATTATTCGATTATAAAATGACAGAATGGCGCGCATCGTTTCCCAGTGATCGATGGATAAATGAGACAATGTTTTTGTTTTATAGCCCGTTTTAAATAAGTTAGGGTTTGACGCATTCTTGAAGCGACTTAGTGACTGAACACTTATATACAGTGGCGGATCCAGGATTTTCCTAAGGGGGGCGGTACCCTTAAGGGGGGCGGAACACTGACTTGGGCGGAAAAATTAGCCCTTTTAACCCGCAAATCGCTAAATCGCTCAAAAATCCTTAATTTTGCGCACTATTTTGGGCCAATGGGGGGGGGGCCGCCGCCCACCTGCCCCCTAAATCCGCCCCTGCTTATATATAGTCTGTTTCACATGACTTCGTGCATAAATTCTAAGAATTTCCAGCGAAATTAAGCCGGGGGTTACGACAATTGTATATCAGACCAATCCTGTAATCGCAATCTGTCAGCCTGTTGTCGGGCATAGTTTTAAAACTTACGAATGAAGTTGTGTGAAACCGACTATAGGGAAAGAAGGCTCATTAAATTAATTATTAAACTTATTAAGCTTATTAAACTTAATCACATATCTGAAATATGATATGTGATTCACATCTTGATTCTTGCAGTTTTATTGTTGGTCGGCCAATGACGGATTTAGAGGGGACAAAAAATGTTTGGGCGCAAAGAAGAAAGTATTTTTTGATGATTTTGGCTGATTCTTCAAATTATTCTGGTTTGCGCTTCGCGCCGGAATAGTACTCATTAATAAGATTTACTGACTCTCTTGGCACTCTAAAAAACTTAAATTTACGTCAGAGAGTAGTTTTTGTACAGAACAAAGATTTAGCTCCTTCAATGATTTCTCGAGCGTTGTTTTTCGACGAAGCCTATCCACCATTGATTCTGAGTAAAATTAAACACTGAAAAACGATGATAAATGTTATAACGCGGGTGAGTATCGGTGCTGTTTCCAACTGTTCAGTTCGGGTGCCGCCCAGACATGGATGTGGAGGGCCAGAAATGAAATTTTTTTTGTTAAACTGAGGAGAATGACGACCAAAAATAAACGGAAATCGAAAGCTTTCTGCGAATTTCTTGAAATTGATCAGTTCTATGCAATAACATATATTCTTCGCAATTTCAGCAATTAATCAGGGCT
This sequence comes from Mermis nigrescens, assembly GCA_036768485.1. NCBI lineage: Eukaryota > Metazoa > Nematoda > Enoplea > Mermithida > Mermithidae > Mermis > Mermis nigrescens. The sequence continues at coordinate 597,761 of JAVLUZ010000004.1, read as the reverse complement.
CGGTTACTGTAAAGTAATCCTGACTTAAAATATAAGTTAGGTTTAACTCTAGCTTCATCAAGCCCGGCTTAGGCTGGTTTCCGTGAATGTGAGGATTAAGCTAGACTCAAGTTCGGCTTAAGCGAGGCTTAGCCGGATTAAGTATTGCTGATGTGTCGACATTTTGAACATAATCCAGGCTTAAGCCAGACTTAAGTTTGAATGATTAATCGGAGCTTAAAACGGTTCTCTATAAAAATCAGCCAGGCTTAAAGTGGTCGTACATTTGTATATATTCAACATGGATGTACATGTACAGGCCCGATGCCAAGGAGGGAGAGGGGTAAGGTGGGCAATTGCTCCCCCAATTTTGTAACTCACAAGCGTCCCCCAGAGGAAGAAATGAAAAATCATCGAGGTGCATTCAAAAGGCCGCAGAAACATTTTTTTCATACTTTTGAGCTGATAAAAGTAAAATTTTGCGGCGCTTCGCGGCGGATTAATTGTTTTTGTATAGTTTTTCTCTTTTAAACCGTCCAAATTTGAGTCAAGAGATCGAGGAAATATCAACTTTTTCCGTCGTCTTCGCGCTGAATCACTAATTTTCTGCTGGTTTTTCTTCGGCATAGCACAAAAATTGAGTATAAATACCAAAAGTTACGATATTGTTTGTGGACTGGACAATTTTTTAAAATCAGTTTAAGCAACAGTTTTCGTGTAAGAGTATGAGATGAACTGAATGTTCAACAAATTTTAGAATTTTTCTCACCATTGTGCAGAGCTTGTTGAGAAACGTTCAAAACTGCCCTTATTTTTGATTACCCCCTAATGGTTCTCGAGATATCTGACTTTCAAAATTTTTTGTCCTCACCCCGTTCTAAATAAAATCCTGCTTACGGGCCTGTTCATGTACGTCGATAAGTATATATGTATGTAAGCTATGTAGTATATAACGTATGCAATCGGGCCAGTATCCACGTATCCGGCCATGAGAGACCCTAAGTTAATTGGCTAATATCTCGGAAATTTCTTAGGGATACTCTCAAGCAAAAACCGCATTTTCCGACGTTCTTCAATATAAGCTCATAAAATTCGATGTTTCGAATTTTTGTTTAAATAGGCTCTACAAAGTGTCATTTTTCTGGTCGCGCTTGAGGCACAACCATTGCTAATACTTCGACATACGGCGCGAAGCGCCGAAAATTTGTCGATTTTTAGGATACAATTTTCCGTGCATATCTCGAACTGCCAAAATTTTTTAACGGCCAAGGGAGGCGGCCGCCTGGCTCTACAACTAAATACGGCCTAGGGGTGGGAAGCTAAATTCTTACAATGACCAGTAAATTTTCGCATGATAAAGGCTGCAATCCTACAATAATAGATTTTCGGACAAAATCATACAATAACCGTTTTTAGCTCGATTCAACAATAACAAATTTTCTACACTTTGCAAATTCTGAGGAACCAAAGAAATGGCATATTTCAGAATACTGACGAATTCAAATAGCAAAATTAAATATTGTTACTTAATTCACAATTTTGAAGGAATTTCTTGAAAACCAAGCTTGTGCTGTCGGAAATATCTATCGCATCAGCCACAATCTTGGCAAGAAAAAGATGTTAAAAATTTGAACATCCTCGATTTCCTCGATTTTTATGACTTATTACAGCTTGGAGGACACGACTAATTCGGAATAGAAAATGTAGAATCGGGAGTCTTTATTCCAAGAACCGCAATGTATATAATCAATAGATAAACTAACAGTTTTTTACCTAAAATTAATAAACCCTTAAAGTGGAAATTGGAACAAAAATGCTAATGTTAAACATAAAAATACACGCTTTGAACTGAAAAGTGCTTATACTTTGTTTGGCTTTTCAGCGGAAAAATTAATCTTCACCAGAAATAAAATGACGAGCACGTAGCATCACAACAAATTTCTATTTCTCTCATAAACTGACATGATTCATTTATTGAGAGCTTAGATCCCAAGAGATATGGGTGCTTCTGTTTCGAACTTTAAAATTGCTTCGCAATTCGTACCTCCCCGAAAATCAGTCAAGAAGTTTTAAAAATCTGAAGACAGTTGCATTTATGATTTATCGCTAATTGTCATTTAATTGGATTGATTCAGTATCACGTGCATCACTGATATTTTTCAAAGCGTTTTTTAAATTTTACTTTAGCTTACAATTTAAAGCCGTTATATACGGTGATGAAACCTGAAATTAATCCCCTTTTCGCAGTTATACGATTAAGTACTAACGTAAAAAAGTACCGTAAATAATTTTAAGTGTACACTTATAGGGTCAGCATCCATTAGTATGCATAACATCGTGCCCCGGCTAAAATGCCTGCCCCGGGACATCACTATCAGTTAGTAATAGCAGTCTGACTTAAATTAACAGGAAGTGCCGATATACATAGGTAATGATGTATTTGGGATGATGTATAGACCGAAATCACACGCCGAACGATTGACATATCTCTTATTTTCCAGTAACTTTCATCATTAAACCTTGCTGAAAATACAAGCAAGTCAAAAATCTGAAAAAACACCAAAAACGCCTAAAGAGCCAGAAACGCCACAAAATCCCACGACGCCATAAAAGCCAAAAACGCCTCAAAAGCCAAAAACGCCTCAAAAGCCAAAAAAGCCCCAACAAAGTCTTTACTATGTCTTTACTATAGGAAATATGGTAGGAGGCTTTTTAGGTTGGGCCGAAATTTGGGATGGGGGCAGTGATCGGACCGAGGCCTCGGCCTCGGCCTCGGCAAGCCTCGGCGTTTTTTGGAGCCTCGGCGCCGAGGGCGAAGCTGAAAAGTGCCGAGGCGCCGAGGGTTAAAATCAAATTTGAATAAGTTTAATATGTCCGTTGAAAATTAACTATTTAGAATGCATCTGCAGTACAAAGGCTATTTTTTACGTATAGACTTTTCTTGTGGTTTCAGTCGCGTACCCAGTTACACAAAGTTACATACAGCAAAGTGCAAATTTATTATTCATGTGATGACTAAGTTTTAATTCTCATGCTTGCTACATGGATCGAAACACACATTCCCGAGGGAGAGGTGAGGGTGGTTTATTACCCCCCTCTCAGGGTACAAGACTCAAATCACTGACAGACGATTTTTGGTAAAAACCTTTTGAATATTTTTGAACCTAATTTTTATTATGGCAAAAGTGCAGCTAATTATTAGAATTTCCCGAAGTGATAGAGTATTTTTGAATGTAAGCAAGAGTGAATAGGACAAACTGTCACTATAAAACATGCATGTAACTGCTCAAAATTTTCGGGAGGGGCTCCTCGGCATACATGTAACGGCTAGAAATTTCGGGTGGGGGATTACCGACTCTAATTCTATATCAAACATGGCAAAAGCACCTAAAATAGCCAACAAAGCGCAAATTTTCGCCAAAAATGAGGAGGGTTGGTCAAAATTTTCTGACGTTGGAGGTAAGGGTTAGGGGAGGACGTCCAACCCTGGGTGGGTGGGGAATTCCCCAAAGCCCTTCCTGTTACACGTATGGTTTTCGGCCATTTTTATGTGAAAGGGCGTGAATGATTACGAATTTTCGGCCGAAAATCGCACAAACGCACCTAAAAATGGCCAATAAATGCAGGTTTTCCAAAAATCAATTTCGGCTCGTGCATTTTTTGGAGCCATTTTTATACAATGTTAAAATACTTTCTTGGACAAAGTGGGATGGGGGGTCCGGTCCCGGCCAATTTTAGGGAAGGGGTGTAAATGACCACCAATTTTTGGCCGAAAACGGCCAAAAAACGCTTAAAAACGAATTCGCTTTTTTCCAAAAATTTGGGGAAGGGGTCGAACATTTTCTGACTTTGGGTGGAGGGGGGACGTCCACCTTTGGATGGGGGATCCCCCATCCACAAACTGAATTATGACATGATCATTTCTCGATTCGCAGGAGTTGGTACGACGAGGCATTCCGTGCCATTTTCGCGCAATCGCTTGGCAATTGCTGTCAAACGCGTCCGGCGCCGACCAGTCACCCGCCACGGTTGTGCACGAATTGTACGCCGAATACATGCGCGGCGCGTCGCCCCACGAAAAGGTCATCCGACGCGACGTGTCGCGCACCTTCCCCGAGCACGATTTTTTTCGCGAGGCCAAAGGTCGGGGTCAAACCAGTCTGTTTAATGTTATGAAAGTACGTCGAATACGATTTGCAATTTCGGAAGTTTGACATACGTACATATAACGGCTTAAAATTTCGGGTGGGAATCCCAGACCATTTTAATATCGGGGGAACGACCTTCAATTTTTAGCCAAAAACGACTAGAAACACCTAAAACCGGCCGAAAAATTGAATTTCTTTCCAAAAATCGGGCATTCGGGTCGAAAATTTTCTGGCTTTATGGGGATGGTGGACAATCAACTCTGGGGGGGGGGGGGCGGGGGTGGGGGTGGGGGCGTGCGTGTAGCGGCTCAAAATTTTGGGTGGGAGTATCCCCGGCCCTTTTTGGTGGGTGGTAATTAAATGACCTCCAATTTTCGGTCACAAACGGTCAAAAACACCTAAAAACAACCAAAAATTCATTTTTTTTTCAAAAATCGAGGGGTACTTAAAAATTTTCTGGTATCCAGGGATGGTAGTGTGTTGGATGACAAACCTCTGGGTGGCGATTTCACACGCACACGAGTTTTCACCCTTAGAATATTTTTCACTCTTCAACTCGCAGCATTCGCAATTTTCCAAAAGTTTCCGAAAAATTCATGAAAAAATGTGCGGTTTTAAACGTTTTTGCTATTTCTTCGGTTAAAAGTGCCAAGTTTCGGTGCTTCGCGGCAGGTACTTATTTTTTTGACTATGTTTTGTGCGATTTGTTAGGTTTTTTTCGAACTTTTTATGTTTATATACTTTAGAAAGATAAAGCATAGTCAAAAACGCTCTATTATTGGGCTATAGAAAAGCATTTTAACTGCTCGTTTTCAGGTTCCTTCGAATAAAACTTTTAATTTTCATTAATTTTTGTCCTCCAATTTGTCCCATTTTCCCCAAAAGGCTTCTCATTTTTCCATGCTGGAGTCAGGAGGAAGCCAGCTCCTGTGTAAATCTAACAGAAGGGATGGGGGATCCCTTCACTCAGAGTCAGTCGTCTCCCCCCTTTCCCCAAAGTCAGTTTTAACCCCCACCCGATTTTTGGGAAAAATCGAATTTTTCGGCCGTTTTTGGGCGTTTTCTGGTCGTTTTTGGCCAAGCATTGGAGGTCATCCTCCCCCCCCTCTAAAAATGGCCGGGACCATACCTGGGCGGGAGGGGGGAGGTATGCACCCCCCGAGAAACCAAAATACCCCCCAGAAATTAAAATACCCCCCAAGATTTCAATTTTTGGAATTTTTTTTCGTTTTTTTCCGCAATTTTTTGATGCCAATGGATAGTGCTCGATGAGAAACGTTTAAAAATGGTGTTTTTTCGCCATACCACCACTTTGAAGGTCACTTTTTGACCTTTGAAAAATCTTGCACTCCCCCCCAGAACTTTGGTGCCTCCACCTATGGCCGGGACCCCCAAATTTCGAGCTGTTACATGTATGCGTGCATGGCTGGTTCGATGTGATATATATGTACCTATGGACGTTATTGTAGGCATACAGTTTGCATGACAAAGAAGTCGGTTACTGCCAAGGAAGTGCCTTCATCGCCGGACTTTTACTCTTGCAAGTGAGTTTCAAATATGTGTTTATAAATTCGATGTATTTTGACAATTTTTGTTTTTTTAAAACAAATTTCGGCAGTTTTAGGCCTCTGATGTAAATGGGTCTGCTTCCTTTTTGCATAATTTTTATCATTTTTCTTACTCCCACAAATTATTTTTCCTTTATTTTAATTATTTCTAATTTTTTTAAAATTTTCTTAAAATTTTTCACACCAGTTTCTAATTTCTAAATTCTTCTAATTTTGTTTCGTTTGTATATATATATATATATATATATATATATATATATATATATATATATATATATATATATATATATATATATATATATATATATATATATATATATATATATATATATATATATATATATATATATATATATATATATATATATATATATATATATATATATATATATATATATATGCTTGTGGTATATGTTCTTAAAAATTAGGCATATATAGTTTAATGTAATCCTCTTCATTTAACTTCTTAATTTTGTACTTTAATATCAAATGATTATTACTTTTTAATGTTTATTTTTCAATTCGCTTTTTCAGAATTTTTAAAATCGTGTTTTCAATGAATTATAATTCAATCGATCAATTTTATTTATATTTATTTAAAGTTATTTATAATATTTTTAATTTAAATTCTAATAATTATCTTCTTTCATTTTTCAATGTTAGTTTAACAAAGCCAGTGAGTAAAAATATAAAAATTTTTCGAAATTAAAATTTCTTCGTAATTCTCATGTTTCGTTTTGCGTTTGCCGCGTATTCTTTTGAATTTTTAATTTTAATAAAAATTTTCAGAATGATTCGATTAAATGTTCGATTTGTTTATCATTAAAAATTGGTCTTTTCATTTTTTAAGATTTTTTAAATTTAAAATTATTTTCTTAAACTCCCTGAAGATGCCAGAAGAAGAAGCCTTTGCCGTATTGCTCAAACTAATGGAGACTTATAGACTTAGAGAATTGTACAAACCGGCTATGACCGAATTAGGGCTTTGCATGTTTCAGCTTGAATGCCTTGTTCAAGTAAGCTGATGCACTGCGCTTTACATTTATCATATTAATTAATTATTAAAGTAAATAATTAATACATATTAATCGATTTTTATTTGTTGATTATTTTTTGTAAATTAATCGTCATTTAAATTTTATTAATTCGAATTATCATTATTATAGTAATTATTCTTATTCGGTTAGGTCTAGTTGACTCACTACCCTAAAATTTTATTCTAAAAGTTGCGCCTGGCCCGCCGTAAAGATCCTGATATTATGTAATTTTGGACGTTTTAACGACTCGTTTCCAAATTTCTACTACCGTTTAATTTTCTTCGACTTTTCTTAAAATATGTACATATACACCATTCGCCTGAGTTTCTGAAGATTTTGTCTCAAATCAAAAGCTGGACTATGTATGTATGCCTGGATGTTTGGATGTTTCGGCTCAGAAATTTTGGCTGAGACCGGATGTGGGGGCAAATGCCAAATGGCCTACATTTTGGACCAGAAATAGCGCAAAAGCCCCAAAAATGAAAAAGAATAGTTTTGCCAAAAAGTCGTTCTGTTATTTTAAACTCGCTACTTGGTACTTTGCATGGACTACTATTTTTAATCTACCATTTCTCACTTTAAACCTATCCCGATGATACTTTACACTAATATTTTTAATCTTTTACGCTATATAAATATATTAATCTATAATTCTTTTATTTAAAATTCGCCCCCTGATACTTTGCGTTACTATTTTTGATACATCATTTTTCACTTCAAACCATTCCCCGATACTTTACACTACTATTTTTAATCTTCCATTTGTCACTTTAAACCATTCTTTGATACTTTACACTCATTATTTTTAATCTTTTACGCTATATAAAAATATCAATCTATAATTCTTGCAGTATAAACTACCTCCCTGATACCCGTACTTTGCACTGCTATATTTAATATATCATTCTTCAGTTTAAACTCATTCCCTGATACTTTTCACTATTATTTTTTAATTCCTCCGTCCTATTCTGGAATTCGCGCCAAATTTTCAAGAAACTATGCCCGATTTGTTCACACATTTTCGCAATATGGGTTTGGATACGAGTATGTACGCATCGTCGTGGTTCCTGACCCTATTCGCTACTCAGATGCCCTTGGAACTGTCTAATCGAATAATGGACGTATTTATTTCTGAAGTAATTCTATCTTCTCAGAAACGTTTGCATTAAGATTTTCAACAAAATCTGTCTTTCAAGACGGCAGTAAATGTACGGAAAAATATTGGGTGGTCTGAAAAAGCTACGCATATATATGTTACGCGTCAATGATGCATACAGCGTGGGAATTCTGGGGGCTGAAATTATAAAGTGACTTTTTCGTGTCCAAAAATGGTAGGTACGCGTCAGAAACATCGTTTTTCAGCGTTTCTGACGCTGCTCTACCTTTCTAGATCATAAAAACATAAAAACATTACGAAAAAAGTCAAAAAGAAGTCTGAACAAATTGAACAAAATATAGTCAAAACATGAGTATAATGGCGCGAAGCGCCGAAAATTTGACACTTTTTAGCAAATATATAGCTAAAAACGCTTGAAAAGCATCTTTTCTACAAATTTTTAGAAAATTTGTGGGAACTTTTCAAAAAATCGCAAATTCTGGGGGGAGGGGTGAAAATTTTTCTGGGAGGGGAAACCCCAAAACCCCTCAAGATCACGTATATAATCATGCATGGCTGCAGGTCATACATAAGTTCGACTAATATTGAAATGGAATTATGAGACCTGCTGCATTAGATAGGTAAGGATGCCTTTGTTTAAACCGTACACAAAATTTTGGCCAACTGCGGCGCTTTGTTTGCACGCTGTCGTAGTGCAGTTTTAGCGCCGAAAGTTCCTCCGCTCCCTTTAATAATTAACTCACCCTATTGACGATGTCTTGCGGTTTTTAGCACTTAGCGGGAAAAGGACCCCTTCTGGGATTTAAACACTGCTTACAATGATTTTTTTGACTGAATATATTGCCAAAAATGGATACCAGCAACATTAATATATGTACTCTGCAGTGACTTGCGCGATACGCTTGAGAAACTCTGGGGTTACGATGAAAGGTGTGGTGTAAAGAAGCCGCTACAACGCGTAGGAAGTCGACTAGCTTGTCGAAGTTTTAGTTTAAACAACGAAGCGAACTTGTTATTCGTCCATGTCCGCAGGATGGGTGGGGAAATTTTATGAGACAGCCGAGGCAACGCATGAAAAAATGGAAAACTGGCATCTGCTTGCCTGAAAATCGTCAAATTTTAGGCGCTTTTCGCCGTACGTGATTGTATTGTATAGTTTTGTAGCAAACGCGACCAAAACTTTACATTTTTCGCTGCCTATTTGGTGAAAAGATAATTTTTTTTCTGAAAAATTCGAATTTCGTGAGCTTAACGGATAGATCGTGTTAAAAAAACGTAGGAAATGCGATTTTTACAGGCTATCGCAACGAAGTTCCCAAGATATTAAAGCATTTATTCTGGGTACGCTACGCCTACCCCCCCCCTCCCGCCCTTCCGTTTGGCCGAAACCTGGATAAGGGCCTGTATATATCTATACAACGATTTGCGAAATTCTATGTTCATATTAGCCGAACTTATGACGTAACACCGGTTTGTGCTACCCCGTTTAAACCTAATTTCCCATCACGTTTAGAAGAATTTAGTCATAAAAATCGTTTAATAGCGTTGAAAATTCGAAAAAAATAAAAATTTTGAAAGAATTTTACAATTTTTCTGAAATTAAAAAGCGAAAGCGAAAATACCAGAGAGAATGATGAGGTCGAGGCTGGGTGGTGAGTCGCTGATCGCCTTGCTCGCTTTGGCCTCCTAAGTTTCCTCAATTCGACGCCGTGTGATTTTTTTGTTTGGAATTCATTAGAGCGAAGTGTAAAAAATACGTATACGCCGTTGGAACATTAGTGAAACGAAAAATCGCGACCACTCACGTTTTTATTTGTATTACAGTAAACATGCGCTGTAAAGTTATGTCAGATTATTGCGAGCTTATCAGATGTCTTAGAAAATGATTGGGATCTGGTATACAATTTATTCCCCAGCGTTTTTAGCCGATCCATATAAGCTACAGTAACCAAACTTTACAAGGAGATAGCTATAAGCCTATTGTACTAATCTGACGAAATTGATTAAATTACGGTGTAAACTTACTGCTTATAGCTGTCTCCTTGTAAAGTTTGGTTACTGTAGCTTATATGGATCGGCTATAAAAGGCTGGGGGTAAATTGTATACTAGATCCGATGATTGCAATCGCGCGAAAATGTGCTACTCGTTAAGTTTATGCTTCGGTGGTTTTAAACTTAGCATTATAAAATTTCTTTGTCTTCTTTATAATCTGGTGAAATTTTATGCCGTCTGAACAGCGATTGTTGTAGCTGTACGAAAACAAAGTATAAAATAGATACATTCGCCGTCGGATATTTGCAGCATGGGAATTCTGGCGGGGTGGGCTGGAATTTTAAAGTGGTTTTTTTGGCCAAAAGTGGTAGGTACGCGTCAAAAGCATCGTTTTTCGGCGTCTCTGGCTATCATAGGTGGGCAGCATCAAAATTCTGGGGGTCCAAGACTTTTCAAAGGTCAAAGTCTGGCTAAAAAACACAGTTTCGCAATGTTTCTTATCGAGCACTATCTACTGGCATCAAAAACGTTGCGAAAAAAATCAAATTTTCAAAAATTGAATTCCGGGGGGTATTTTAATTTCCGCCGGCTTATTTGGCCTTCCGGGGGTGCATTCGCTCCGACCCCCACGCTCACGTGTGCTGACGATCCTCTATCTTCCTGGAGCATTTAAACAAAATAAACTTTAAAAAAAATCCTAAAAGTCGACAAAACATTGTCAAAACATTAATAAATAAGATGAAGCGCCGAAAATTTGACAGTTTTGAGCAAATAGATGACTAAAAACGCTTAAAACAGCGCCTTTTTACGAATTTTAAAGAGATTTTCGGAAACTTCCGCGAAATCGCGATTCTGGATGGGGTGAAAATATTTATGGGGAGTGAACATTTTTCTGTGGGAATGAAATCCTCCCCCGAAACCCCCTCGCAGGATTATTGCGACCATAGGTGGGCAGCACTGAAATTTGGGTGGGGGTGAAAAAATTTTCAAAGGTCAAAAAATGGTCTTAAAAGCGGTCCTAGGGGCGAAAACACCATTTTTCGACATTTTCATCGAGCACTATCCAATAGCATCAAAAAATCGCTAAAAAAGCGAAAAAAATTTAACATTTGAATTCTGGGTGGTATTTTATGTTTTTGGGAGGGGTTGCATACCCCCATAAACCCCTCTCCACGCCCATGTGTAATTGCGACACGTCGAGTTATTCACAAAATTCAAAAAGCGAAAGCAATAAATTTGAAAATGGTTTGATAAATTAGTTTGAAATGCTCGAAAATTTAGAGAAATTTCGGGAAAAATGGAAAAGTCCAATTGCTTTCGGTTCAAATTCCGATTTCGTGCAAGTCCGCTTAATTATCGTAAAGGAACTATTTGTTAAAGCGTTGCGCTTAGAAATCGGATAAATTTAGAATAAACGTTATATTTTGTTTTTCGACACATGCGTAATACTATTTCATCCCAAAACCTAATTGGCGAAATTAAGTAATTAGTACAAAAAATACTGCAAAATCAAATCGGACTAAATAAAGCTCGACTACCCGAACAATTTGAAATTTTCATTTTTTAAATTTAAAATGTTATAGTTATCAAAGAATAGCGAAAGTAATTGAATATAGAATAAAATATGTAATAATTGAAGCATGCGATCTACGCATTGCACGATTGCGTATTGTTTTTCACGTACGAATGAATTTTCCGCCTAAATCGTGAGTACCTAAATGGAGTTTTCGTCGGTTACCTGTAACATGTGATGCTCAATATAATCGTCCATTTATCAGGGGATTTTAGGAATTTCTAATTGAAATACGGTCGTCCCCACCCCCCCAAGTCAAAATTTCTTACCCTCCCCTCGGTGTTTGTCGAAAACTTGTGTTTTTCAGCAATTTTTATAAGTGCTTTTTGTTATTTTTGGTCAAACATTGGAAATCGCTTACTCTCCTCCTCACCATAGGTGGGCAGCACCGTAATTCTGTGGGGGGGGGGTGAAAAAATTTTCCGAAGGTAAGAAATGGTCTTAAAAGTGGTCGTACGGCGAAAAAACACCCCAGTTTTCGACGTTTCTCATCGAGCACTATCCAATGGCATCAAAAAATCGCTAAAAAAGCAAAAAAAAATAATTTGAATTCCGGGGGTATTTCAACTTCTGGGGGGTGCATACCCCCCAAACCCCCCCCCCCCCCACGCCCCACGTGTGCTCCTCACTGAAAGTGGCCGCGAACTCCCGGCCAAAATTTCGAGCTGCGTTACATGTCTGACTGGTAATAACTGTATACTAACGATATGCATGTACTACACGTATAAACGCGTACATGTAACGGCTCGAAATTCCGGTGGGGTTCTCCGCCCTGGCCATTTTCAGGTAATTGGGGTAAGAATCCATTTTTTGGGCCAAAAATGGCGGAAAAACAGCCTTAAATGAATGCAAAAAACGCAGGTTTTCGCTAAAAATTCGGGGTGAGTCAAATTTATTTGACAGGGAATGGTTGGGGGACAACCAACTTCGGGTGACGGATCCCCCTCAACGCCCCCATAATATATACGACTATACATATAACCGCACATAACGCTCTTCGGTTGTAATTCAGCTTTACATAGCTTTACAAAAACAGATCAAATTTTAGCGTTTACACCATTTTCATTGCGCTGCAGGGCATGGAAATGGTATTTCGCATAGCTTTAGCATTGCTACAATTGTGCCGGTACGAATTGTTGCAGTTGGATATGGAAGGAATGATTAGGGTTAGCTCGTTATTAATTAATTAACTAATTATAATTATTTTCTAGGTCAAAACATGTATATTGAACTTGAACAATTGAGTAAATTAATCATTGATTATTAATCAATTAAAAGCGAAAGTGATATTTTTTATGTAAATAATAAATCTTAATTAATTATTAAACCTCGCGGTAATAAAAAATATGCATCGTACTTTTAGCAGGCGCTTGGGGATTCCACCCATAGTTGTTTACCCCCTAAAAGTCGGGGTTTTCGTATAACTCCCAAATTTTGTTGAAAAAACTCGTTTTTTCAATGCTTATCTAGTAGTTTCTCCGCGGTTTTTAATTAAAAATTTACAAATTCTTTTTTAAAAATATTTTGACTGCTCCCTGGTCACGTAACAGCCAAAATTCAGGGGGGAGTATTCGGCTATTTCTAGTGACGGGATTTAGTGTTGTCGCCTTTAATTTTTGGCCCATAACAAGAAAAGCAACGTAAGCGGCCCAAAACGCGATTTTAGGCCAAAAATCGGGCTAGGGATGGGAAATCTCAGACTGAAGGATCGGGAACGACCAACTTTGGTTAAGGGATTCGATCCCGCACCCCTTACCCCCGAAAATAGACACGGTATGGTAATTCAGGGGCAAGGAAGGAGGGTGAATATACATATGACAGATGTATGGGGTTCTTCCACCCGAAGTTGGTTGTCCCACTATCTCCCGAAGTCAGGACCCCCGATTTTAGGGAAAAACATCCGTTTTTGGCCATCTTCAAGGAGCTTTTTTTACTATTTATGACTAAAAATTTAAGTCGTTTACCACCCTTCCCCTGCCCCGTTAAACAATGGCCTAAGATGGGACCACCCACTCAAAATTTTGAGTCGATCTATTTATGGAGGTGGAACGAAATATTGTCTAAAAATAAGTATCTGGTTCGAAGCACCGAAAATTTGACACTTTTGAGCTGGCATATACGCGTGTAGCTAAAATTTAATACAGAAAAATATATTTTTCAAAAAATTTTCCAATTTTTCCAAAACATTCTACTAAATATTTTGTGTAACCGCGCATTCTAGGGTAGGGGGTGAAAAATTGCCGGAGGCGACTGAAAACCTCTCTGGGGGTGGAAACCCTCCCCATTAAAAAACGCAAAGATCATGTTGGGCTACCCCAATCGACAAAACGAATCCGTCAGTCAAAACACAAAATTTCGATTTGTCACCCGCACGCACGCTAATATCGGTAATTACAAAAAATTAGCAAAGCATGATACAAATGACGAGCAAATAATGAAACGATGGAAATGACTAATACGAATTACGCAACTAATATAAGTAGAATAAGTTGTAAATTTAAACGGAAAATCAATGAGAAAGTAATAGAAGCCAGCCTTATCCTAAAAATGAATTACTTAAAAAATGTAATAAATAATAAATTTAAGGAATAATATGTAAAAATACAAAAATGTATAAAAAAATTATAAAATGTGAAAAGTATAATTGATTGCTGTATCGATTTTTCAAATACATTTTAGTGCTTCCAACGCGATTTAGCCGGCAAGTTCGACCAAGATTACGAATTGCTGATGACAACTGCCTATAATATCAAATATAATCATAAAAGGCTCAAAAGTAATTGATTCACGTTATTAAATTCATTTATTGATCAGTTTTTCGTAAAGACGAATAATTTAAGAATTTTTAGGCTAAATCAACAACATGAAATGAACGAATAAATAAGATAAGAATAACTATTTATTCATGAAATACCGAAATTGTATTGTAAATAATTTATTAATAGAATCAATAAAATTGTCTTATGCGCTATTTACCATTTTTTACAGATATTTGATATAGTGTTTTAGTATTGTTTACTTTATTTGTGTTTGTTCCTTTTTAAAAACTTTTTTTGTCAGTGGGCCGGGCCTGAATTGGTGTGACATCTTCTAGTATGATTAATTTGGTTTTAAGTAGGGATGCACCGATATATCGGCGGCCGATATATCGGCCGATATATCGGCCTGTTTTTCATATATCGGTATCGGCCATTATCGGCCAGTTTTTGGCCGATAATTTCTAAATTTCTAGAATTTCATAAGAAAATGGATAGTTGACAAAGAATTTCAAAAATGCCACTGCATACATCAAAAGGAACTTTACTATAGACGTATTTGACTATATTCTCACTTACAAGCATAATTGACATCAAGTATCAAGACCACAGTACTGCATTTCCTTTCAAAAATGAGAGTTCCTCTACAATGTTCGGCTTAAGTCGATTTCTCAGTTGTGTAAGCACTTTTCCTGCTGTGCTGAATAGTCTCTCACTTTCGACGCTTGATGCTGGGGCTGACAGGTATACTCTGGCAATGCTGGCAAGCACAGGAAAACGTCCTTTATTATTACGCCACCATTCAAAAATATTGCAAGTATTGGCTATCAGAGCTTCTTCGAAATATTTGGTAATTTCTTTAGTTTCATCTACGCCTGAATTGGGACTGTTCGAATCAATGGCAACATCATCTAGAAAGCTCCATAAACTTGTCAATTTTTGAGCTTTTGCTGGGGGAGACCGGCAAACACGTAGATCCGAATTGTCCTTCTTTTCTTTCACTAGGTCAGTCAACCACTGTTTACCAGTCACATCATTTTCTTGACTTCGGAAAACTTTATTCTTGTACCGAGGGTCTAGAATAGTCGCAATAACACAAGTTTTGTTCGATTCTAATAAAACAAATCGCTCGCTGAGTTTTTGCAATAATTCATTCTTCATAGTCTTCATAGTCAAAAATAGAGAGAAACTCCCAATCTGGCAGAATTGTATGCTCATATTAGGCAATTAGAGTCAATACAGTATTAGTAAGATTCTTATTCAAAGCATCATGCACTCAACCTGCATTTCCGAGATATGATTCCTTGTACTTAAATTTCAGGATCATGAAGCATTGACTGCTCATTATGTGGAATTACTGAGTACATCATCCCTGCATTTACTATAATTCTTTATATCGGCCGACATATCGGCCAAAATATCGGCCGATATATCGGCCGATATTATCGGCCATGATTCGCCGATATATCGGCCAGCCGATATATCGGCCAAACCCATATCGGTGCATCCCTAGTTTTAAGTCTATAATTTTGTGAATTGAATTAATGGATGAATAAATAAAAAAAATAATTATGTAATAATTAATTAATTATTTAATTATGTAATTAATTCCGGCGTCGGGGTCATGGCCAGAGCCTGAGTAGAATTAACGAATTAATCCGGCGCCGCAGTCGAAAACATGACCTAATTAAATTGTAATCAATTAATTAATTTAAAACTTAATTTTTCAAATTCAAAATTTTTTCGAATGTCGGTTGGGCGGTATTGTATAATCTATATTGCTTATTCTTAACGCTTTCTAATTTTTTTATGTTTAGCGTTTTTAAATTTCCAAAGTTGAAATATAATTTTTGATAATATGTATTTGGGAAAGGAAACTGGATTTACGAAAAATATTAAAAATTAAAATGAAAGTAGTATAATATAATTTATTTATATTAAAATTATAGCAAATTTCATTAAACATGACGAATATTTCAACAAATATTCAATTGTTATATTTTAAATCATAATTTACTTTCAATATTTTAAAATTTGTACATAATTTGTATGCATGTGATTGCAACTTTTATAATTCAATTTATTTTCAATATAAATATTTTATATTTATATTTTTAATTTATGTATAATAAATTCGTAAATTAAATGCAAATGTTACACTAAGTAATTAGAATTATGATTTGTCAGAAATTTTATGATAATTTGTAAAAAATATTTTTTATTCCTTTTAGCTTTTAATTTTTATTTTTATCTGGTTGAATATTGTTGTAAATACCTATTTTTATAATGTTTAATAATTTTATTACTCTTTAATTAATTTTGTAATGATTTTTAAAACTTTGTTTAAATATGTCGTTTTGAATTAAGGTTAGAGAAGGACTACTTGACGAAAAAAGTGAAAGAGCAAGAAGAAGCTGTTGAACTTAGAGTATGATAATCTCTTATTTTTAATATATGTACATATTTTATAAGAATGAAGATTTTTATTTTTATGCGCAACGTTCTAATTTTTGTTTCTTCGTATAAATAAATGAAAAATCATTTAAAAAATGAAGAAAATTATTTTTTAAATGAAAAATGATGCAAAAGCTCTTTTTTTACGTTTTTACTTTAGATTATTCATTTTTGAAATAAATTTTAAATTACTGTATTCGTTTATTACTTGTTTTTGATTTACTTTATATCGTGCTTCTTATTTATTTTTTTATATTTTCGTCTCTTTTTAAACAATTCATTTTGCTAATGCGAATTCTATTTCATGTTGTTTTAAAATTTTATAAAATTTTTGTTCGAGTCTATTATCGTTCTTTTTATTTTATGTACTTTGTTACTTTATACTTTTTATCCTCTAATTTCTTTGCATTTCCATATTTTCACGCTTTAGAGACTCAGGACCGAAAATCGATTATTAAGACAGCGGGTCGAATATTTGGAGCAAGTAAATTTATCATTTGGTCCTTCTGAGCAAAATTGGTTAAACGAATTCAATGTAATAAAAAATGAGTAATTTTAATGAAACCCTTTATGATAAAAATGAATAAAAAATATAAAAAATAAAAAAAACAAAAAAACCTGCAAAAAACCCTGCAAAAAATACGAAAAAAATATAATGCATATATAAAAAATCATTGCACTTCATTCCTGTGTATCTTGAAGTAATCAACAAGTCGGCAATTAATAGAATGCAATTAAAAAAATTATGAAATTAAAATAATTAAGAAAATTAATAATTTAACAATCAAAATTTTTAATTCGTCTAAATGTAATAAGGCAGTGTACATACATGAAATGGCTTAAACTTTTAAGAGGGTTAGTGGAGAAGGGGGTGGTATACAGGTATGCACAGCTTGGAAATTCTGGGGGTGTGAAATTTTAAAATGCCTTTTTTTGCTCAAAAATAATGAATACGCATCAAAAACATTATTTTTTGCCGTCTATGACGATGCTATGTCTTTTTAGAGCATAAAAAAATGAAAAAATTTCGAAAAATTCATTAAAGTTAGATGAATGGAACAAAATATAGTCCGAAAATGAGTATATGGCGCGAAGCGCCGAAAATTTGATACTTTTGGGCAAAAAAGATGGCTGAAAACGTTTGAAATGGCAATTTTTTTAAGGATTTTTTTATTTTTTTTCAGAAATTCGTGAATTATGTGAAGAGAAGGTTGAACATTTTCTTGGGGGATCTACCCGCAAGACTATGAACACATGACTTTCAATTTTTGGCTAAATGTTGCCCGAAAACGCTTTTTTTTTGCCGAAAATTGGGTAGTAACTAGTAAGGAATCTCAATCTTTCAAAAAGATGGCGGGCGACTAACCTTGGGATTTTAAGTGGCGAGAATATTTCATCGCAGACGTTTAACAGGGGAATGGGGACCCCCACTCGAAGTTGGTCGTCCCAAACCTTCAATGTCAAAAAAATTTTCGACCCTCCCCGCCAGGCCCGTATCCAGGATTTTATTTCGGGGGGGGGCCGAAAATTTTTGAGACCAGATATCTCGAGAACCATTAGGAGATAGGCGAAAATAAAGACAGTTTTGAGCGTATCTCGGCGAGCTCTATACAACGGTGAAGAAAAATTTCAACAAAAAAATTAAAAAATTTTCACTTTATTTCATGTTGATATACAGCAAATTTATCATTTAAGCTGATTTCTCATCACCTAATCGGCGAATTATTTCTTATCTCTTGCCTTTGTACTTAATCATTGTGCTTTACAGAGAAAAACAATACGGATAATTAATAATTCGGCGCGAGGCGCCGAAAAATTGACATGCTCTGCCGATTAACCTCAAATTTGAGCGGTTTTGAGCGGACTAGAAGACAAAAAAACATGTATAAACAACAGATACGGCGCGAAGCGCCGGAAAAATTTCATGTTTCCCATGTCATAACTCAAATTTGAGCTTTTTTAGTGAGCTAGAAGGCAAATAGCTATAACTAAACAATGAATCCGGCGCACAGCGCCAGAAAAAAATTGACATGTTCTCTATATCTAACTCTAATTTGAGCGATTTTTAGCGGTTCAGAAGAGAAAACTATACGTAAACAATAAATCCGGCGCGAATCGCCGGAAAATTTTGAGTTTACTAGCTCAAAAGTACGCTAAAAACCTGTTTAGGCGCAGTTTCAGACGCACTTCGCCAATTTTTCATTTTTCCCTTCGGGGGACCCTTGAGAGAAACAAAAATTTTTTCTTTATTTCGGGGGGGGCAGGCCTACCCGCCCCCTGAGTACAGGCCTGTTCCCATGTCATAACTCAAATTTGAGCTGTTTTGAGTGAGCTAGAAGGCAAAAACTATAGCTAAACAATGAATCCAGCGCAAAGCGTTAGAAAAAATTGACACACTTTCTATGTCTAACTCAAATTTGAGCGATTTTCAGCGGTTTAGAAGACAAACCTTACATAAACAATAAATCCGGCGCGAAGCGCCGGAAAATTTTGTGTTTTCTAGCTCAAAAAGTATGCTAAAAACCTGTTTTGGCGGTGTTTCAGACCAACTTCGCCAATTTTTCATTTTTCCCTTTTGGGGACCCTTGGGAAAAACAAAAATTTTTTCCCATTTTCGGAGGGGGCAGGCCCCCCCCCGCCCCCCTGGATACGGGCCTGCTCCCCGCCATTTCTGGCGAAAACTTGCTTTTTGGTCATTTTTACGTGCTTTTCTCGCTGTTTTTAACCAAAAATTGGAGGTCGTTTATTTCCCCTTTCCATAAAATTGACCATAGCACTGGCAGTGACTCAGCTCCCCATAGATTGGGATTTAAATCATTTTTTAAAAAGAATTTGCCATTTCGGCCAGCTTACTTGCTTCTATATATCTAAATGCATGACTTTCTATTTCAAATGAACAATGAAAATTAATAAATGGGAAACCGTTTTGGAAATGTTGTATTGATAGGATAAGTTTGCGCCAAGTTTTAAAGTACTTGTTAAAGTTGTCTGATTTTTATTGCAACATTTATTTAAAACATGCGAATGGAATCTTCGTTTATTGGAATAAAATGTAATCTTACCTTAATTTGTGAGATTTCGTCACTTTTTTCACAGTGTGTGTGTGTCCAGGCCCGTATTTATGTATGGGGCACCCCTTCCCCCTCGGAGTAAAAAAAATTGCTACTTCCAAGCACGGTTTTTTGTATTCGGCAAAGTTTTTTAATGATGTGCAAAGACTCTTCGGGACCGTCCTTGTACATGTACAAAGATTTTTTGGACGACAAAAACAACTAAAATGTCTAAAATTCGCAAAAATTTTCGGCGCTTCACGCCGAAATGAGTAATTGTGTGCCCTATATATCCTTATAATAGCAGAAATTGCATTGCAAAGAAAAATGTCAAATTTTTCGGCGCTTGGCGCCGTTTTAAGACGCTTCTTAATAAATTTTGCCCTCAGAAACCTATGAATTAGCTAAAATATACTACCAAAGGTCGAACAACTCTGTTTTTACCACTCTAATATCGCTACTGTACCATATTATATATAGTACCGAAAAATTTGTGTGTACAAAATGTACGAAGACTTTTAGGGACCATCTTCGTACATGTACAAATGGACCTTGTACAAAAAACACTGCTTCCAAGGGTCTCCCAAAGAAACAACTAACAATTTGCGAAGTGTGTCTAAAACGCTGCCAAAACAGGCTTTTAGTGCACTTTTAAGCTAGTAAACTCGAAATTTTACGGCGTTTCGCGCCGGATTTATTGTTTATATCGGGTTTTGTCTCCTAAGCCGTTCAAAATCGCTCAAATTTGAGTTGGACATGGAGAGCATGTGAATTTTTCTCCAGCGTCGTGCGCCAGATTCATTGTTCAGCTATAGTTTTTGCCTCTCTAGCCCACTCAAAAAAGCTCAAGTTTGAGTCATAGCCATACGTGGGCAGCCAGGAAATTCTGGGGGTGCAAGATTGTTTGAAGGTCAAAAAATGGCCTTAAAAATGGTGGTATGGCGATAAAAACACCATTTTTCGACGTTTCTCATCAAGCACTATCCATTGGCATCAAAAAATTGCGAAAAAAACGAGAAAAATTTTCAAAAATTGAATTCTGGGGGGTATTTTGGTTTCTGGGATATGCATACCCCCTCCCCCCACGCCCAGGTGTGGTCATGGCTCGTAGAACACAAAATTTTGATTTATTTTTTGTGGGTATGTCCCGAGCCCCGGTGCCGGGGCTCTTGCCCCGAGCCGGGGCAAGGCTTGCCCCGGGCCGGGGCTTAAACATTTGTAATTAATTGGGAAACTAAGATTTTCTTTTCAAAATCAATCTTGGACATTATGAGAACCAAATAAATGGTATATTTCAGAATACTGGCGAGTTCGAATAGCAAAATTTAGAAAATGTAGAATCGGGAGTCTTAAATCCAAGAACTGCAATGTAAATAATCAGCAGGTAAATTGACGGTTTTTTACTGGAAATTTATGAATATTTAAAGTGGAAATTGGAACAAAAATGATAATTTTAAACATAAAAATACATGCTTTGAACTGGAATGCTATACTTTGTTTGGCTTTTCAGCGGAAAAATTAATCTTTACCATAAATGAAATGACGTGCACAAAAATTTCTATTTTGCCCAAAAACCGGCATCATTCATTAATTGAGAGCTTAGATCCTGAGATATATGGGTATTCTATTTTGAACTTTTAAATTATCTCACCGTTTTTTAACTTCTTAAGCTTTAAATTTAAAGCCATTATCATAGTGAGAAATCTGAAATTAATCCCCTTTTCATAGTTATATAATTAAGTACAAATTTAAAAAAGTACCGTAAATAATTTTAAGTGTACACTCATAGGGTCAGCATACATTAGTATGCATAATATCTTGCACCGGCTCCGGTGCCGGGGCATATGCCCCAGCTCCGGCTAAGAAGCCTCCCCCGGGACATCCCTAATTGTTTGTCTACGTTTTTGCCTTCTAAGTTGCTCAAACCGCTCAAATTTGAGCTAGACATGTAGAATAAGTCTACTTTTTTGGGCGTTTCGCGCCGATTCATTTATTATCCGTATTTTTTTCTCTGTAAAGCACAATGATTGATTATAAAGGCAGAAGATAAGAAATCATTCGTTGATTGAATGATAAGAAATCAGTTAGCGCCGCCGAGATACGCTCTAAACTGCCTATATTTTCATCTATCTCCTAATGTATCTTAAGTCGTCTGACCTCAAAACTTTCGCCCCTCCTCTGAATAAATTTCTGGATTCGGGCCTGTTAGTAACGATATTTTTTTCTGCCGAGAAATCAACAAAAATGGGACGGAAAGTTTGATTAAACTGAGAAATATCACAAAAAGAGTCAGCTGTTTGGAATTTTTTAGCCGATCGAATTTATTTTGCTCAATTTTTACCTGCACATATTTACACTATTAAGCTTGTATTAATAGTATTTGCAGTCACCTGCATTTAGTATAATGGTACTGGGCGATGTCGAAATTCTTGAGCCTAGGGGTTAGAAATTTTTAAAAGTCAAAAAAGTCCTAAAAAATCGATTTTGTGGACAAAAGGTACCGGTTTTTTGACGTTTCTCATCGATCTATATCCGTTAGTACGAAAAGTCATTAGAAAAAATAATTTGAGTATATTCTGATGGTCTTCCGGATTCTGGGGTTCAGACCCCTCACGTTTTATGTGCGGCTGTAATATTTTGTGTTAAAATATATGGTATCGTATTCACACAAGGGGGGCGTAGAGGTGAGAGCAAACTGAGTAGGATTTTCCAGAATCAAAACCACTTCTGTGTGTCCATCGTCGTTCCTATCTTTCGCTTTGTCCAATGGAATTTTTCCTGTAAACGAATTGTCTTATAATTTGCGCACGCCTGGTTTTTTGCATTCAGCAAATATTATTCCGGCTGTGCGACGACTTTCTGATACCGTCTTTACTCACAATTCTCTAGGTACGTAGCTGGCCGTCCTATTTTTGGGGGACCAACACAAATTTTGGGGGACTAAGCCAAAAAAAATCCAAAAAGTAGCACAAAATAACGTTTAAAAAGTCCTGTTTTTCCGATTTTTCGGAATTTTGGGGGGTCCGTACCTCCCCCATCCCACCGAGCGATACGTGCCTGCAGTTCTCGCCACAAAATTAAAACAATTAGCATTCCTTAAAAGTCCATTAAGGATCGAGTTGCGTATTTTACTGGTATAACATACGCACGTTCGTAAACAATAATTTTTTTGGATGATGAAAACACTAAACATGTATGGCTCCTTAATACCTAAAATTAAGTAAAAAACAGAAGCATTAAAAATTTTCAACATGCTGTTAAATATGAACTATTACGAAAGAACTACGAAATACACAAAATTATATTTAACATATGTCAATCTCATTAATTTTTTACGAGCAGAGTGTGCACAAATATCAAAGATGTGATACTACTGTAATCGTCCCAACCTTCCTCATCCATGAGATTTGGATTAGCACCGTAACGTAGCAATATTTTGGCGATTTGTGGTCGGCCGAAACAGGCAGCGTAATGCAACGAGCTTGACCTTTGACCCTTGTCAACATCAGCGCCTTTTTCGCACAGAAATTCGACCATTTCGGGCGATCCGAAAGCCGAGGCCCAATTAAGCAACGTCTCGGCCCACGTCGTCCGTGTAATTGACGTCAATACCGCCCGATTCGACAGCATCAATTAAGGCGTCCGTATCCTTCCCACGAATGCACTCGATCAAATAACGATTAGTGCGATCTGCGTCCGATCAGACTGAAAAAAGAGAAAATTACGTGTATTGATGATGACAAGGGAGCCAATCATACATGATCTTGGGAGAGAGGGTTTGGGGGTTTCACCCCCCCTCAGAATTGGCGAATCTTTGAAAGTTCCCAAAAATTTTCTAAAACTTTGTAGAAAAGATGCTTTTTTTGCTCAAATAAGGCGAATTTTCGGCGCTTCGCGCCATTATACTCATGCATGTTTTGACTATATTTTGTTGAATTTGTTCCGACTCTTTTGATTTTTTTTCAAATTTTTCTAAATGTTTTTATGCTCTAGAAAGATAGAGCATCGTCAGAAACGCTGTAAAACGAAATTTTTGACGCGTACCTACCATTTATACCCACAAAATACACCTTATAATTTCACCCCCTCCCTCCCAGAAATACCACGCTGTGCATGTATGGAGCTAATCATACAATTATGTAACAGGGGGATGTGGATCATTAACCAAATATCGAAATTTTCCAGCGCTTTGCATTTACCTCAAAAAGGTCAAGAAATTAAATTTAGGTCTCAAAACTTTTGCTGAATCACTTAATTGTACATTTTATCACTACATACTTGGTGATTCGTCCCCTCCCCCGAAATTGAATCCTGGATATGGGGTTATACACATTTTAATCAATTTTCACGCGCATGAAATGAAAGTGATAGCAGCGATTCTTGAGTCAAGAATCTTGACTGTTATACATATATGCGCAAGGTGTGGCGAAACAGAATAGCGTTATTAAACAATTTTTACGTACCTAATTTAAATTCGCTAATACAATTATTTATAATAACAAATTCAGTCATTATCGTATATAACCAATGCTGATTCTAAATCGCCTTTACTCTAGGCACTATGTATTAGACACCCAGCCGTACATGTAATGTAATGGCTCAAAATTTTGTGTGAGAGTAAGCAGTCATTCGTCGGGGTAAATGATAAATACTGTCATTTAAGGTCAAAATGACAACAACAAAAACTAAAAATGCACAGAACACCAAGATTTCATCCATTGTTTTGAAACGATGAACGGACTGCCGACTTTTAGCGAGTTCCCTGTTCCCTTGCTACTAAAACATTTTGGCTGTCTTACATACCAAACTTGCACAGTACGGGAATTCTAATGGAAGGTAAAATTTTGAAATGCCTTTTTATGCTCCGGAAATGATAAGTACGCGTCAAAAACATAGTTTTTCGGCGTTTTTGACGAAGCTCTATCATTCTAGAGCATAAAAACAAAAAATTTCGAAAAAACTGAAAAAGTCGAACAAATTATAGAAAAAAACGCTTTTGAGGAATTTGGGGAATGAAAAAGTTGTAGGGGAAGGGGGTTGAAATTTCTAGGAGTGAATACCCCCTAAACACCCTTCCCCAGATCATGTATGAGTATTACCTTCCAGCTGCTCCTATTGCCGAAGCACCGTGAAAAGACGGCCGGCGACTGCGCCACCCGCAGCAGGCGCCGATAAGCTGGTCGGCACATGAGGAGTCCAACTTTTATCGATTAGTGACTTTCGATTGTCGGATAAAATGACTAAAAGTAGTTCAGCCAACCTCAAGGCATCTAGGCACAACCGCTCATCTTTCTGAAACAATACATTTTCAAAACTAAAACAACAAATTTCTCATTTTAAAGCCACTGCAGCTCCAATAATATCTCATAGGAAGCTAGGGGTGTGCCGGGTACACGGACTCGGACCCGATTGGTCGGGTACTAGTGTTTTTTGTACAAGGTCCGTTTGTACATGTACAAAGATAGTCCCTGAAAGTCTTTGTACATATATTTTATACACACAAATTTTTGGGTACAATAATATGGTAAAGTAGCGATTTTAGTGTGACAACAACAGAGTTGTTCGACCTTTAGTAGTGTATTTTAGCTAATTTCTGGGTTTCTGAGGGCAATATCACTAACCCAGCCTATGGGAAACCGTAGCCGGTCACAAGCCCGGATAAATGGGGAGTGTTGGTTCCCGTGGCGACGGAACCGTGAAATGAGCTGAGAACCCAATGGCAGTACAACAAATGGATAACGCAACAACAACTAGCGCACACGGCCGAACCGATGCGTTGGGGGTATCTGGGCTCCCTTCGAAAAATAAACTACCAGCAGCAGCGAACAAAATTTTCAATGCAAAGAAAATTATGAACATTGCCACCTGGAATATACGTTCAGGTAGCCAAACTGGTAAAATGGATTTACTGGCCGACGAACTCAACAAATTTGATATTGATTTAGCTACTATTACCGAAGCCAGACTCCCTAGTCAAGGGGAACGTACTGTTTTTACCTCTAGCCATTCAAATAGCTTTAACCTTTATTATTCCGGCGGCGAAAGCTTTAATCGAGGCGTAGCTTTTATGTTAAAATCTAGTCTGAAGAAATATGTTACCTGTTTCCAACCTATTTCGGATCGAATCGCAACCTTAGAATTTGCTGGCACTATTCCGACTGTCTTGATTGGAGTTTATGCCCCAACGGAAATGAGCGACGACGTTGATAAGGACTTGTTTTATGAAAATCTACAACAGACATTGGATTCATTTCAAGATGGAAATAATTTAATTATTCTTTGTGGGGACCTGAATGCGCAAACCGGCGTAAATCGTCTTGGATGGGAGAAAACTCTTGGCCCCTTTGGATGCGGCAGCCTCAATGACAACGGTCTGCGCCTACTATCATTTGCAAACTTCAATAGAATGGTAGTGTGCAACACGTGGTTTCAACACCCTATCAATCACAGGCACACCTGGTTTTCGAATAACAGAAGAGATAAAAGTATGCTTGACTACTTCCTGGTGCATAAGCGGTTCCACAGTGCTATCCATGATGTTCGGGCAATGCGCGGAGCTTCGATCGGATCAGATCACCACCTGGTCAGGGCCAAATTCCGATTGCATCTGAAGGCGCACAACAATATTCGCCCCACAGCTACCCTCGATTACTCGCACTTATCCGACCCCAACAGTCAGGCCAAATTTCAACTTCTTTTACAAAATAAATTTTCCCCACTGTTAGCCAACAATGTTGATGAAAACTGGAACTCAACAAAAAACGCCATTATCTACTCACTTAATGAAATTTGTCCCAAAAAACGACGAAAAATAAAACCTTGGATCTCAGATGATACCCTAAAACTAGTTGAAGAACGCGCAAAAATCAAGAATATTAATCACAAGCTGTACCTTTTCCTCAATAGACAAATTAAACGGCAGCTTAAGACGGATAAGGACGCTTGGTGGAATGTGAAAGCCCAAGAAATGGAAATAGCCAGCAAGAACCATGATTCGCGCTTACTTTACAGCATCCTGCGAAGTTGTAATGGAAAGTTTAAAGCAACGAGTTCAAACCTCAAAGATCACCATGGCAACCCCATCAAATCACTAACGGGTAAACTAGATAGATGGAAAGAACATTTTAGCCAATTGCTTAACCGCCCACACCCCACAAGCCTAGACAAAAGGCTGATGGAGAACGTGGATCTGAAATTTTCAAGCACAATTAATGATCATCCTCCAACTGAAGAGGAAATCAGAATATCAATAAAAAGACTCAAGAACCGGAAGGCACCAGGTGTGGACAACATCCCTGCTGAAGCTTTAAAAGCTGGAGGAGAGGCAATAGTCAAACAACTAAAAGGCGTATACTCGACCATCTGGAACAAAGGCACAGTGCCTCAAGACTTTAAGGACTCAATTATCGTACCAATTCACAAAAAGGGAGACCCAGCTACCTGCAAAAACTATAGAGGAATAAGCCTGTTAGCAACATCTGGAAAACTTCTGACCTCTATAATCCGATCCAGACTACTCAGTGTTAGAGAAACTAACTGCAGGGAAGAGCAGGCTGGTTTCAGGCCTGGAAGAGGTTGCACCGACCAAATATTCACACTTAGGCAACTAACCGAATCGCGCCTACGCTGTAAAAAGGACACATTCTTGGTATTTGTGGATTTTGCATGCGCATTCGATAGCATAGACCATTCGTCCTTATGGTGCGCCCTCAAAAATGAATCAATCCCGCATGCCACACTTAGTATTCTCAAGGCCTTCTACGACGGTGGAATGAGCAGGGCAAAATATTTGGGAAATGTGTCCTCACCATTCTCAATTACCACTGGCGTTAAACAGGGATGCATTATTTCGCCTATGTTGTTCAACGTGACTATGGACTGGATTCTCAGAAAAACTTTCGACGACATGCCAGGTGTACAAGTCGGAGCTAATTTGTCTCTCACTGATTTAGTATACGCCGACGACATTGTATTTTTTGCCGAAACAGCTCAAGCCGCACAAAATACCTTGAATGCGTTACAAGTGAATGCCAACAAACTCGGCCTGACAATAAACAGCGAAAAAACTAAATTTATTCTCACGGGCACACAACCGGCCATATTACAACTTGATGGCAAACCAATCGAACGGGTGGATGCATTTAAATATTTGGGATCGGTTATTGATAGTGGACGAATAGTAGCGACTAGCGACATCAAAAACCGCATTGGGAATGCCATGTCAGCATTCACTTCACTAAAGAAGTGTTTGTGGAACCAAAAAGACGTTACCATCACAACAAAAATGAGAATTTTTAATGCTTCCATCCGGACAATTTTGATGTACGGCTCTGAGTCGTGGACTCTGCTTAAAAGCGATATGCACATATTAGAACGTTTTCAACTTCGATGTCTTCGCAGCATTTTGCACATAAATCTACGAGACCGATGGGAGAATGAAACTGTGCTGCAAGTATGTAAAAACCAAACCAGTATCGAACTCTACTTAAAGCGACAGCGGCTCAGGTGGTTTGGACATGTCTGCCGCATGAACAACACCCGACTACCCTATCAGTTAATTAACTCCAAGCGGCCCACGGGGTGGAAAATCTCTCGAGACGCCCCTAAGAAAACATGGTTGACACAAGTGGCACAAGATGTTCAGCCGCTCCACTTCTCAATCATTGATGCCCAACAAGCAGCCTTGAACCGCGATCAATGGCGTGCTGTAATCCGTGATACACTGCCTTTGGCCGCCACAGCTCAACGGTCGTTGCCCTACCAACGTCATTGAAGCTTATGGTGTTTAAGTCAAGTAAGTTAATATCACTAATTATCGTCTCAAAAAGGCGCGAAGCGCCAAAATTTGACATTTTTCCTTTCAAAATGCAATTCCTGACATTATAAAGCTATATAGAACACACAATTACTCATTTCGGCGCGAAACGCCAAAAATTTTTGCGAATTTCAAACCTTTTTTGCAGTTTTTGTCTTCCCAGAAAACTTTGTACATGTACAAAGACGGACCCAAAAGTCTTTGTTTATCGGGTAAAATCTTTGCCGAATACAAAAAACACTGTCGGGTACCCGACCAAAATTTTGAACCGGAATCCGAGGTTGTTCACAACTTTGAACCTGCACCCGGGATTCTTCAAAATTTGGGACCCGGACCCGAGTTTTTGAAAAAAGTTTGACACATCCAGAGGGAGCTGACAAAATGAAAGCATTTTCTCAACAGGTAAGCTGTATTATTAAAAAAGTATAAATTATAAGAATAAGGTCAACGTTTCTAATTTTTTAGGGAAATTTCGACGTGGGCATTATACATTTATATTTTTACCAAAACTTTATCGCATTACGCAAGAATGTATTATATCGTGTGCATAAGCATTCAATAAAAAATGCATATTATAAAGCTGTATACAAGTCAGATGTTATGCATATATTTTTCATACAACCATTTCGCTACATATACATATATAGATAAAGTAATGGCGAATGAAAGTAGTAATTTAGCAAAAGAATGATACGTTTGTATTAGAGATTTCTTTTCAAAGTGTAATATAGGGATAGACACTAATGCGAATGTTATAGTTACATTCCAAAAAAGAACTGTAGATGTTATTTATTAAGTCATCATTGTAGTGCAGTCGCATTAAGAATTGAATGAGTAAACCAAATTTTCTAATCAGTTTCGAAAGCGAAACAATCGAACTTGCAATCAATTGGCTGGGTTTTTAAAATTTCCACCTACGCATAAGTTGTCTATGTTATAATTCTTTTTGAAAATATGAAGAACATAAAATTTTTTTCCACAATCCCTCGATTCAACCTATTTCTGTACCTTTAAATAAACTTTCATTTTTGCTCAGGGATACACACACGCACAATCACAGGTGGGCAGCGACCAAATTTTGTAATTATGGGTGGTGTGAGACTAA
This sequence comes from Mermis nigrescens, assembly GCA_036768485.1. NCBI lineage: Eukaryota > Metazoa > Nematoda > Enoplea > Mermithida > Mermithidae > Mermis > Mermis nigrescens. The sequence goes on along the minus strand of JAVLUZ010000004.1, from coordinate 568,166 downwards.
AAATCCCAAAAAACGCCCAAAATCCAATTCTGGGTATATATTGGTTTTTGATGGTCTACCGGATTCTGGGGGTACAACACCCCAACTTCCATGATCATGTGTGCGCACAATTCCATATGATTATACAACGTCAAAAACGTAAGTTCAACATTTTTAATATTTCAATTTGCTAAATAAAAATAAGTTTCTGAACAAGTTTTAGCCAATCGCCATAAAGCTGATTACGTTTGCGACTTACAACAATAATAGTAAGTCATAAAATAAATCGCACGCATTATGGCTCAAAAGTTCGATTGGATGGTATCCAACCAATCATTTCTAAGGGAGACGACCTCCTACATACTTTGGCCAACAATGGCAAACAGGCAAATAAAATTAATCAAAAGACGTAAGCAGTGGCGGATCTAGGATGTTCCTAGGGGGAGAGGGCGGCGGAGGCGGTACCTCAACTTTTCCGAAAACAGTCCAAAATAGGTCCGAAAATTTGCCCTTCGCGCGCAAAACAGCATTTTTTCGGCATTTTACATTGTCTACTTTTTTTAAATCACTATTGACGCAACATTTTTTGAAAAATTATGAAATTTTCGACAATTTTGTGTGAAAAAAACATTAAATTTTTTTGACTGAAGCGAAAATCTGGCGAGAAGCGCCGGGAACGTGAAATTTAGGCGGATAGACACTTAGAAGTTTGATTTACTGCTTGATTTATGTACTGTATTTGTTTGTAGTATTTAACGCGAAAGGTCGGAAATTTTTAACTGAAAAATAGAGAAATATGCTAAAATAGCTGTTTCTGCTGTTGAAGTTGTTTTTAAACCTATTCCATAAGCAAAAGATGGCTTCCAGGTCACCAAAAAAGTTAATAAATGTCATGAATAGGTATTATTCGCGCGCGCAGCGCCGGAAAAATTGGAGAAATTATGGTCACTGACGACCAAAAATCTTTGCGAATTACATGTCCATTCTTTATCTCGCCGAATATTTTTGGCCAATGGGAGGGGCGGCCGCCCCCAAACCAACCCCTCCCCCTTAAATCCGCCCCTGGACGTAAGTGGTTGCCAATGACTGGGAGAGGCGATAAAACATCTCTGACTTTTACAGATGGAGACGTCGGACTTCGGGTGGAAATATCTGATCCCCATTCTCTCTTATGTGCATGAAAATAAACTCTTACGCCTGATGACGTCAGAACGTTTCTGAGAGCAGTTTTCAGCATATCTGGTTTCTCATTCAGTAGCGAATCGCCAATCGACTGACTGCCGCGACAAAGACTAAAAAGCAATGAAACGACTATGCTGCACGAAGAGGAACGACCTGGTGTCGCGCCAGCGGTCACCGCTGACGATGCATCCTGCACCAAAGCTGATTGGGCGACTGAAACTGAACAAATGAAAATAAAGATGGACAACGACTTCTATGAGAAAAATACACAGAAACCGGGGAAAGAATACTTTCATGAAAAATAGTTTGTATCTTATTTTATATTTATGCCTATTTTTGCATTGAATTTATGTTTTACATTTTGTATTAGATTTAAACAAAATGCGCGTACATATCTTATGATCCTCATAAAGCTAAATTTAGAACTGAAGTCGACATATGTATCGAGAAGTTTTCGCTAACAGGTATATACCTTTTACAGTTTTTTGTCTCAACATCACCATTTAATGATGGCAGCGTCACCATTTAATGATGGACTAGATTCTTTCAATTTAAATTATAATGCGAGTAATCTGATGCTCCTCATAGAGCTAAATTAAGGACTGACGACGCTATATCGAGAAATCTTAGCTAATAACCGTATTTTTTTGCTTTTTTTCGTAGCAACACCATTTAGTGAGGAATTAGGCCCTTTCTACAATTGTCCGTTACAAAGTAGATATCATCCGATTCGATTGTTCAGAAAATAACTTCATTCGTTCAGAAAGCAATCAATTAAACCCCAAAGTTTGAGCTTATCATGCTTGCGCGGTTATACTCGTACTTTATCGAATCCGATGATAAACATGAGCAAGGTAAGGGTAGCCAAACGAAGGGGGTTAAAATAGAAACGGTCACACGTGTACATAGCAGTGATCGTACGGGGACCCCGACCCCGACCCCGAAAAACCCCGGCCTAAACCCCGACCCCGACCCCGACCGGGGCATGATTTTTCGAGTCGGGGTTGAACCTTTTTTCGGGGGTGAAATATAGCATTTTATTTGTTGGTGCATAGAATAATTGTATAAATAGCAAATGAATTCGGAACAAGGACGATTCATTCACCAGCAAAATTGATGTTAAACTCGACACTCGCGATATTTCATAAAAAGTACGCCTGGTGGTCGCCATGTTGTTAAGACGTACATACATGTTCGCATATTTTCCATTATGAAGTGCGCCGAAATTACTGTGGAATCAGAGGCGTAGCCGGGGGGAATGGAGGTACATGCCCCCGGAATTTTTCAGACATGTTGATTTTCCTAGCGAGTCATTATTATTTATTGTTATACAGATCCAATGAATTTAAAAGCTTGAATCTGTTAAAATAATCCAGCACTTCGCAGCACTGTAGTGATTTAATGCACTATTAGTTCACTGAATGAAACTGCACATGCTTGTTGAAAATAATAGTAAAAGTGCGAAAATGTTTGCGTACCAATTTATCTATTCTCTGCTTTGTTTACCTTTCTTTACAAGGACACATAATTCTATTTTAAATGAAAGGAAAGGCCAAATTTTCTTGTGTTATTGCGCATTTTCTTTTTCTGAACTAGTTAATAAGAAGGCCACAAATGGGCCTGAAAATGGTAAGAACAAAATTCTCATTGATACATCTTTCAATGACTTATTGGTTGCGACCCGTTGCTGCGCTACATACTTAGCAGAGGTCGAAAAACGCATTTCAGCTCAGGAGTTTTGTGCAGTGTAGGTGTTCATCAATTTTAAGTTTTTTTGGACTTAATTCAGAACCGAGATTTTGCCAATTTGCGAAAATTTTAACTTTACTAATTAAAAATTAGAGTGCTTTTTTTTACAAAATTTTCGGTGGTTCTGCTCTAAACCTCGCTGGTGGCACTTGAGCGCGTCACCCCAGACCCCCAGCCGTACAATCTCGTTCTACATGTTGAAAGAAATTTTTGAGGACAGAAAAGGTAAAAGGATTAGGAATTTTCAAAAATTTTCGGCGCTTCGCGCCGCAATTAGTTTATCTGTTCTGTATGATTTAAGCGGTATAAATTGAGTTCAAAGAGTAAAAAGGTCAACATTTTCCTGCACTTAGCACCGCCGATTATTTTCTTAGGGCAGAAAAATATGACTGAATTTCTTGATGCTTTGCGCCACTTATGATTTCCGAATTGTTTGTCAATAAAAAGGCGTAAATTCTACATGAAAACGGTACAAATTTCGAAAATTTTCGGCGCTTCGCGCCATTGGCTCCTCTACAATCAGTGCGCCATAGAAAACCGTTATGAAAAAACTGTGGAAGAATACGAAGAAGCGAGAGCGATTAGTGATTAAAATTGAAAGTAATGCTAAATTGCTAAAACCATGCTTGAACTTGGAATGAAAATAAAATGTTGAACATAATCAGCTTTATTAGTATGCTCTACAAACAAGTGAAGGTATCGTTTTTATCCTGTTCAAATTGGTATGTAATCATGCAATGTTAATTGTTAATCTTCAACCCCGACCCGACCCCGAAAACCGGGGTTTTTCATCCCCGACCCCGATTCCGATCGGGGTGAAAATCTGACCCCGTACGATCACTGGTACATAGTAAAGTGAAGTCACAACGCACCGTTTTGCCAGATAATATAGCCATTTTGTTATCTACTCATGCATCTAAAATGCCGTTCTTGATGCTAAAAAGTTGATATATTCCATTTTAAAATGCATTTTATTAAAAAATGATTATTTTTGAACATGCTTCATGTTGATGATAATTTTTTGTAATGCGATATAAATTTGCAGTAAGTATACGACTATAAAAAAATTAAAATTTTGCAGGAAACTGGTCGGCTTAATTGGATTTTTGAATCACTGAGCACTATTTCTACAATAAAATCAAAAATTTCCGCAGCCAGCTTATGTTTTCCTGAAATTGTATGATATGGCAGTACCCTCATCACCCCATTCTATGTCATTGGGCCTTGTGCAAGTATTCGCAACTTTTTTCTGGCTGACTTTACTGAGAGTTATACTGTTCTTTATTATAGTTTGATGTTTATGCACACATATGTCCATAAATAGTAATATATCTTTACAGGAATATGTTTTAGCGTACTAATGTTAAGAGGAAGTCGTGATTTAACGACAGAACAGAAATAAATGCTAATTAGTGATCAAAGCTTGCAATAAATAAGATTTTTCAGTGAAAACCGTTAAATCGAAATTTCTAAAAATGTAAATTAACAAAATTAAAATCTGATTCTAGGAGTACACCAATGGGCAAGTAAGGTTTGCACGTATTGAGAATCATACATGCTCATAGGGAAGTGAAGGGGTATTACCCCCCCCTCCTCTGGCGGGTCAGCCGGACAGGTACAGTACGGCGATTTTCAACTGATAGAACGTTTTTTGTATTATTTTTGAGGTCAAAAGCAGTAAAAACGTTAAAGTTATTCCGGCGCATCGCACCAGATTAGTACTTTTAGGTACTTTTTGCTCAAGAAGCGCCCAGAATTTATAAAATTTTTGCATTTTAAATGTTAAAAGTGATATAATGCAGTCAAAATTGGCTGAAAATGCTTTTAAAATGCGATATTACCACGAAAAAACGTTTTATAGGTTATATTGACCATTTTGATCGTTAGAACAGCTAAAGAATCGTGAACATCAAGTTGACTGTTTTGTGAAGTACTGTATTATCCTCATGTTTGAATGAAACTGATACGGATTGCTCCCAATCAATTAAACAGCATTCTTTTTAAGTCGATCATGAGCCAGGAAGCATTCAGCTGTAATTTTTAGCATGATGCACGAAAAGTAATAAAGCCATGATGCAATAAATTACAAGAAGACACTACTAAGAAGATTTACCATCGAATGTACAATATTTTTAAAGATATTTAGCACTTGAAGTTTCATGCTAGCTATTAATAAAGGAGACATTTGCAAAATTCAAATGGATAAAATAGCCAAATACTATTCTTTTTTGAAACGGATCTGTCTGTACAGGCATGACTGTTCACGGCATTTCATGAATACATATAACATACTGCTGTAAAATGTACTCAATGAGAAATACGTACACAAGAGAAATGGTAGGTGCATAAAATTGAGAGATAAGAAAGAAAACGCTAAAAATATCCAGTTTTTGTGCCGAAAAGATCTTTACATGGAAGGAGGTGAATCCAAAAGTCTCATATAAGCACGTGTGTATGCATCTTAAAAATAATCGCCGAATACAAAAAACGAGCTCAATGCTAATGCCTGCGAGACAAAGCATAAAAAATCAAAGAAACATACATATGTAATGTATGCACGGGCGTAACCAGCCGGGGGGCGGGGTGCTCGCCTCCCTCCCCTAAATGAGAAAATATTTTTATTTTCCAAATGGTTCCCTCAAAGGAAAAAATTAAAATTCTCGAAGTCTACTAAAAGGTCAGCCAAAATGCGTTTTTAGCATATTTTTGAGCTACTAAACTCAGAATTTTCATTTTCCATCTCATTTCTTACCTAAGAAGCCCAGATTTGACTTCGCGCCGATTTATTATTTTCTGCATTAGTTTTCTTTGCAACGCAAAACTAAATGAAAAGATAAGAATTTCGAAATGTTTTGGAGTCAAGCTTTAACTTGATATTAAGAAATTAGTAATACAGATAGGTTAAAGGATAGATTTCTGATATCCAAGTTTAAAATCAAGCAAGAAAATTTTCAAAAAATTTTCCCTTCAACATGGCATAGATCTTGTCAAGAAACGCTCAAAAATGCCATTATTTTCGCGTATCTCCTAATGGTTCTCGAGATATAGGACTTTAAAAATTTCGGCCCTCCCCCGAAATAAAATCCTGGTTACGCCCCTGATTGTATGCATATGCATATTTGTCAAATAGGTAATCGAACCGCCGGGATCAAATGATTAATTGATACTTAGTGCGTCATTATGAGATAACAATTAATTGAAAACGAAGTACAACTACCTGTAGCAAAGCAATTTACATACATAAGTCCAAAAATCAATTTAATTAATCGATTCGAGCCGTTGAGTTACCGTCGAGTGAGCTAGATTTTTAATCGATAAAATTAGACGAAATTAGACAGGACGAGACAGTATAATAATAAGAGCATTAAAAAAGAGATTATTGAATAAATGCTGACTCACTCGCTGAGGCTGCTTTATTAAAGTTGATAAGAGAATGAAGCAAATGATCAATGAGTCCATGGCCGGCCAAAGAAGCGGGGTCCAAGCTTTTGCGGGCGTAACGGTCGGATAACGATGCAAAGCAGCGCAGAGAATTATCATAAACTACCGGATCTGAGCTTGTCAGCAAAAGGCTCAAATTTTGCACGCATTGCGACAAAGCAGCCTTAGTAAAGGACAATATGAAAAAGAGCACATGCTCTGAAATATGATACAAAAGTAAGTACTCTAATGTGTATTCAACCGTCCTCTCCAGTTCCGCAAAAAAAGGGATTCTTAAAGGCGAGATTCTACCTAAAGGTGCTTTTCGGGCTTTTTTACGACTTTTAAAAAATACGAAATACAAAACTAATTCTAATGTCGGCACAACACTTTTGATTTTCTCCTTTTCTATTCATTTTATCATGTATATTTAGTCTCCTATCACGGAAATCAATATTAAACAAACAAGCAAAACTACTTTTTGATGATCGCGTTTGCCCATCAATGAATTGTTTTCGATTTAGATGTGATTTATAAAATCTTTCATGGTTTGATACAAATTAATCCTGATGATTTTTTTACTCATACACAATCATCAAAACTCGAGTTGTTAATAGTTTAAAACTTAATGGTGAAAAATTTCGTCCAGATATCAAAAGACACTCTTTTCCAAATAGGGTGCTATATCTATGGAATTCTCTCCCAGATGAAATTATTCGTTCATCCTAGGCAAATATCTTTAAGATCAGGGTTAAAGACTACCTTAAAGCCAAACAATGCACTTGCGACAGTGCAACGCGCCTTGCAGTCATGTGAACAGCGATCCTTTTTACAAAATCGCGTCCTATTTATCTGTATTTTACCTGTTTTCATTGACTTTGCAATAAACTTTGACTTTGACCTTCATTGATGTACTCGTAAAGCAGCTTAATTCCTTCCAACACTTACATATTCCAGTATAGTGTCAATAAAAATATGTTAAGTGCTCAAACATTTTCAAAAATATGTACATACTACGTATTCTTTCTGATCAAAAACAAATTAAAATTACGGAAACAATCGCGTACAATCAAACACAGCAAACTAAAATATCATAATTGAAGCGGCTCGCAAATTATGGGTGGGGGCCCCCGGCCATTTTTAAGGTTACGGGGAAGAAGTAAATGACATCCAATTTTTTGCCAAAAACGGTCAAAAAAAACACCTAAAAACGGCCAAGAAATTCAATTTTTTCCGAAAATCGGGTGAAGGGCTCAAAAACTTCCTGGCTTTGAGGGATGGGGATAACCAAATTTGCTTGGGGGATCCTCCCATCCCCCTGTTATATGTATGCGGCAAAGTATACTCACCTGATCTCCGGGCTCAATTTTGGAACAAAGTTTAGTAACAACAGTCATAGCCGATTGAACTGTATCTTTGTGAAGCGTTGTTGCGTGTTGAGCTACAAAAGTGAGCAAGATTGGCAAGCCACCGGCGTCTGAAATCACTGCAGCTTCTCTCTGACAAATCAATTCCAAAATCTTCACGCACTGTTCAGCTAAAACGAACTAAGCATCGTTTACAGCACCAACTAATACTAATTTATTGAATAAAGGAAATAGCAGAAATTAATCGTTTTTTGATCCAGAAGTCGACAAATAAACTTAAGCACGTGATATGTGAAGGAATGCAAATCACCTAAATCTTTGCTGGTGCGGCTGTTTAAATCAGCCGCAGCTAGACGATTACATATTCCCTTCACGCTACCTTCCACAGACAAAATCCTTCGCAAGACGTCTTGGCTAACGTCCAAATAATAAGTTATGGCACGAGCTGTTACCTGAGAAAAATAAAGAAAAACATCACCTAATAATTTGATAAATTACTATTAGATTGTTTACATGTCGTAAAGAGGCGCAACGGAGATTAAGAATAGGATCCCGATAAAAAGTGGCCAATACTGCTTCCTATATATACACGCACACAGGTCCGTATTTAGGGAGGCGGGGGTCCGCCCCTCCCCGGAGTGTGAAAAAATTTTTTTCTCTCAGGGGTTTCCCAAAGGGAAAAATGAAGAATTGGCGAAGTGCGTCTAAAACACCGCCAGAACAGGTTTCTAGCGTACTTTTGAGCTTGTTAACTCTTAATTTTTTGGTGCGTCGCGCCAGATTTATTTATTGATGCACGAGTATAGTTTCGTCTTCTAAACCGCTAAAAATCGCTCAAATTTGAGTTAGACATAGAGAGCATGTCAATTTTTTCCGGCGCTATGCGCCAGATTCATTGATCAGCTATAGTTTTTGCCTTCTAGCCCACTCAAAACAGCTCAAATTTGAGTTATGACACGGGAAACATGAAATTTTTCCACTGCTTCACGCCATATTTATTTATTATATATGTTTTGTGTCTTCTAGCCTGCTCAAAACTGCTCAAATTTGAGCTTGATATGCGAAATATATCAATTTTCTCGGCGCTTGGCGCCTAATTATTCATTATCTGTATTGCTTTCCTCTGTAAAGCACAATGATTTAATACAAAGGCATGAGATAAGAAATAATTCGTCGATTATGTGATGATATATCAGCTTAAATTTTAAATTTGCTGAATATGTATCAATATTAAATAAGATGAAAAATTTTTAAAAATTTTCTTGAAAAATTTCGTCACCATCGCATAGAGCTCGCCGAGATACGCTCAAAACTGCCTTTATTTTCGCTTAACTCCTAATGCTTTTCGAGATATCCGGCCACAAAAATTTTCGGCCACCCCTCCCCCGAAATAAAATCCTAAATACGGGCCTGCATGCATACCCTTCACTGAAGGACAAGCCAGACTGGTACTTTCCAGCGATTTTGAAGCTCCCAAAATTGTTTCTAAATGGTCTAAAAAATTAAAAAACTCCTCTTCTGATTGATCATTTTTTAAGTTAAAAGCGATACCATGCAGTCAAATAGACTAAAAATGATCAAAAGCTATTCCGACCACTTTCATCGTTTGACTGGCGAAAACAATCGTTAATACTAAATCTACTGATTTAGATTTCTCAGATTTTACCTCCCCCCTGCCGACCCTGACCTTGTGCATCTATGATGCTACATAACTCTAAATTGATATTTCTTTCATTTTTCCCCAGTTTTAATCAAATAATTTAATAATCTCTGGCTTTATTTACAGATTTATTTTCTCTCAAATAAAATTTTTCAATTGTTGAATTTGTTTCCTCGACTATCCGTCAGAAATTTTATAATTTTTAGGCACCGCTTGAGCGAAGAACAAAATTCATCGAAGACAAACTACAGAATTTATCACGTTCTATATTAATCGATATTACAATATAACCACACAGTACTTCAGTGTTAATACGAGTTAAGAAGGTTAAACAATTGTTTAACTGAAAAATCTACTTCGAGTATGTTATCGGGAGCTGTTTCGTCCAATATGATGCGACATAAGGCAGGTAAAAAATTTCTGGGCGGACAACATTCGAAACATCGATCGATGTTGTCGGACATAAGCAAAAGCATGCAAAGTTGTTCGAGGGCCATCAACTGAATATCGCGTTCTTCTCCTAGGCCTGTTTGAAGCCATTCTAATAAAGTATCTGGGTCGACACAGTCCATCATTAAATTTACATACAGAGGAAAACCTAAAATGAATTACGAAATCCAGATCGATTTATCATGTACATAACACGCATGAACTTCCTTTTGTTTCAAGCAAGGAAATGCAATACAATCATAAATGCACACAGAAGGAGTGAGGGGTTTTACACCCCGCTAAAGTCCTTAAACTAGGTACTGTCGAGCAGTTTGAGACAAAAATGGCGTATTTTCAAGTGATTTCAACGTATAAAAATAGCCGAAAACACAATCTGCCCCGGCCCGGGGCAAGGCTTGCCTCGAGCCTGGCTAAAACATTTGTAATTAATTGTAAAACTCTTAAATTATCTTTCAAAATCAATCTAGGAAATTGTGAGGAACCATAAAAATAATTTTTTTCAGAATTTTGAAGAATTCAATTGCAAAATTTGATCGTTGTATCTTTTCTATACCTAAAATATAGGTTCAAAACCAACTTAAGCAATTTGAATTCAGCGTATTCGCTTTACTTTTAAAGCAGTGGTTAATATATGTATTATAAATATTACTAATGTTGTGATTTATTTATTTCTTTGGCTAAAGTCTTGGAGGTTGGAAAGTCCAAGAAAGTTACGACAAGGACATTTTCTAACGGAGTTTGGGACGGGGAGTTCATATTTGGAAGATTTAGGTGGCGGTCGGCATTATTGACGGAGTTACAGGCTGTTGAAGTTCATACGTTTAAAAATAGGTGAAAAGTAAGCTCTGCCTTTGAGAATGTTTCAGACAGCCTCCGAAGCTTCGGGGGACTAAGACTGAGCGGGGTTACCAATGTCTTAGGCTAAGGCTTAGTTATGTGCACTCACATTGATGCCAGCGCATGGGCTAAGCCTGAGATAAATGGAGCAAAAATTGAGGAGCGAGTGAAGCGAGCGGAGCAATTTTTACTCTATTTATGCCTTACACTTAGCCCATGTCTGGCACCAATATGAATCCACACGCAATTGCTGTCGCCACAAATTGAACACTGAAATATATCTCAAAAGCCATTTCTCCGTTTTTTCGCCTATCCTTAAGCATGTGAATTTCAACAGCCTGTTACTCGGTCGATAATGCCGACCGCCACCTAATTCTTTCAAATATGAATTCCCCGTCCCAAAATCAGTTGAAAAATGTCCTTTTTCCGAAAATATGACACTTTCCAGTATAGTAGATTCTGCCTATTTCTTTTATAGTTCATCTCGGAAGAAATAGCCTAAATCGAGACGACGCATAAATCTTTATTCTCTTCTGTTTGATCATATAAATGAAATTCGTATGATATCTTAACTCTGGCCGGATAGAACGCATAAAATTAATTAAATGATCAGTTTAAATAGAAAGTGAGAGTTCAAGCCGTGATCGTAATTCGTTTGTTTTACGCCATCGCCAAGTAATACCTACCTAATTTTCATGTCGTCGTAACTCAATTTTACGGAATTTTACGAAAATCAAGCTTGCGCTTTCAGGAATATTTATCGCATCAGCCATAATTTCGGCAGAAAAAGATGTTTAATATTCGTAAATAAACGATTTTTATGGCTTAGTACCAGTGTTTTTTTGTACAAGGTTCGTTTGTACACTTCACTAAGATTCCTTTCCAGCTTTCTTATGATAAGCATATAAGATTTATTAACTTTGAGAAAATTAATATTCATTTTAGGTGAAACCGTAAAAATTCCAGAGATCGATTTCGAATAAGTCAAAAAAACAAAACAAACAAAGGATTTATTGCTATTTGCTACGTCCAAGAAAAACACGTGATAAGAATAATAACATAATAACAAGTCATTGCGAAATGAGCATATTAATGGGGATTTATCGAAAGGTTATAAGTTGTAAGGAAGAAATTCAAAAGAAATTATCGACGGAAAGCATTTAGAAGGGGAGAAATTCAATTATGAAGTTGTAAAGTGATAGAAGCACAAAGCATGGGAAGGCGACTGCTGTAAATGGCGCATTGATTGATCTAATGTATACTGATGGAAGCAAGATGCATACATTTGTTTGTATGTAGGTATGCAATGTTTAGGGAAGGCGACTGCGAAAATTGTCGCAATGATTGATCGAATTGTCTATGTGTACATAGGTATGTAAGTAGGTACATAAAGTAGTATGTACATTCATTAGCGAAGGTGACGGCGATAATGCTGACGATTGATGACTCTATTATGAAGGAAAGGACAACAGGTTTATTCGTACATACGTGCACACAATAAACATTTATGAAGTACGTAAGTAACTATCTACAATCCATTTATTGCTTTCTATGTATAGCTTGAACGAACATTATGTACTTAAATGAATACAATGCGACTGTGACTGGTCGATGTAAGTTTACATGAATGTATTATAAAAGAATGTAAGTTAGGCACATTTACTGTTGCCTTGATAGAACACTCCGTTTCTAATGCATTGGATAAAAGGTGTGCTTAACATCACAGGCAGGTGATCTGTAGAGCACATCTGACTGAACAATTCTTTATGTACTGTAGGGTGTTAGATTAGTAATCTTTTGCTCACGTGGAAGTCGACGTAGCTTTTCTATGCAGATTTTTTATAATCATGAGTGATTTACGTAATAGGCGCTTGTTCGGATGCTAGAATTGTTTATTATAGTTGGTGTTAGATTAGTAACCTTATGCTCACGTGGAAGTCGACGTTGCTTTTCTATGCAAATTTTTTCCATCATGTGAGTGATTTACGTTAATCCGGACGCTAAAATTGCTTACTCCGGTTGTTTACACTCTACTGTGCTGCTGTGTAATGCGCATATCGTATATTAGATTGTGATCAAGGTTGTTTATGCTTTGCGCAGTTGCTGCGTTCTAAGCATGTACCTTAATCTTACAGAAATTAAAGAACTATCTGACGATTCGGCGAAACTGACAATTGGTATAAGATTGACAATTAGTACCGAAGGAGCCGGATTAAAAATCTGATAGGTGTGGCGGAGCATTGAAATTAGCCGTATTGACCGCTGCTATTGATACGGTAATCAGATTTCGTTTCGATGTGGCACATTTTTCAAACGCTCGAAACTATTGATATACGAAATTTTATCCAGCTACTGCTGAAAGGCGTATGAGTGTTTGGATCAGCAAGGATATCAACATATAAAAGTAAGTAAGAATTTTGACTTCAGTAATTATAATAATTGAGTCATGCAAACCATCCGGTGATTAATCGTTTTTGTTAGTGTTAGTTAGAAAGGGAAGGATTACGTATATTTTGACAAATAAGGGTGCTAGCGTCATTTTCTTCCTATGTCTCTTCTGATATTTATTTTTTAGGCTTAGGCTTAGTTATGTGCCTTCACATTGTCCAGGGGATGATCTAAGCCTGAGACAAATGGGGCGTAAATTGCGGAGCGAGCGAAGCGAGCAGAGCAACTTCTGCCCAATCTTTTTCTTAAGCTTAGATCATCCCCTAGCACCAATCTGAAGACGCACAGAGCCCAAAGATAATTTCGACTAATGCGAGAATAGCGATTTTATGCATATTCAAGTAGAATTAATTAATATGAAAATTGAAAAAACAGACGGAAATGAAAGTTAAAAATAAAATTTTTTCGAAGTTTTTTTTCAATCAAAGGCTTTTCCGTCTGTTTTTTCAACTTTTATGTTAAAGATACCTGCTCGAAATCACATAAAAACCTTTTTTGAAATTTGGAAAATTGATGTATTCTAGAAATTGCCCCATTTTTAGTTCTGTGATACAACCTATCTAAGCCTTCTTAAGGATCCAAAATTCTTGTCATACAGCAGAAAGAGTATGGCTGACACCTCTTTTTAGGCCAGATTTAGCTGAAAAGTCATGATAATTTCAGCGCTATGCGCTGGACGGCAGTAAGTATACGCAGTCAACTGCAGGTAATATAAGCACACAATGTTAAATTATATGCAGTCAAAGACCAGCGGCCTAGACTGCAGGTAATATAGCACACAAAGTAAAATTAGATGCAGTCAAGTTATGCTTATTGAAATGGGAAGCTGGTGCTTTGCTCGCGTAATAACCTGTAGTAGATGGTTTTAGAAGGCACTTTTATTTGAGATGGTCTGACAGATTTGCTTCCTCAATAGGGAAAGTTTTTTTGCGCTGCATGGGTAGCAGCTTCAATAGCTGCCCAGTCACCCATTGACGCATTTTGATGGGCCAGCATAAGCTCTGGTCCTGCATGATAGATAGTGAGTAGCTGTTGCTGTCCTTGTCCTCATTCTGGAGAATTGTTTTATTTTAGTGGAAATGAAATACTTCCAAGTCTGTTCTACAATGTGAAACAAGGATTCCGAAAACATTTGGAATGTTTCAGATTAGTCTCGGAAGCGGTGGGGACTGTGACTGAGCGGGGTTACCAAAGTCTTAGGCTTAGGCTTAGTTATGTGCATTCACATTGATGCCAGCGCATGGGCTACGCCGGAGATAAATGGAGCAATTTTTGTTCCATTTATCCCTTAGGCTTAGTCCATGTCTGGCACCAATCTGAATCCGCAAGCAATAGCTGTCACCGCACACTTTTTTCAGTATCATATGTATTTTATTGTATTTACTTTGATTTTTCCTTTTTTCAATTTGACCAAATTTGTATTGTTTTGATTCTGTCTGTTGCAATAAACTATTTAAACTTAAAAAAATCTGTATAATTTTATTTCCACTAAAGTAAAACAAATCCCCAGAATGAGGACAAGAACAGCAACAGCTATGCAATATCTATCATGCGGGAAACAGAGCTTACGCTGGCCCATCAAAATATGCTAATAGGTGGATGGGCAGCTATTGAAGCTGCTACCCATGCAGCGCAAAAAGCATTCTCTATTGAGGAAGTAAATCTGCCAGACCATCTCAGATAAAATTGCCTCCTAAAACCATCTGCTACAGGTTAAAATGCGAGCAAAGCGCCAGCTTCCCATATCAATAAACATTGAACTTAACAAAAATGAATTAGTTGAAAAGGGAAATTTAAAACAGTTTTATAATTTTGTTGGTAAACGTCTGAAAAGTGCTAAAACCATGCCACTGCTAAAAAAGAAAATGGCGAGCTAGTTTCGGAAGAATCTAAGAAAATTACTTTACTGAATACTTTTTTCTGTTCAGTTTTTACTCAGGATGATGAAAGCTTACCCTTACTTGACCTTGATTTGAAGAATTTGCCTGGTTTGGAAAATATCGTACTTGATGAAGCAGCTATAGCTAAAGCCATTTCCAACTTAAATTGTTCTGGTTTCTTTGGTCCAGACGGATTACCTAGTATTTTGTATAAAAATTTGAAAGTCTCGCTTTTGTTACCGCTTAAAAAGATCTTTTCCATTTCCTTGTTAACTGGTAAACTTCCAAAAATCTGGAAAACAGCTCACGTCATCCCCATTTTCAAAAAGGGTGATCCTTCCTTAACTTCTAATTATAGGCCTATTTTGTTAACGTGTGTGAATTGCAGAATTTTAGAGAAAATATTAAAAGATAATATCTTAACATACATTCGAATAAACAGAATTTGTTCATCTATTCACTTCGGATTTTTGCCTAAAAAAGTCGTGTGAAGCCCAAGTATTAATGTACATAACGAAATTATATGCCACATTGATTCTAAAAGTCCGGTTGATGCTATATATTTAGACATCTGAAAAGCTTTTGATTCTGTCTCACAGGATGAACTCCTTCACAAACTTTCATTTACGGACTAAAGGGACGATTATTTTTGTAGATTACAGATTTTTTACATGGTCGAACTCAGCAGGAAAAAATTGGTGATTCTTTTTCTGAGCTCACTGATGTTACTAGCGGAGTTCCACAGGGTAGCGTTCTTGGTCCTCTTTTGTTTCTTTTTTACATAAATGATATCGCTTTTCTGAACAAAAATGAAAAGTTGAAAATGTACCTATTTGCGGATGATGTAAAAATGTTTTCCATAACAGAACAAGCAGGTTTGTTGAACAATTTCTTTCTGAATGTTCACCTTTATCTTTGGTTAAGTGCTCCGTCTTGCATTTCGGTCATAAAAATCCCAGGCAAAAATATTTGATTGGAATGGAGGATATTTTGGAAAACAACGAGGTAAAAGATTTGGGTATTTTTTGAACGAATATATGGATTTTTTCGCCGCACATTGCACGTATATTTAAAAGTGCATATTTTAGGATGTCATTGATTTTTCGAGCATTTAAGGCTAAAGATGCTGAACTGCTAGTTATGGCTTATAAAACGTATACCCGACCTTAACTAGAATATTGCGCGGTTATTTGGTCACCACACCACACAAAAAGCAAGACGTAAAAAGTATTGGGAGAGTTCAAAGATACTTTACTAGGAGGGTCTTAAATTTTCCCGACTTGAGCTATAGTGAACGATTAGATTTTCTTAAATTAGACTCACTTCTACGTCGAGTCCGTCATGATCTATCGATGGCCTATAAAATTTACCATTTTCTCAAATTTATTCTGTGCTTAGCGCCGCAGAACATAATGCTACTAATCGTTTTTCGAAAAAATTAATGGTTTTCTTATAGACATCGATTTTAACGAGTTGTTCACGGTGTGTAATGGCATCACTCGATCAGTTAACTCATTAAAGCTAAAAATGCCTAAATCTCGCTTAAATTTGAAAATTTATTGTTTTGCAAATAGACTCCCTCCTCTTCGAGATAATTTGCCAGAAGAAGTTGTAAATGCCCCCAAACTTTCCCTCCTTCAGCAGTCGTTTAGAGAAAATTAGTTTAACCTTAGCCTAACATTAAAGGAGGTGGCGACTAATCGAGCTGAAGAGCCGCAATGCGTTATTTTAACTAAATTTGATCAATATTGCAATTCTGCCTACGGATTTCTTTGATTTTTACCATGGGTAAAAGAAATTGCACTTCGAAAAATATCGATACCAGTTTAAGTGTCAGGTCACCATCACGTACGTCTAACTTTGCTGTATTAAATGCTGCAAATGATAATTCTGCCGACTGTGTTATTTGCTACAAGTTAGTCACTGATGACGATACTGCTTTATTATGTGATTTTTGTGAACACTGGGGTCATACATCTTGCTTAAAAGTTGACGATCATGACTATGAAACTTATTCAAAGCCCCATTATTGTAGACCAATTGTGAAAAAATATCTTCATATTGAACAACGTTTAGACAATTTTGCTACTCAGCTTGCTGACTTACAAAATAAAATTGATCACCTTGAACGTTCACGAAATTGTTCTACTGATTATGATAAAAACGATTTGTCTGCCATGATAAATGATGCGATTGAAAGGGATTCTAAAAAGTGCAATGCCGTTTTATTCAATTTGCCTTTATTGAACAGTCTCGAGGACATAAATCAGGTAAAATCTCTGATTGACTCTTATTCTGATGGTCACGATCTAGTGTCGTCCGATGTTACTCGCGTCTTTCATGATGGTCCCATTCATGAAAATCGCGTTCAATTTGTCAAAGTTTGCCTGACTTCGGCTCAGGCAAGGCATCGCTTTATCTCACTGATTAATAAGACAGTCTGTGTCCAATCCAAAGGCCCACTTTCGCATCTACGTTGTCGTCCTGACCTATCCTTTCTACAACAAAAACGGCAATGCGAACTGGTTTATGAGCTGAATGATCGCAAATCTCGAGGTGAACAAGGATTATACATCGATTTTTGTGCTGATTGCATTGAATGTAAACCTAATGTAAATACTAATAGCCCGCAACTCGCTCATTAGGTATCCGCGCCCCAAGATTATTTAAAATTTCAATGTTTTTATGCTAATGCTCAAAGTCTTTTGAACAAACTTAGCAACTTACATTTTTTGCTGAATGAAGAAAGTTTTGATGCTCTATTTTTTTCTGAAACATGGTTTCATATTGATATTTCCGATGGATTATTGTGCCCTGGTAAAAATTAACGCATTTTCCACTGTGATCAAAACTGTAAACGTGGTGGGGGTGTAGCTTTATTTCTTAAAACTTCTTTTAATGCTATTCAAATAAATCCTCCACCCGCTTTTAAAGCTCCCGAAATTCTAATAACTGATATTTTTGATTCTAATAGAAAGATCAGATTTATTTTGGTTTATCGACCCCCTGATTTTGATCTAGCTTATGCTGAAATTTTATGTAGATGTATTGAATGGGCTTGTTCTGCTCCTTTCCCTTTTGTAATCTTAGGAGATTTTAATTTGCCAAAAATCAATTGGTGGATAAGTTCGGTTCCTACTGATAATCTAAATACCCTATTTTTTGACACACTTTTGGGCACTGGTTTACATCAATTAATAACAGAAAATACTCATGAAAAAATATACTAGATCTTCTCTTTGCATCTGATCAAATTTCTAACGTAAAAGTTGATATTCCTTTTTCTAATAGTGATCATAATTCAATTATATTTGATTGTTTATTGATGCCAGTCCGTAATCCTAGATCATCTTTTTTCAACTTTCGTAAAGCTGATTTTGATGCGTTAGGTCTAGCACTGTCTCAGATTTCTTGGCCTGATCTTTTTGATACCTGTTCTAATGTAAATGATATGTATAGTTTGTTTGTTGGAGTGCAATTTATGCATTTGTTCCATTAACTCACCCCAAGCCCATGAAACGTCAAATATCCCAAACTAATTAAAAGAATGATTAACTAAAAAACGTATGCTTTGGAAGAAACATAAACTT
Source organism: Mermis nigrescens (assembly GCA_036768485.1). Classification (NCBI taxonomy): domain Eukaryota; kingdom Metazoa; phylum Nematoda; class Enoplea; order Mermithida; family Mermithidae; genus Mermis; species Mermis nigrescens. The sequence continues at coordinate 549,604 of JAVLUZ010000004.1, read as the reverse complement.
TATCACTCCACCGATACAAAAATCAAATATAAATCTTTTTGTAGAAAATTGGATTTTGAAATTAAAAATTTCTCTGCTTCTAAAGAAATTAATCTTCTTTCTGACAAAAGTTTAAAATCATTTTATAAATTTGTCAATAATCAGTTGAATAATCATCGCTCTTTTCCACCTCTTTTTCATGACCACAAAATCGTTTCTGATCCTTTAGAAAAGGTAAATTTGTTTAATAACTACTTTTCTTCTGTTTTTTCTGTTGATAATAATCATCTTCCTTTTTTAGATTCGATGACTGGTTTTGCTTTGCAAACCATTCATTTTGACGCTTGGAACGTGCAACTGGTTTTAAATCAAATAAAAGGTTCTTTTTCTATTGGTCCCGATGGACTCTGTCATTTTTCTTGAAAAAACTTTCAAATTATCTTGCTGAGCCTTTAGCTAGTATCTTTAATGTTTCTTTTTTGACTAGCACTATCCCCAATTTATGAAATTGGCAAATGTAACCCCAGTCTTTAAAAAAGGTGACGCGGCTTTAGTGAGTAATTACAGGCCGATTTCTATTTGCTGCTCATCAAGTAAAATCATGGAAAATTTGATTAATTCAAAAATTGTCGATCTTTCTCACTACAAACAGACTCTTATCTTCTTCTCAGTTTGGTTTTCAAAAATCAAAGTCTGTAGTGAATTACAACTACTTAAATGTAAACACAGTTGGACGGTATCTTTGAGTAATAGGACTCCTGTCGATGTAGCTTACATCGACTTTTCTAAACTTTCGATAAAATCCCGTTATCTAAGCTTTGATATAAGCTCTCAAAATATGGAATAAAAGGTCTACTTTTTAATTGGCTTGATTCCTTTTTACATGGTCGGTCTCAAGCGTGTTTGTATTGACGGAGTTTTTCTGATTTCATGCCTGTTGGCAGTGGTGTCCCCCAAGGTAGTTGTATTAGTCCTACTTTATTCTTAATTTATGTTAATGACCTATGTAATTTGATTGAATATAGTAAAATTTACCTCTTTGCCGATGATGTCAAAATCGTTGGTCCATCTTCTGATTGTCATTTAATTACAAAAAGATCTGGACAATATTTATATTTGGTCTATAAATTGGCAACTTCCTGTTGCTTCGGAAAAATGTGCAGTTTTACATCTTGGTAAAAATACTCCAAAAAAGCTTTATTCTTTGAATAATATAAATATTCCAAATGATATTTGTTCCGTTCGTGATCTGGGTGTTTATTTTTCCCCAAAATCTCAATTGTAAGGAACATTTAAATCACATAATTAAAAAAGCTGTTTCCCGTTGTTTTCTAATACACAAGCTTTTCTTTCTTGTGATAAAGAAATTTTAGTTAGGGCCTCTACTACTTATGTAAGACCTATGCTTGAGTATGCTGTTTCTGTATGGAATCCATATTATGCAAATGATATAAATCGTCTTGAAAATGTTCAGCGTAAATTTACTAAACGTCTTTTTGGTTTTAATAGCAATTTATCCTATCTTGAACGCCTAAAGCTTCTTAACCTGCCTTCTTTAGAATCTTCGTCGTCTTCACATATGTCTATGTCTCATGTATCAAATTATTAATGGTTTATCTTGTATTGATGCTAATGAATTCTTCATTTTTAGTCAAGGCACTACCCGATCAGTTAACAGTCGTAAAGTTACACTACCAGTTGTCCGTTCCAATGCTCACCTCAACGATTTTCGCAAAGATACCGAAAAATCTGGAACTCCTTACCTGATCAAATTGTCTCTTCTCCCAAAATCGGTTTGTTCAAAAAAGAGCTCCTAAACATTGATTTTACAAATTTATTGTTGGGGCATACCTAGTTGTATCACTTTCGTGATCTGTGTATGTCCTTTTGTTCAGTCGCTATTTTATCATGTATTTGTGTTTTATCAATTTTTCGTGTATTTTTCTGACAATGAACACTTTCTTCTTCTTTCTTTTCTACTAAGTAAGTGCAAACCGCCTTTTATAGTCCTTGCGCAGGTTATTGATATTATATTTCATTGCATTGACGACATATTAGTGTATTTACTCTGATTCTTTCTTTTTCTTTAATTTGACCAAATTTGCTTTTGTTTCATTTCCGTCTCTGTCGCATCGCAATAAACTATTTCAACTTGACTGCATATAATTTTACGTTGCGTGCTATATTACCTGCAGTCTAGGCAGCTGGTTTTTGACTGCATATAATTTTACGTTGCGTGCTATATTACCTGTAGTCTAGGCCGCTGGATTTTGACTGCATATAATTTTACATTGTGTGCTATATTACCTGCAGTTGACTGCAAATAATTACTGCCGCGCCGGACTGAATTATTAACTAAATTACTAAAATTAGGATAAAAAGGACCGGGTTATAGATCAGATAGCTGTTAGAGCTGATTGGCTAGCGGTAAGGGTGACACGCAGCAGCATAGTTACGAACGAACTATACGAAAAACAAGCAACAATGACAAGGATGATGCCAACCCGCGTCGACCATTGCATGCAAGAACGAATCCACAGTATACAGCGTAGCTACGTGTAATATTAACGTTGAGATGACTTTTAAGATCAAATCGAAAAAACATTCTGGTGCTGTTCATAAGAAATTGCAAACATGTGTTTTGATACAGTTTGTTTCGCATAAGCTTTTGCATAAGTTTTAATAATTTCTATTAACAGTAGCCGATGGATTACGATGACTATACATCAGCTTAATGCAATAATCGGAATCTGTCAATTAATATTTGTAAGTTTAGTCTCTGACTGACGATACATACCTGTGTACATAAGCCAGGGAAGCTAAATAAACCGTACCAAGGGGGCTTATCTAAGAACTTAGGCTTAACTGAGCGCTTGTCAGGTTGCTAGAGACAAATGCTAAGCATCATCCTAATAACCATTTTACACAAGTTTGAGCGTAAAATTTAAAAATCATCTTCCACAAAAAGTTGACACATTGCGACTGTAGCATTGATCGGATATATAAATATCGTAATCTGTCGGCTTGCTGCCGAAGAAAATTCTCGAAATTTATGCTAGAACTTTTGCGAAACTACTGAAAAAGGACTGCGCCTTGGGAGTTGATCGGCGAGAAAGGAGGAAAGGATTTTATTCTTGTAAATGTAGCGGCCCCTAACGTCTACAGAATCGACGTAGGAACCGGGTACATTACCTTCGAGATTTACCCAGGTACGTAGGTACTTAAGTCTATGCTCAGTGCTGGCCCCGATCGCACGGCTCTGGATGGCTTTTGATCTTTGGACCCTTACAGACCTTACGGCTTCGATCCCCTCAGCCCTAATATTGCTGGCCGCTTTTATGTCGGGTGATCGCAGCAGCTACGCCCTAAGACCTAAGGCTACCTACCTAGTCTCGGTATTTGCCGCGGAGGTCAGTTGACCTATCTCAAGCTCAAGTTGTTTATTTAACTTATTTTCAATCAGTGCCTGATCCGAAATGTTTTTGGTTCCTAATTCGTGTAGCATGCTGAGCAATGAAAACAACAACAACGAGCTCTACGCTGATCAATCATCCTTAAAGATTAAATAATGTTTTTGATCAATTTTTGGCTTGAGAAATAAATTGATGATTTCCGAATAAAATAAACTATCATACGAAATTTACCTATCAGTCCACTAGATGGGTGGAAGTCCTCGACGTAGGGATGGTGGCCGACCTATCCCTTGGTATAACCAAAACCACTGGGTAGGTTTTCTCTATTTAATTCAACGTAGAATTCACGGCCTATAGCCGGACAACAAAATACGCAAAAGAAAAATGACAATGTACAGATTATACAGTCGAACAACCGGCCAACGAAAAAACCAAAAACCAGACTAAACTACAACGTTACGTACACTGGCCTCAAGGACCATTACAGTAAAACAAACAAAGATCAATTTAACGTAATACTGATAAGCTTTTATCTCAGATCGAAAGTTATCAATTACACAAGCGGTATGCATGAAACAATTACTATTATCATACACTTAACTCTATGCTACCGGACAAGTATCTAAATGTTTTTTATTATTGAAAAATTGGGGAATTAATGGGAAGACCAAAGGCATAGCCCACAGTGTACTATCATAGATAGCTACTAGTATTGGCTATGTTATGGCTATAGCGAACTGCTAAGGCAAGTTCGCCTACTGTGTAACTCTCGCAGTTACACTCCCCCACGTATAGAAAAAAAATTTGAAACATAGTGGAGAATTTTTCGGGGAGTATACCACTGACACTAGCGTCGGCGACATAGGTGGGCAGCACCAAAATTCTGGGGGGTGAAAAAATTTCTGGGGGGGGTCAAAAAATTTTTAAAGGTCAAAAATGGCCTTAAAAATGGTGGTATGGCAAAAAACACCATTTTTCGACGTTTCTCATCAAGCTCTATCCAATGGCATCAAAAAATTGCTAAAAAGCAAAAAAAAAATTTTTCTGTGGGGGGGTATTTTGATTTCTGGGGGGGGTATTTCAACTTCTGGGGGGTGCATACCCCCAAACCCCCCCCTCACGCCCATGTGTGGTCGGCGACTCTCTACAACTCGGCTCTCTGGCGTTCGCAACGCCTCAACTCCGGCGTCCGCAACGCCTCATTCTGAGCGAACGTGAGAAACAAAAATAAAAAGAACGAAAAAAAATAACAAATATCGATAACCGGTAACGGTCAACGCATGACCTCGTTTGCACTCAGGAAAACTCTCGAGCAACACTCTCGATGGCGCTAGGGATAACTATATTGTTGCCCGAGTAATGATGAACTCCGGTCTTGGACAGTTCATCTGCTGTCCCATCAGCCTCCTTCAGTCCCCGGGTAATGAGAAAAATTTTGAATTGAAAAATTTGTAGATAGGGTATAAATTAACCCCTTGTCCGTTAAAGAGCTAAGGTACCATAATAGTAACACCGCTAATTGAGCAAAAGACAAATTAAAATACGGAATGATAAGGCAAAATTATGCTGAGCAAAATTAAAGTCACTGACGAGTTAAAACACGAGGTAATGATAAAAACGAGAAAAATGGCAAATTATGCGAGATAACGAGGAAAAATACATCGAAGAAAAATTTTTACAGCAAGAAAAAATGACAAGAGAAAAAACACACAGGAAATAAACGATACGTGAAGTCCTGGAATCCACATCAGGACAAAAAAACAAAAAAAATTGACGAAAAGCTGCTGGTCGAATTTGACGCCATCGCAGAGTTCCAAAAAGTCAGTGCGTCGAACTTGATAATTAATAACGATCCTGATAATTGGCCTTTGAGCCATACGATTTTCCGCGACGTCTTTGACGTTGAAAATATTCTTGATCCGATTCCGGTTCGTGACGCTGTATTCGAACGCTCATGATACTGATATGGCGATTGCCTACACCCGTACATTGGCGTAAGCGTCGATGTGGATCAACTGGTCGATCATCGTCCTCAAAATTGTCGTCGTCCTTGTAGTCATCCGCGTAACGACGCGGTATAGGTGGCGTCGGAGTGAATAATTGCTCCGGCGTAAAACCGTAAGTTTGTTCACGTGAAGGTTTGCGTGGACGCTGTTGTTGTTGCGTAACAGGCCACGGTTTTGGCAAAAGTGGACCGGGTCGAGGTTGTGGCTGATAGCCCCTGGTGGCTGGTTGACTTTGTTCCAACAGTGAGTGATACGACTGATCCCATTGTTGACGTTGACGGGATTGCGACCAGCCCCGATGAGTTCCGCGGTCCGACTGTGGCGGACGACGGTATTCATAAGGCTGCTGCTGTCGCGAGCACGACAGATGACCAGCATCGGCCTGAGAATACGCCTCGGAACGCTCACGTGATTCCGTAAATTGCTGCTGTTGCCGCGGTTGGCTCTGCTGTCTTGTGTATTGCTGTACATGTGGTTTTACTTGTGTCTGCTGTTGTGCTTGTGATTGTGAACGGTGATGCGTTTGTGCATAGAGTTGCCGGGATGACTGCGGGTCTTGCCACCTTGATCCTCTTTGGCCTAAACGCGCTTTTAATTTAGCTGCAACTTCAGCTTGAACGAGCCTTCTGACTCATTGTTTTTCCAAATTCTTTAGCCGATGCAAAGTGTGCTCGGATTTAGTATCGTAAAAACGATTCAATTTGGCCTTGTGTTCATCTTCTGACATATGACGAACTTCTGAAGACTCGGCAAGAGAACCGGCGGCACGTAACTTCGTCGCACGCCGTGGCATTTCTGTTGTCAAATTTTCACGATCGCGTCGCTCGATCGTCATGCGTGTTCTACGCATTTCAATTTGTGCCTCCAAAGAAAGATCGACTTCTGGCATATCAAGGCTTGCTGCGGATCCGCTTGGGTCCTGCGAGGATGCCTGCCGCCTTTCTCTACAAATTTTCTCTAATTTGCCTTGAATTTGATGTTTGAGGTAAAACACAGATTTTTGACGACCTCGAAAACGATCAAATTGAGCCGGAACTTCAAGCGGCGGGTCGGTTGCTAAAATTTGCCGAATAATGTTATGTAAAATATGAGGACTTTCAATTCATGCCGTTAAGTCCGGGAATTCCGGGAAAGCCTCACTTGGCGAAGGTGTGTAAGATTCACCAAGGAAAGCTACGCGCAGCATGCGACGTAACTGCTCCACCATGCGCCAGCCTATTCCGGGATTACCGTAGGCATACGCAAAGAAGTGGAATTTTCTATCCAGGAATTCCAAAAGCGCTGTAGCGCATATGATGTCTATTGAAGAGAAGATCTTCATGTGTCAATACTCCGAATCATATAATGACTGAAATTCTCGGAAAGTATCGAAAATATCCACCATCTGACGCGCCGATATTGAAATGGGCGCTAGGTGATCTGGCGCTGGAGCCAGGAAATTTTACCTCTGCATGCGCAAGATGGCATTTGTCAGGCTTTACACGTAAATTTGCCTTTTTAAGAGCAATGAAGACATTTTCAAGATTTTTTAAATGTTCTTCGAAAGTACGTGAAAAAATAATTATGTCATCGATGTAAACGAGACAAGATTTCCAATTTAGACCTGCGAGCACGAGCTCCATTAGTCTTTGAAAATCTGCAGGTGCATTTTTTAAGCCAAAAGGTAAAACTTCAAATTTGTAATGACCAACAGGACATATAAATGCTGTTTTTTCGCGAGATTTATTATCGAGTGGAATTTGCCAGTATCCGGATTCTAAATCGAGTGTGCTAAAATATGCAGCATTGCCTAAAGTATCAAAATAATCGTCTAATTGTGGAAGAGGATAAACTTGCGTTTTAGTAATGTCATTTAACCGTTGATAATCGACAACTGGCCTAAGGGAACCGTCCTTTTTTTCCAATGAGAAATAATGGACTTGCCCACGGGCTAGTTGTAGGTCAAATAATTTTATCCGCAAGCATTTCATTTATAATTTTCTGCATAGATTCTCTTCTAGAATGCTCAACACGATAAGTTTTTCCAACAACGGGTGGATTATCCCCTGTGTCCATATGATGTTTCATCAAGGGGGTACGTCCGAGAGGTTCATTTTTTAATGCAAAAATTGAGTCGTATTTCAAACAAAGTTCACGAATTTGTTGCTGCTGTCTAGAATCAACGGCGGAGCCGTTTAAAGCTTTATTTATTGATGCAAAAAGTTCTGTTCTCCTATCATCCAAAGATGAAATGTGTGACACGACTTCGGCATCAGTGGTTAAAGAACCTATTATTTCACCAGAGTCAATGCGAATTGGCGCTTTAGAGATGTTACAAACGCGAACAGGTATTAAAGGTTGTGAAGCATCGACTATAGACGGAGCAACAAAAAGTGAAGTTTTTTCCATAAAATCAGGATTTGGTTCGAATAATGCGAAGTCAAAATTGCAAGAACCGTGACGTATATAGCCAGGTGTAATTAATTCATGCCTAGGTTGTATAATAACAGGCTCAGGTAGCGAAACATGCACACAAACAACACCAGAGGTGGTTGCGTTGGGTTTCGCGCGAAATTGCAATTTTTCATGAGATGAAATTAAATTGATCTTTATGCCGTTTATAAAAGCACAGCGCTCAATAGGATTAACCCACATGAGTGCGGATTCGCAAAAATCATATCCTAAGAGCATGTCTTCCGGCAAATGATCAATTATAGCTACTGAGGTAGAAATAGATTGTTCCGCGATTGTTAAAGTCATATTTACTTTATAACGAATGACTGCAGTGATTTCGCCTACACCATGCACAACTTGCGAAACTTGTTTAGGTGGTAAATTAAAACCAAGACGTAAGAATGCAGACGTGGTCATCATGGTGACCTGTGAACCTGTATCTAGGAGAGCAGGTATGTACATCAATGCCATGAACTTTAACGAGAATGGTGGGTAAATTTGTCCCAGCATGGCTTACAATAGGAATATTAGGATCTAAGGTTTTAGACGGAGGTAGATTGATTTTTTCATAAGTTGCAAGACGACGTTGTAAACGTTCGTACTCTTCAAGAAATTCTTGCGACGCTGAATAGATTAGGACGCGCGCTGGATTCTGGCCCTTTTGCAGTAACCGTGTTTACATCATGAGGAGATGTAAGGGTTGGCTGCGGTGGGGGCACATTCATGGTGGGTTGGTTATCAGCGGTATATGTGACATACGGGCGATTAAAATTGTTGTCATTGCAATAGTTTGAGTTATAGTATGTCCCACGCTGTTCATTTGGGAATTGCACAAAAGGTGTATTTTGGCGCGTTTGATTATTATAACGATTATCGTAACGCGAATTTTGATAATTAGCACGCGAATTTTGGTAATAATCATTACAATTTTGCCGAAAATTCGATCGTGATTGCTTTGATTCAAAGCGATTATCATTATTCGCATAGTTAGATGAACGATGTTGACTAGAGTTACGATATCGTGATTGAGATCGATGTCTATTTTGCGAATTCAAACGCGATGGCGAACGATTTTGACGCAAAAAAGAACGCAATTGGCTGCAATTGTTAGCCATAGAATTATTATTTCGATCAGCTCGGGTATTCTGATTAGTATTATTAGACGTTTCTTGCCTCTAACGCGTGAAACATTCCTCATAAATGTGACCTATGCGCTTGCAAAAGGTACAATATTTACGAGAAGAACTTTCTAGTTTCTCAGCACGTGATGAGCGATGAAACGTTCTATGACGTGAACGATTTGAATCATTTTGGTTAGATGCGCGAGGAGTATCTTTAGGTACTACGCTGCCTACGGGAGCAGCTGTTACCGATACGTAAGGCGTAACTGCCTTTTTATCCTCAAATTCTTTATTAGCAAATTCAGCGCTCAGCGCATTGTCCAAAAATTCAGCTAATGATGCTCTAGGTTTTTTGTGATATGCCTCTTTCGAAATGTGTGGTAATAAACCTTGTTTTAGTTGATGTCGCATTAAATAATTAAAATGTGGCGAGTCAACTTCAAGATATGGATCAGATTTAATTAACTCTTCGCGAAGCGAGAGATAATAAGCTTTAACCGTTTTGTTAGGCTGCTGTTTGTGCGACAAAAAACGATTAAAGAGCGCACCGGTGTCCATTGGACAAAATTCGGTTATTAGCGCTTGCTTCATTTTCGAATAAGATTGTTGTATATCAGCAGGTAACAAATGGTATAACCGCAAAACATACGGGTCAAGAAATCCAGTTGCGAATTTTAGACGATCAGCCTTGTCAATATCATAGGTATTGGCAAGTGATTCAAATTCTGCAAAATATGCTTTTATGTCCGTTTTTCGCCATCAAAAAATTTTTTATTTGCAATTGCAAATTGCATCTGCTGCAAAAATGGTCCGCGATTCAAGGAATCAGCGAGACGTGAGTCACCACGCGAGCTTTCAGATGAAGAACCTGAACTATAACGATGACGTCATCTGCGTGATCGACTTTTGCGACGCGAGCAGACGACTGCGCGGGCGATCATAGCTGTTAGATGAGCTGTCGTCAGAGAATTTGACATGTTTACTCCTACTAGACGATTCAGATAGAGGAGCAGATTCGTTTTGCAGGTGTGCAGATTCGTTGTTAATGCCAGATAAGTTTATCTCAACAGGTTGCATTTTGATATTAGAAGAATGCAAAATAGGATTATTAGGTGGTATTTCCACATTTATAGGATTAGGTACATTGTTATTTGGTAAGATTTCACCTTGAGGTGGAAAATACTGCAGCGGTGGTGGATTCAATTGTTGCTGCGAGTTCGCAATAGAAGGATTAGGTTCGAAAGAAGGCGCATTACGATTTAAGAGCAGCGAAGGCCGAGATCGCGACGTCTGCAAAATCGATACCGACGGCTGCGAAATTGTAGGTATATTCTCCGAAAAACCCGAGTTTTGCACTGGTTGCAAACCCGTGTTTACAGGATTCTGTGACAAATTAGATATCTCCGGCGCGCGATGCGTACAAGTGTGAGTGATATTTTCGGGAACAGTTTCCGAAGGTGAGCCTGAATTTGATGCGCTATTGCCAGTGGACAGCAGTGAAGATGCCCTTTGCGTACTTTGCGCACGATTTGCACTTTGCGCATTAAATTCAGAAAAATTTGCGCTATCGATTGAGTGGTTAACGCGCTCAGATGCATTATTTTCTATGCGATTCAGAACTGGTTGGGGTTTAAGCATAGTGCTTAGCTCCAGACGCAGTTTACGCATTTCATTCGCATTTTCCTTTTTATCTTGATCAATGTGCGTAGAAAGGTCCGAAAATTGCAAATGAATAGCGTGTAGCGCTTTCAAAATAAAATCATTAGTCACATTAGCATTAGCACGCTCTCTGTCGGCATTCATGCTGCGACTATGATTACTTTCTACGTCAGAATCGGGATTTTCGCGCTCCGAACTGGTTTCAGGATTATTTGCCGTGTTAATGGTAGTCGTATTATCAATCATTGTATGATTTGATGAATTGTCAATATTAGGGTCCGATCTAGTTATTGAAGTTTGATTAATGCGAGATCGCATGGTACTCAATGATAGTTCATCTTCAGACTGTGTATTACTCGCAGCATTTAGTGACGCGGGTAATTTATCATTATTTGCCTTAGTCGTTACGTCTCTCGTAATTATGTCATTACTCGCAGAATTACACGCGCTATTAGAGTCAACAGGCGCGTTAGGTAATTGGCGAGCTGAAACAGGTGGCGTAGAAGGTTTTTTCAATTTAGCGGGCGGTGTCCGCAAAACCTTTTTCCTGCCATTTTTAGGTATCAAAAATGTCAAAAAATGTGACCTTGGGTAAAATAAATTTCAGTACGTCGAAATTTAGCCCCAAATAAATGTTTCGAATTTGGCCTTTGTTGATCCGAAAAACAGGTTTTTCCACGTGAATAGTACTTCCGTACATGAAGTAAGATATACCTGACGTGAAAAGATCGAAAACAGGTAGGACTAAGCCTAAAGCGCAAGAACGTGTACATAGTTAGAAAAACAGGTAGGTAAGAACCTAAATGACGGAATTTCGTCATCAGAAGAGAAAAATGATAGATCGTCGCCTGTGGGCCAACGTTTATAGAAAAATGCGAGCGTGATAGCTGCCTTCGTTGATGAAGGTTTGATGGAAATAGAAAAATAACGATGACTTTACCACGATACACAAAATCTTTACCACGGACGGTTACTTAAATTGCGCACTGCCACAATCGCGGTCGATACAACAACAAAGGTGAACGAAATGTTACACATTCTTAGATGGCCAAAATGATAAATTTTTGGATCGAAAAATAATTTTACGATGATTGATCAGCTCGGCTGTAGCTAGCAGCCTAAAGGAGGGAACGTCCAATGTAAATGTAATAATCATCATCATCCTCCAATGTAAATGTAGCGGCCCCTAACGTCTACAGAATCGACGTAGGAACCAGGCACATTACCTTCGAGATTTACCTAGGTACGTAGGTACTTAAGTCTACGCTTAGTGCTGGCCCCGATCGCGCGGCTCTGGATGGCTTTCGATCTTTGGACCCTTACAGACCTTACGGCTTCGATCCCCTCAGCCCTAATATTGCTGGCCGCTTTTATGTCGGGTGATCTCAGCAGCTACGCCCTAAGACCTAAGGCTACCTACCTAGTCTCGGTATTTGCCGCGGAGGTCAGTTGACCTATCTCAAGCTCAAGTTGTTTATTTAACTTATTTTCAATCAGTGCCTGATCCGAAATGTTTTTGGTTCCTAATTCGTGCAGCACGCTGAACAATGAAAACAACAACAACAAGCTCTACGCTGATCAATCATCCTTAAAGATTAAATAATGTTTTTGATCAATTTTTGGCTTGAGAAATAAATTATGATTTCCGAATAAAATAAACTATCATACAAAATTTACCTATCAGTCCACTAGATGGGTGGAAGTCCTCGACGTAGGGATGGTGGCCGACCTAACCCTCGGTATAACCAAAACCACTGGGTAGGTTTTCTCTATTTTAATTCGACGTAGAATTCACGGCCTATAGCCGGACAACAAAATACGCAAAAGAAAAACGACAATGTACAGATTATACAGTCAATCAACCGGCCAACAAAAAAACCAAAAACCAGACTAAACTAAAACGTTACGTACACTGGCCTCAAGGACCATTACATTAAAACAAACAAAGATCAATTTAACGTAATACTGATAAGCTTTTATCTCAGATCGAAAGTTATCGATTACACAAGCGGTATGCATGAAACAATTACTATTATCATACACTTAACTCCATGCTACCGGACAAGTATCTAAATGTTTTTTATTATTGAAAAATTGGGGAATTAATGGGAAGACCAAAGGCATAGCCCACAGTGCACTATCATAGATAGCTACTAGTATTGGCTATGTTATGGCTATCGCGAACTGCTAAGGCAAGTTCGCCTACCGTGTAACTCTCGCAGTTACATTCTGCTGCGCGCTGACTCAAAGAACACGCGCGCCGGACGTAAATGGATAATCGGGTTTAGCCTCTCCAAGGGATTGGTCGGTCCGTAAGTACCTAAAACCATAGGTGGGCAGCATCGCAGCAAAATTTTCAAAGGGCAAAAATGGTCTTAAAAGTGGTCGTATGGCGGAAAAACACCATTTTTGGACGATTCTCATCGAGCACTATCCGATGGCATCAAAAAATCGCTAAAAAAGCAAAAAAATTTCAAAATTTGATTTCTGGAGGGTATTTTGATTTCTGGGGGAGTGCATACCCCCCAAACCGTCCCACGCCCACTTGTGCCTAAAACCCATGCTGGACTGCACAGCTGGCTAGTCAGAGCTTTGCATCTAAAGTAACTAACTTCGACAACTGGTTCCAGATCTACACCTAACCTCAAAGATTAGGAAACGCATTTGAATGAATTCAATTTGTTTTAAATAAAATACGGAAGACATTTGGTTTCCAAAATGATTGAGAAAATAATGAAAAATAAGACTTCATTTATAGTCTGTTTCATTTATCCGAGAGGTTTTTCCATAAATGTTTTCGGAGGCTACAGTAACCCCTTCTTTCTTATTTACTGCAGGTCGCTAGATCTCACTGTAGCTGCTTAGCACAGAAGGGTTTTTCAAATTCCTTTTTTGCGGTATAAGTGAAGCGTACTGACATTTACTTGGAGAGAAACAAGTTTATATAATAAGTTACATGAATTACGAAAAAGGTGAATAAACTTTATCAATGTATCATGTGAATCCAGAGCATAAGTCCTTGTTCTATTTCCATTGATGCGTATGTAGTTGAATCGTGAATAATGTTACATTTCCTCCCTGTTTAGTCCAAAATTGAGGGCAACTAGAATAGTGATCAGTTCGAAATGTTGTTGTTGTTGATTTGAAGTTGTCTAGTGGTTTGATCAATGATATTGTTCATGTGATGGTCAGTTGTATGAATTTAAAAGTTCTGATTGTTCGCTTGTGCTTGAGAGAGGCCTGGTGGTCGAGTACTTTTGCTTCATTTATATTGAATAATGTTCGCATTTTCGTAGGGTTAACACAATGATCGTCTAAATATTGATCGCATTCGATGAGTAAATAGTTCGTGTGCGCATTCGATGAGTAAATAGTTTGTGTGCCACCGGATAGATGAAATGTGCCCAACACCATTGCATTGCAGCGATTAATATGTGCATCTTCCTTTTTAATGAGTACGTCATGTATATCTTCCTTTTTAATGAGTTTGTCTATAGTTCAATGCTTCCTTCGCTGAGTGAATCAGCTTCTCTGGTATTGTGTGAGTCACCATGATATGGACGTAGCTTATTCAAATGAATGGTACGCTTGTGATTTTGATTTGCTCGTCTTTGGTAAAGTGTAGCGTTCGGCGGATTGACCTTCATTATCTTGTATGGTCCCAGCCATCGGCTATCAAATTTTCCACTTACTCTATCGTTCTTCAGCATTACTAGTTGACCTACTTTATATAAGTCATTTGCTTGATCTTCTGCTTGATTTCGCTTATCGTATTCAGCTTTCTGATGTTGCTGAGCACGAGTAAGTGCATCTTTTGCTATTTCACGGGCTCTCTGAAGATTGTATTGAACTTGTTGCAAAATTTGTGGAACTGAATTTTCATTCAAGTCAACCGTATTGTCTGCTAACATAGCTTGTTCTATTAAAAGTTTGGGTTGTCGTCCATAAACTAAGTAATATGGACTGAATCCAGTGCTAGAGTGTTTACTGGTATTGTAAGCATAGGAAACATATGGAATATGTGTATCCCATTGTTCTGTTTGATTGACATACATTGTTAGCATTGTTTGTAAAGTACGGTTAAAGCGCTCTACCAACCCATTGGTTTGTGGGTGATAGGCTGATGATGTGATATGTTGTGTTTCACATATTTTGCAGATTTCTTGAAAGAGTTCAGCTGTGAAGCCTGAACCTCTATCTGACTGGATTATTTTGGGTGCTCCAAAACGGCATATGATTTTGTTCATGAACTGTTTCGCTATGGTCTTTGCTCTTGTGTCAGGAATGGGTATAACTTCTGCCCATTTTGTGAAATGGTCCATGAAGACCAGAATGTGTCGATTTCCTTGGTTTGTGACAGCTAAAGGACCCATTGTGTCCATAATCCATCGCTCAAAAGCGGCCTTTATTGGTATAGGGTGCATGGGCTCAATATGTGAACGTTGTGTTGAAGGCTTTCTCCTTTGACATGGCAAGCAACTGTGACAGTGTTGCCATATATCTGTATTCAATCGTGGCCAGAAAAAGCGACTTTTTGCTTTCTCTAATGTACGTTCATATCCTAAATGACCGGCTAAAGGGTCATCATCACACCTAGGCGTGGGGGGTTTGGGGGTATGCACCCCCCAGAAACCAAAATACCCCCTCCCAGAAATCAAAATACCCCCCCAGAATTCAATTTTTGAAAATTTTTTTCGTTTTTTTCGCAATTTTTTGATGCCAACGGATAGTGCTTGATGAGAAACGTCGAAAAATGGTGTTTTTATCGCCATACCACCATTTTTAAGGCCATTTTTCGACCTTCAAAAAATCTTGCACCCCCCCCAGAATTTTCTTGCTGCCCACGTATGGTCATCATGGAGTGCTTGTAACACAAATGATACCATTTTGCGTGGAATTGCTATCAGCGGTGCCATATTTGGTTCTGGATGGTATTTGAGAATTTTGCCATCCATTATGAAAAGTTGTGTATACTTCATGCTGTGATCATCTAGATCTCTAGATGCTTTATTTGATTGTAAGAGTCGATAAATCGGACCTAGGAAGAGGTCTCTGCGTTGAAGCTGTGGCAAGTCATGTGCCAAGTTTATTGCACGAACTGTTGACGCATTATTTGGATCCACCATGACTTGGCTAGTGACTGGCAATCTTGAAAGTGCATCAGCATTAGCATTTTCTGTGCCTTTGCGATAAACTATATTGTAGTCATACTCTTGCAGTGCTAATACCCAGCGGATCAATCTAGGTGAAGCACCATCGTGAATTTTTAGAAACTTGATTGGTGCGTGATCAGTAAAGAGAGTAAAGTTGTGTCCATAGAGGTATGGTCTGAATTGCTTGATTGACCAAATAATGGCCAATGCCTCTTTTTCAACTGTTGAGTAGTTACGTTCTGCTTTCGATAAAATTTTTGACACAAATGCAATTGGTTTTTCTTCCTCTTTTTCGAGTTGAGCTAATATTCCTCCAATGCCATTGCCACTGGCATCGGTTTGCTCTATGAATGGTTCATTGAAGTTTGGAAAAGCAAGTGTAGTTGAATTGGTTAGTTCTAGCTTGATCCGATCAAAATTTTGTTGGCATTGAGAAGTCCATTTGAAATTTTCTGACTTTCTAAGCAATTTGTAGAGTGCTACTGTCTTATCAGCAAAGTTTTTAATGAATCGCCGGTAGTAGTTTGCTAGACCTAAGAAACTTTTTAGTTCTGCAGCATTTTGTGGAGGTGGCATTTCAGCTAAGGCCTTAACCTTCTCTGGGTTGACTCTGAGGCCTTTCTTATCAATGACATGTCCTAAATAAGTGACATGTGGTAATGCAAATTCACATTTTGCTAGTTTCAAAGTAAGACCCGCTCTTTTCAGTCTATCAAAGACACTTTGCAGTTGCTGTATGTGTGAGTCTACATCCTTGCCGCAAATGAGGATGTCGTCAAGATAGACGAAACATTGTCTCCAATTAAGGTCTCTTAAAACTTGCTCCATTGTTCTTTGGAACGTCGCAGGCCCATTAGACAAGCCAAAGGGTAGTACATTGAATTCAAACAGCCCTAAAAAGCTATTAAATGCTGTTTTAGGCTTATCAGCTTCTTCTAGTTCTATCTGATGATATCCCTGCTCTAAATCTAGAGTGGTAAACAGTGTAGCTCCTCTAAGCTGACTAAAGATGTCATCTATGAGTGGAAGTGGAAATGCATCTTTAGTGGTACATTGATTCAGCTTCCTGTAGTCCACACAGAATCTTTTAGTTCCATCTTTCTTATCTGCTAAGACAATTGGTGAGGCCCATGGACTTTTTGAGGGCCGTATTATATTAGCATCCAACATCCTGTTGATATGGTCTTCTACAATTTGCCTTTTGGCATATGGAATGCGATAAGGTGCTTGAAAAATTGGCTTATGATCTTCTGTGTGTATGGCATGTTTGACTAAGGAAGTGCGTCCTAAAGACTGATTAACGCCAAAGATGTCAAAATTGGCTTCCAGGAACTTATGTAGCTTCTGACAAGTCTCTTGATTTTGTATGTGAGACAATTTTTCAGCTAAGGCTTGTTTAAATTTGTTCATTGCTTCAGCATTTGCTTCTGACTGCTGGCCTGTGAGCATAGATTTATCTTCATGGATAGTAATTGTAGCGATCCTACAACCTTTTCGAAGTTTAATTGGTTCTTTAGTAGGATTGACTACTGGTATATTTTCCAGTTTTGGTTCTTCAAGCTTTAAGCGTATTTTTGGGACATATAGGAATGAACTTTCATCATTTCTAGCAAAACTTGCTATATCCATCCAATGCTCTTTGTTTGTCATTAGAGCATTCTTCATCTCATTCTGAATTGTGACAGGCAGCAAATATATTGAACTTGGTGGCACAAATACATCTTCTTTGACATGCAACAAAGCCATCATTTCAGTATGACTGTCCCCTATTTTGTTTTGAACTAGTGGGACTAATTGTCGACCAAATTTGATGCAATTGTTTGTGAAATCAAAGGTTGCCTGTGCAAGTGGTCCACATAATAGTTTGACTGTGTCACATTCTAAGACAATAGGATATGGACCACACCTGGGCGTGGGGGGGGTTTGGGGGGTATGCACCCCCCCAGAAACCAAAATACCCCCCCCAGAATTCAATTTTTGAAAATTTTTTCGCTTTTTTCGCAATTTTTTGATGCCAATGGATAGTGCTTGATGAGAAACGTCGAAAAATGGTGTTTTTATCACCATACCACCATTTTTAAGGCCATTTTTTGACCTTCAAAAAAATCTTGCACCCCCAGAAATTTCTTGCTGCCCACGTATGATATGGACTGCCTTCCATGATTAGAAACTTCACAGTCCATTTATTAACCAATTGCATTTGTTGATTGTGCAAATGACATTGCAGTAATGTAAGTCATTATCATGACTTGAATTTGGCATCTGATCATCATTTCTATTATGATCAGTGTTTTCTAAATATGATTCATTATTTGATTGTATAAGATCATCTGTTTGCAATCGACAATTTTCTTGAAAAGAATTTTCTGGGAAAGGAGTCAGAGCACAAGCTGTATGATTTGCTCTTCTAGATCGATTGGGCTGATTGTATGGTGCTTGCATACGACTTGATGCATGCTGAGAAACAGGTTGTCGCCAGTTGTTATTATTTGGCAATTGGGTACTTTGTTGCCAATTATTATAATAAGTTGGTCTCGTAATAAGGACGATTTGATCGCCAGAAATTGTTTGAAGTGTTTGTTGGTGCAGCAAATCGCATTTGCCTATTTGTTTTGAAATAGCAGTTTTGAGTGAAGTGTCCTAATCGTTTGCAAAAACGACAGTAGGGCTTTTGTGACTTTTGATTTGGAAAATTTGTCTGTGGCACTTTTTGTCTGTGTATTTGTTGATAATTGTTCGACTGTTTTGTTTTACAGTTTACAGCATAGAGACTGTTGTCATACTGACGATCTATTTCAAGCTTAAGCTGTGTTTCTGCTTGTCGAGCAAATAGCTCTGCCTCATTAAACGTGTTCGGTTTTTTATCGGACACAAAACGCCATATGTTTTGGTTTAAACCGTCTACGAAGAATCTTCGTGTTAATGTGTCTAGTGTATCTGGTTCGACTCCTGGATAAGCTTGAATTGCAAGCTGTTGTAAGTCTAACGCGTATTTAAGAACTGGCTCGTGCGGCCCTTGGCGGCGAGTGTGTAACTGTAAGGCTTTCAGCTCAGTATTTTCGACTGGCACGAAACGTTCTCTAAGTCTTTGTATTAACTGATCATATGTTAATGCAGTACGTGTAGCATCAGGTATGGCTGCATAAGCTACTTCGGCGAAACCGCGCAAATACGTAGGTAAAAACAAGCGCTTTTTCCTTTCATCCCAATTGTTAGCTAACGATAAACGAGAGAAACGGTCAGACCATAAATCAAAGTTTTCATCGGATCTACCGAAAAAGTACTCACCAGTAACCTCTAAAGGCTTAGACTGCGTCGGAGGTGCAAGATTTGTCGTCGCCTGCTGCAAAGTCATTTCCTGAATTTGATCTTGCTGCCTCCGTATTTGCAGTTGCATCTGTTCGACAGTTTGTCGCATTTGTTCCATTTGTGGCGTGCGAGTAGGATTATTGGGCATATAAATCAACTAACTCGCAATTTGACAAAAAAATGATCAGCTAATTCAATTATTTGAAAAATAAGCTATATAGCTCAAATATACAAAAATAATTATCGTTCAATGTCAATTTCCTTCAATATCGCTGAATATTAATTCATAAATTCATTAAGTCGGCTAATTTATATTAATATTAGCAGCCAGTAATAATAAGCTAATATATCAAATGCTTATCAAATATTCAACAGCAAATAGGTTAAAAGAACGTCGAATCGAATTCTCTATAGTAGCGCGTTCTAAATTTTATGCAGGCACACTGTGCCAAGGAATTTCTTCGCCGAATCAAATATTATATTAGTGCCGACTTTAACCAAGACAAAAATTTTAGACACGATTGCCCGCCAAAATATAAGTGAAGCGTACTGACATTTACTTGGAGAGAAACAAGTTTATATAATAAGTTACATGAATCACGAAAAAGGTGAATAAACTTTATCAATGTATCATGTGAATCCAGAGCATTAGTCCTTGTTCTATTTCCATTGATGCGTATGTAGTTGAATCGTGAATAATGTTACAGCGGCATGATTTATTTTCGTCTTCCAGGTGATCAATCAACTTAGAAATAAAAATCGCGCATTCAGCTTATCCTATGTACATAGTTCACACTTTAAGCACAATAGACTATAGTTTGTTTCATTTAACTTTGCATTTTCCTTTTGAATTGAATCTGCATGAATCAAGGTACAAAGTGGTTTGAACTTTGGATGCAGTGATGTGGTTTGGCAAACTCGAAATAGTGTAAAATATCACAACTATACTGTTAGTCTAAACCACTTTTATAGGCAGTTTAAACTTTTTCAAAAACCTCAAAGTTAAATGAAACGGACTATAAGATGTTAAGAAACGCTGCGAAGTGCCCGCATAGCTCAGTGATAAAACGTCTACTTGTCGTCGAAGCAACCTGGGTTCGATTCCAGCCGATAGCTTTTTATTTAGCGCACTTACTGTAGTATGTCCAAGCACAGACGAAATGCCTAAATTAAATTTATAAGGACGGATTAGTGCGATAAAAATGGAAGGATTCCAGCCACTTGCCCTCACTGAGCTGATCAGCTGAATTACAGTAAGTCGTCTGTTTCGCTTACTGTAATCCTTGAAAAAATTTACTAAAAAGGTCTCGAATAAATGAAACAGATTATAGGTAGCACTCACGTATTATGCTGAACTATGAAATCAACAAAACGGCGAACGTTAGTTACAGCTTAATAGCTTCCTCAGTGTGCTAAGATTAACATCGCCCTTGTACTGTGTCTTGCATTAAAGAAATGCTGTCGATTAATTAATCGAAATGGGACGTTTTGGCGACGCCGTTTTGGCGACGTCCGTTTTGGCGACGGCCGTTTTGGCGCCGAATTAAAATTTTCTTCGCAATTTCTTCAAAAAGACTGTTTTAGCATTCTATGTACATATGCTGAAATACATAGCTGTTTCTGCTATTGAAATTGTTTGAGAGCTAACATACACATGCATATCTATAGTCTGTTTCACATAACTTGGTGCATGAAATTTTGGTTTACAACAACCTATAATCGTGAACATAAAAGCACAAAATTATGTGAAACAGACTATACATATTTGGTGAGCAAAAAATGCAAAAAGTAAGTAAATGTCATTAATATTTATTATCCGGCGCAAAGCGCCGGAAAAATCTAAGTAATTATGAGGCTAACGACTGATCTACATACAAGATGGGCTTGGGGGTTCGGGGGTATAAGCCAATGGATATTGCTTGATTGATGATATTAAGCGTCAAAAATTAGTGTTAATTCGCCTCAGCTTTATGTACAAGTACGTGCTCAAATTGACTGTAAACTGCTGGAATAATGTGAGCACAGGAGCCTGTTCCATATTTCGCACACTACGGTTTCATAATAGGTGGTAGGTAATTATTAAACATATATATATACATAGGTAGTTATCACGAATGGGCGTAGGTGCTCTGGACCGTAGGTGGGTGGCTCTAAAGGTCAGGGGGGTGCGAAATTTTTTCAAAGTCAAATATTGGCCCTAAAAATGGTGTTATGGCGAAAAAACACCATTTTTGAACGTTTCTCGTCGAGCTCTATCGATTGGCATCAAAAAAACCCGAAAAAAGCAAAAACTTTAAAAATGAAATTCTAGGGAGTGTAGCTGGGTTTTTGCCATTTTTCGTTGGGTATTTCGCCTTCTGGGGAGTGCATACCCCCCACGCCCAGGTACGCCCCGGACCCCCAGAATTAAATTTTTGGCGCATCGTATTGCAATTTTGGCGATTTTGACCCAGCGGACCACCAGAAATTTTGGTGCTGTCCATGCATGATTATATGTATAGGTAGTTGGGTATGTACTTTACATGTAGCTGCGTATGATTATCTAGCAATCTGTCAGCTAATTCATTCGAAAGTACACACACACACACACACACACACACACACACACACACACACACACACACACACACACACACACACACACACACACACACACACACACACACACACACACACACACACACACCATCACACACACACACAAACACAAACATACCAAATCTTTTACTTAAACTTTATCCAACAGTCATGAGATGAACAGAGGAAGAGAGCGCGGAGGTAATTGTGTGATTTCCAAGGAGGCATGAGGAATAGGCGTACCGTCAACTGCGGTTACATTGCCACGTTTTTCGGCTTTTTCTCAGTATAACTTATGAAGTAATAGTTTTTGGATACTGTAATTTTGCCAAAACATAAAGAGTGAGTTGTTGAATGTATTCCATACAATTATTCTACTCAAACAGGCTACAACAACGAATAATTTACACAAAAGTGGTATGGCAAAGTTTGACCTTGAAGTGGGGTAAATTTGCCACTCCCTGAACAGATTCAAAAATACACTGTTGCAGGCAGAACAAAAATCGCCTATACTTTGTGCGGTACAATCTTGTACAAAGATCGCTCCAAAAATCATTGTACAAGCCTCAAAATCTTTGCCACATACAAAAAAATTTAAGCCTAGGCAATATTAGTTTTGATGACAGATTGCCCATATTTATATTCAGAGACTGAAGAGCACGATTCAAAACTCTTGTGAGTGCTTAAACATAAATTAAATCCTTTATTTTGATGAGTTTTCGAGTTTAACAATAGGGTAAAACAATTTTTCATTTTATGATAGGTTGTGGGGGAACATTGCCAACCGATTATTCTGAAAACTTTATATACAACAAAATATGAAAAAGACACATTTTCTGGATGCAAAATATCTCTAGTTTCGATAAGGCTAAACAATAAAAACAATCTGTTTCAGGTTTCCGAGTGGCCTGAACACTCATGAGTTGATAAAAACTTGCTAAAAAATGATAGCCCTCACAAAAACGAGAATAGACACACGAAAAACTTAAAGAATCCATTCTTTCTTCGTTACCAGATGAATAATACAGTAATAAATCGAAAACAACAAAAAATAGCGCACCACACATGACCTGCGACAATGAAAGCAGTCTGCAATAAACAAACCTTGATCGCCAAAATTGCCCCATACTCGGCAAAGAAACCACAGTCGACGGTACCCATGTACGTATGCACCACAGCACTTTACATATCCATAGTTACGCGAGCGATTGGCTTGGTGTCTGTTTCAAAATCCTTTGGACCTACAATGGTCTGTTTCAAAATTCTTTGGACTTCTTTTACAATAGTGATTCGAAAGTAGACAACAATAATCCACCCAATTGACGTAAAGCGTTTCATCCGATTCGCTATCTACATATGTATAGTAGGTACTACACGTTACATGATCCTTAACCTTGCCCTGGGCATTCTAATTTCTGAATCAATTCTACTTTTTATGAGTATCAGCTTAAAGTTACTTTTGTAGTCATTTTCAATTTTTCAAAGATCTCAAAGCTAAAATGTAACTGATTATGCAATGTGTAGTCGGTTTCATTTTGTTCGAGAGCTTTTATAAAGTTTAAACTGGCTTCTAAAGTGTTTTAAACTAATGAGAGAGAAAAGATTACAGTACATATATCGAGCTGTATGATGACTTTTTGACATTGCTAAGAGGCAAGTCTGCGTCATGCTTATATATCACTTTTGTAGCCTAATTTATGCGAACTAAATTCATTTAACAAGCTCTCCAATAAATGAAACAGAACTATAGGTGCGTGCATGCATGCATATGAATAAATTTACATATGTACAAGTAATTACATAGGTCTGCGAAAAATTTCTGCTCTGATTCTGTAAAACTGATTCAACATCTGATTACAATGGTAACATTAGTTCTTTGAGCGTTAAAAATACGTTATTGTACAGTTTCTCATTAATTTCCAGCAATTTTGAGGAAAACTTTCAGTCCGGCGCTAAAACGGCCGTCGCCAAAACGGCCGTTGCCAAAACGGCCATCGCCAAAACAACCGGCGCCAAAACGGCCGGCGCCGAAACGGCCGTCGCCAAAACGGCCGTCGCCAAAACGGCCGTCGCCAAAACGGCCGTCGCCAAAACGGCGTCGCCAAAATGGCGTCGCCAAAACGTCCTAGACCGTTAATTAATTGATTTCTACTTGTATTTTACTACGGTCAACAGGCTTCAACCATAGCCGCCAAAAAATCTACTGATTTAAAAATAAACCGGTTCAGGGACATTACATAAATACGTTAATTGTGTCTTGGACTGTATCTTACTAGCTATTTAACGCTACAGTAAACACAAAAAGTAGTCTGTTTCATTTACTTAAGCAAAGTGAAAGTAAGCGCCTTGGTACTCTTCCATTTTTAATGCACTAGATCGTCCAAGCAAACTCAATTCAGGCATTTAAACTGTGCTAGGACATGGTGCAGTAAGTGCGCTAAATAAAAAGCCAGCGGCTGGAATTTAACCCGGATTGCTT
The DNA here is from genome assembly GCA_036768485.1 of Mermis nigrescens. Classification (NCBI taxonomy): domain Eukaryota; kingdom Metazoa; phylum Nematoda; class Enoplea; order Mermithida; family Mermithidae; genus Mermis; species Mermis nigrescens. The sequence continues at coordinate 525,475 of JAVLUZ010000004.1, read as the reverse complement.
CGACGACAAGCAGACGTTTTACCACTGAGCTATGCGGTAGTTTGCAGCGCATCTTTAAAATCGTAGCCCATTGTGTTGAAAGTGTCAATTTAAGATAAGCTGAGCGCGTGACTTTTATCAGCAAGTTGATTAAATCCGCTGGAAGACGAGGATACCATTATGCTGCATAGAAATTCTATCGAAAAACCCCCTATTTGCTATGCAGCTAAACTGAGCTCTAATGACCTACGGATTAATAAGAATATAGAAGCTACCGTAGCCTACGAAAAGATTTATTGAAAAAGCTCTCGGATAAATGAAATAGACTATAAATCCATAAAATCCTAGAAATGTGATTAAAATGATGCAAAATCGCAACAAATATTGAACACAAATAAAAAGTTAAGATTAAAATAAAAATATCCGCGCTCATGTTTACATAAGAGTGAGTACATGCAGCAGTGATAAGCATACGTGGGCAGCAAGAAAATTCTGGGGGGGTGGGTGGCAAGATTTTCAAAGAGTCAAAAAAATGGCTTTGGAAATGGTGGTATGGCGTAAAAAACAATTCCATTTTTCGACGTTTCGCATCAAGCACTATCCATTGGCATCAAAAAATTACGAAAAAAACAAAAAAAATTTCAAAAATTGAATTCTTAAGGAGGGGGGTGGGGGAGGTGTATTTTGGTTCCTCGGGAAGGGGGTGCATACCCCCCAAACCTTTCCCCGCCCAGGTGTGGTGATAAGTCAGGTAGGGATTCGTTTTTGTAAAGATTTTGTTGCCAAACATGTGGAATCTTCCAATGCTTTGGTTGCTAATGACATTACATGTATTTTCCAGGATGACCCACATGTTCAGGGCAAACCACGGTTTCTGAAGGTCGTCTGCACCGACAGCAAGAAGAAATGGCCACTTGTTACGCTCATCAACCGTGCCGGTCGAACAACCTTCGACAATGATGGGATCAAGTGATGGTTATGGGCTTGGCCCAATCTGTCTTACCAGCAACGTGTCAAGGCACGTGAGTTGCAGTCTGAATTGCGCGATATACGTTCTGAAAATGAGCAAAACTCATGTATCAATTATTATTCATTGTCTATAAAAAATTATCTCAAGGCTCTGTTTTGCATCGTAATATATAACATGAGGCTGGCTGCAAGGACTGTCATGCAACTAAATGTGCCTTGATCAATACTAGAAGTTTAAAAAACAAAATGGATTTTCTTAAGAAAATTGAAATAGATTATGATTTGATGTGTTTTTGTGAAACTTGGTTAAAAAGCGAAATTCCAATCTGTAATATTTTTATCACAAATTATTTTAACGTTTTTAGAAAAGATCGAGAAAAACTTTGGGTGGTGGAGTATGTATTATAGTGAAAAAAGAAATAAATGCAACAAAAATATTATCAGCAGAGGAATTCAATAATTATGAGGCTGTAGTTCTAGATTTTAGAAATACGACAAATTATTTCAATATAGTTTTGATTTATAGACCTAATACAGATTTGCAAGTAATGAAATTATATAATGATTTCATTATTTTGAGTACTGATGTTCCATAGCCAGTTGTTTTACTTGGTGATTTTAATCTTCCAAACATAAACTGGGCAAAAGGAGATATTCCTACTGATAAGTTAAGTCGAATATTTTGGAATACAATAAGTAAGCTAGGTTTTAAACAGCTCATTACTGAGTCCACTCGAGATAATAATTTGATTGACCTAAGTTTTACTAATTGTGAAAATATTTGCTTTAATATCAATGTTTTACCCCCATTCACGGATTCATGTGATCATAATCAGATTGATTTTTGTGTAATGCTCGATTCAAACAGGAAACAGGAAATTCGTGTCAGAAATTATTCATCAGGTAATTACAATGATTTTTCCTTATTTCTTGACAGCATTTTCTGGGAACAAGTATTTTTTGATTGTATTACAGTTGACGACTTCTGTGATAAGTTTTTGTCCATAATTCATTTTGATATTGAATGCTTTTTTACCCTTCAGAAAAATTATCAGTTATAAGGAGATACAAAAATCACTCAAACACAAATATTACATGTGGCGAAAATACAAAAAACATAAATCTATTGCCAACAAACTTAATTATTGCACTGCTTCTCGTAAATACACTGCAGCTCATAAAGAAATTGAAGTTTATGAAAAAAATCTCATCAAAAATGGTAATTCAAAACAATTTTATTCGTATGTAAAGAGTAAAACTGAAACAATTAAGTCTGTTCCGCCTTTAAGAGATAGTAATAATATTTTTCATTTTGATTCCTACGCAAAGGCGGAATTACTTGATAAACATTTTTGCTCAGTTTTGGTTTTTGTCCTGACACTATTAATATTTATATATCTAGCAAACTAAATTTGACTTTTATCGATTATATTAATGATGAATCAGTTTTAAAATCTATTAAGAAATTGAAATTGTCTTTTTCAGTTGGACCTGACAATCTTCCACTAATTTTGTTTAAAAAACTGGCTTATTCTTTAATAAATCCAATAAAAAATATATTTCTAATATCTCTTTTAAGTTCTAAGTTACCTTAAATCTGGAAACATGCTCTTGTAGTACCCATTTTTAGAAAAAATGACCCAGCTTCACCTGATAACTATAGGCCTGTTTCACTTACTTGTGTTCCATGCCAAATATTAGAGAATATAATTAAAGATAAAATCATGACGTATATCTTGCATTACAATCTCTTATCAAAATACAATTTGGCTTTTTACCAAAAAAATCATGTGAATCACAGCTACTTCGTTACACTGATTATATTATCGAAAATTTAGATAATAAAGATACAATCAATTCTATTTATTTGGACTTTCAAAAAGCTTTCGATTCCGTTATAAGTTCTAAGTTAATTTTTAAATTATTTAAGTATGGACCGTGTGATAATCTCATAAAATGATTCATGATTTTTTTGACTAATCGTACTCAGAGTGTTAAGCTTGATAATACAGTCTCACTACCGGGAAATGTACTCGGTGGTGTTCCACAGTGGAGTGTCCTGGGACCTGTTTTATTCTTACTTTACATTAATGATATTACAAACCTTTGCATTGGTGGAAAAACAAAAATTATGCTTTTTGCGGATGATATTAAAATATATGCTAAATCAGTGGATTTTTTTCTCCTACAAAAACCTCTTACTGATATTATAAAATGGTCTAAGTTAAGGCAATTACCCCTATCAGTATCTAAATGTCAAGTCCTTTACTTTGGTAATATTAATACTCGCTTTGATTATGTTATAAATGATAAAAAACTTCTTCCTACTAATATTGGGGTTTGGGATTTAGGTATTACTTTAAATGAAACTTCGAATTTTTCTCCTCTATAAAAAAAATAGTCCAAAACGCTTATATTCGATTATAATTTATTTTTTGATCATCTCGGATTAGGAATATAGAAGCATTAATTTTATCTTTCAAGCGATTTATTTGCCACCTTTTAGAATTTAATACAGTTATTTGAAATCCATATAAGAAATGTGACATAAAAAATATAGAAAAAGTTCAAAAATATTTTACCAAACATATTCTCAAATTTAGTGATATACCATATGAAAGTCGGCTTCAGATTTTAGAATAAGACTCTCTGGAATTTTGTATAGTTGTTTTTGGTTTATCCATGATATAAAATTTTCAATGGGTATATACAAATTGATCCTTATGATTTTTTCACACTTACACAGTCATCTAAAACTCGGGCTGTTAATAGTTTAAAACTTAAAGGTGAAAAATTTTGTTTAGATAATACAAAAAAATTCTCTTCTCCAAATAGAGTCCTATATCTATGGAATTCTCTCCCAGATGCGATTATTTGTTCTTCTTTGGCAAATATCTTTCAGACCAGGGTTAAAGATTACCTCAAGTCAAAAATTGTGGCTCCAACCAGTATGCTTTAATGTATCATGGAGCTATTGCAGCCAGTTAAACTAGCGATGATTTTTTATTCTTCGTATTTTGCCGTGTTTATGTGTATTTTACCTGTGTCATTGACTTTGCAATAATATTTGTATTGTATTGTAAATATTCAAGCTTATCAGCTGTACAAACCACATACTACTGGAATTCAATTTTCTTTGCCGTCAAAATTGGATTTTAAGTCACCTTCATCAGAAACTGATGTGAAAACGTTTACTGCAAATTTATGGACACCAAATTTAGATGCTCTTTTAATTCCTGCTTTTAAATGCACCGCTTTTACGCACACTATATGCACAAAGACAGGATTTTTGGGTTTCCGTTGTGGTTTAACTTTATATCAAGTACAACCTAATATTTGGCGGAGTAATCAAACTTTAAATGTCAAATATCGATATTGTTGTAAAGATATTTGTAATAGTGTTGATAACGCCATAATTCAAAAGGGTCAGATAGCTACATAATGAGCTCTAATTTGGAAGATCTGACTGCTTGTAAAGCTGATGCGGGCTGGTGTAATCTAGAGGATGGCACCCTATTATATGAGCCCACTCAGATTAAAGCTCCATGCCCATTTATAACTGATGGTTATAATCACACCTGGGCGTGGGGGGTTAGGGGGTATGCACTCCCTCCCAGAAACCAAAACCCCCCCCCAGAAATCAAAATACCCCCCCAGAATTCAATTTTTGAAAATTTTTTTCGTTTTTTTCGCAATTTTTTGATGCCAATGGATAGTGCTTGATGAGAAACGTCGAAAAATGGTGTTTTTATCGCCATACCACCATTTTTAAGGCCATTTTTCGACCTTCAAAAAAATCTTGCACCCCCCCCAGAATTTTCTTGCTGCCCACGTATGGTCATAATTATAAAGTTCAAAGATCAGGCTTTTACTATCCTATAGAGGTTTTGCATGAAGCGTTCATTGCAATAAATCACAAACAGCAAATTGATTATTTCCTTGAAGAATTATTTTTCTGTTTCTTGAGGTACTCAAGAGCTGGAATATTATTCTGGTAGTCCAGTGAAAGAAAAGAAAAACCTTTTGGCTATTATTTTTCTGATTCCGGAGGTACTCAGGCGCTGAAATATTGTTCCAGTAGTCCAGTGAAAGGTCAGGAGGAAAATAACTAAAAATTTGCTGATTTTCTGTGAAGTGATCAAGCTGTGATAAACCAGCCCCTGAATCACTAAAATTATAGATATTTTGAGCTTGGTCAAGCTGCGAGAATCTCTGAAATAATAGGGAAACGCGCAGTTTTACCAAAATCAGTTTTTTCCAACATATTTAAGGAGGTTAAGCTGCGGTGAATCTGTAACTGGGTGAAGCGCAGCCTACTTAAATAGAAAAACTGAGGATAACATATTTAATTCACACGTGTAAGCTTTTGAGATTGGGTAACTGTTGAAATCATCCCATAGGATTAAGTCGCCTTCGAGCCCAGCTTTAAGCACCCTAAAAATCTCCAAGTTTTCGCGTTCAAATAATTAAAAGCGAAAAGAGGCGTGGAAAAGCCGATAAATTCGGATAAAGCACGACCCTTAAATTAAAGTTAAAATTAATAAAAGAGGCGTAAAATAGCCGATAAATTTTTCGTGATTTTGGTCAGAAGGTGCGCACAATTTTCCTACTGAACTCGTCCGGCCGGCGTTTTCAGCAATCCATTTTCCAACGTTCCAATAAATAATTAAAGTGTTTTTGGAGAGAAGGAAAAAGAAGTAAAAAATCAAGAATTAAAGCTTTAAAATACGGATTCTAGTTCAGAAAGTTCCAACGAAGCAGTAAGCACGCAAAAAAGTGCTGAAAATTCTGAAATTCCTGATACTGAGTTTCAGAGTACTCTTGAGGCTCATCAGAGATTTTTATACTCAGTTCCCACCGAGATTCCCGAAAAAATTCTCAAAGCTCATCAAACATTTCTTAACGCGCTGTTTGAGAGTGAAATAGGACACCCAGCAGGCCAAAGTACCCCAACAAATCAATACTCTAATTTGAGTCCAAATATTTCGGAACTGGTGCGAAGAAGGGAACCTGTATTTTCCAAACCGGATATTCCATTAATTAAAAGATTTTTTGAAAGATCCTTTTTACGAGAAAAATGGCAAATGACAATCAACAATTAGAAGACGCTTTCAGACGTGCTTTTGAAGTTTATGGCGCCCCCTTAAACCAACAAATGAGAGAACTTAGGGACGTTGTTGAGCAAGGGAGTTTTGCTGCTCCAGCCACAGCAGGGGACCCTCTTCTACGGCTAGGTGCTTTAATGAATGCGAAATCGCCTAAGCCATTTTCCGGCGCTTTTGGAGAATCTTTTGGGGAATGGTTTAAACAGTTTCAAAAATCTTTGGTTTTACAAGGTGTTTCGAATGCCGATGATACTTATAAAATAGCATTTTTAGAGTCAAATTTTACCGCAACTGCTCTAGCTACTCTAACGGATATCATAAAAAGTCTTCAAAGTCCTAATTTTGATGATATCGTATACGAGCTCAAGCAGGCCTTCCCAGAGGGACGGGACTCTGATATTTATCAGGGGTTAATTTATGACGCGACTCAAAAGAGAACTGAAGCCGTCCTAGAATTTTCTGAAAGATTAAAAAAGCTTGCTAAATCAGCTTATCCCCAACTTTCAGAAGGAGACCGGGAATCCATCATAAAGCCTATATTTATATGAGGGCTTTTACCTAAAATTTATCAGGGATTAAAATATCAGGAAACTGAATGCTTAAAAGATACTATTAAAAAGGCTGTTTACATTGAGCAGCAAGTTTTTCGTGAGCAAATACAGAATTACCCTACCTGTTCGGAATTGGCAGGTAATTCTAATTTGTCCGTTTTACCCTCAGCAGAAATAGACCGATCGATGCAGGAAATTCGTGCCTTGGTTGCCGAAACACGTCAACAGCAAGGTGCGAGAAATTGCATAAAGTGCGGCGGTGGTGGTCATTGGGCGGCCGACTGTTATTTTGCCGTCGGAAGTCGTCGCGCTGCTGGAAATTGCAATAGGCCAGCCATAGAGGGTAATAATAATTTTAATTCCAATAATTATCGTAGACGACCCTTAAACAACAATAATTAAAGCTACGATATGAATTATAACAGACGGAATTTCAACCAAAATTCAAATTTTGGAAATAACAATTACAACAGAAGAGATTTAAATTGAAATTCAAACTTTAGGAATAATGTTAGACGAGAAATTCAACTCGGAAATGGAAGAAATTTTGGATATGGTAATTCTCACAAAAATTTAAATAGACGTGATACCTTGAACCGACAGGGTAATCAAGGTTTAAGCGGGCAGAGATCGGAGGTGCAAAGCCCCAGGCCACGCTCCTGAACCCCCGAACTGTACGAAAATAATGAAAGAAGGGTTCAATTTTTGGATAATTTTAGAAGATTGACAAATAATAATATTTCGAGCGAAAATTTAGAATTTCAGAAATCTGAACAATGTGAACTTTTGGACATAGAAGATGAGGGACTGATCCCCCAGACCCCTAACTGTGGGCGAATTAACTTAAATGTCGCTTCAAACACAGGCCTGGCAAACGTTTTTGGCGGCAATGGTTTTGATTTACCGCCAGATTTTTACATGGAAGCGGCGCTCGAGGATATAAGGTACCTCTTTGAGCCGCCTGAACCCCAGGTCAAAGCAGCTTGGTTGTCATTGGACGACAAAAGCAACGAGTCCAATATGGACAATGCTGCTTTAGAAGCGGCTAATTTGGAGCAATACTACAAGCTTAGGCGGGCTAAACACCAGTTTTTCTGGTATTATCGGGGACAGCTAGTCCCTTTTGCCGATTTCCCATGGGGACACCCCGCGAATATGCTTAATGAGCTAGGATCGGAGTCTGAAAACGACACTTTTTCAGCGCCGACCAGCCGCCCCCCAACACCACGCAATCATCACCGCCACGCCCGCGGTCAACGTAATCAATGCCGCCAGTAATCATAGTCAACGTAATTAACGCCACGGCCAACGCAATTATCGTCGTCAGACCCGCGACCAACACAATCATTGTCACCAGGCTCAAGGCCAACGCAATCATTGTCACCCCTGACGTGGCGCTGTTTGTGGGCGGTGCCCACTGCACTGCCACCATGCAAATACGACACCACAGGGCCCACCTACAACCCCTCGCAGCCCGCCAACTGCCACACAGGATGCGCTCATTTTGCCCCCACTTTCGAACGACTCATCGCAGCCTGGAATGGCGGAGCCGAATGTCCGCCCTGCTTACGTCCGATGGGGACGTTACTCGGGTGAGAATATTTATCCAAACTGTATTTTTGTATTTTATTACTATATATATTATTTCCTATTAAATGCGGAAACTTTGCTTTATCTAAATTACCTTTTTGCTATCGATTGTATTATTTATAGAAATACATGCGCTCATATAAATTATTCCAACCTTTTTTATATTTCACAAAATTTTTGCTCATTTTAAACAGTTGTCGATATCGGTCCAAAGGAAATAGTTGGAAAGCAAGCATTTTGAGCCAAAAATGGGCAATATACTATTTGGAGCCGATTTTAAAGATCTTAAGCATTTTAATTACACTCATTCTTAACTATAAATTAAATCTTACACAGTTTTCAGTGTGCATGCCATTGTTTGTTTCCGTGTTAGTAGATTTTTGTGCATCTGCAGTTTATTTGCGAGTGATTAAGTTGCAAGATGAGAAAATTAGACAAAAAGATGAAAAATCAGTTGAGGCAAAACCGAACCAATATTTGTCGCCTCAATAGTGGTTTAGAACAAGCTTTGAGGATACAAGTTTCCATATTAATATTCAAAAAATCACTTCGAATCTTGACCATCACGTCTTTTATAAGTTTTTGATCGGAAATAAACAAAGATTTGCTGAAATAGGCCGAATTTTCGATATTACCACTTCTTACAAACTCGCGACCGAAAACAGGCAAAAACATAACCAAAATCTGGGTAATTCTGTTGTTTATAAATACCAAATCGCCTACAGGCAGAAAATAGTGAGTAGTCAAACTTTTGCCGATGTTGTTCCGGAAATTAATCAGATTTTTGGTTCAACAAAAAGGAGCTTATACCTTAAATGCCTTTTGGAAAATAAAGCGATTTTGCAAGAGAGTAACTGTGGAAACTTACATAAAACTCAATTTCGAGTGATGTCTGCTTTGCAGACGTATCCGACTTTGAGCCAGTCGAGTACAGAGGCGTTGGTGAACTCATGTTCATTAACCTCATCGAGTGCGACAACAACGTTATCCCAGCCGATCTCATTGATTTTGATGATGGGCCTGCGGCTAACAACTGCAATGCAACTCAGACCGAAAACGCAGTCAATGCTTGAAAAGCTATTTACTGCTTTGTACTTAAAATTTATTATTATGTACGATTATTCGAGCAATGCATTAATTAAGTTATTTAAAATTTTGCCTTTACTTTTAAAAATATTTAATTCAGCAGAATAATCCTTACTCAGTGTGTACGTTATATTTAAAATATACTTTGCGTTTTACGTTTTTACTTCCTATAAACGATTATCTATGCTCCATAGTCTTAATTTATTTAAATTGTTGACGATATGCAACATTACATTTATTCTCATTTGCTTTTATTTATTTTATATTTTTTGCGTTGCACTTAAATTACTCAATTCTGAACATGTACAACAAAGTAAAGCACTCGAAAATTCCGAAACAAATCAGAACTCTTTAATGAGGACGTTTTTTGTGATTTTTGTGCTTGCGGAGTTTCATGAAAAGTGCCATGGGAGGCTGGGAGTTTCAAATTTGCGGGACAAGCTGCAGTGGACACCCCGTAAATTTGCCCCACACGGTACAGTGTGTTTTACCGGGAGGAGAACTACCGAGGCCGGAAAAACAAAATGTCACAATTTTTGTTCCAAGAATCGAGCCCAAAAGCGTTTTTGCTATAAAATGCATGAAAATCTCTAGAGTGGTGTATACCAACACCGCGTTTTTTGGCTCAAAAGGTATAATTTTGGATAAAACTGAAAGTGAGCCAGTTTCTTATGAAACCTGCAAAAATTCGTATGACAATAGAGAATTTCGAGGAACCCCGTTAAAACAGGATAAAAGTGGATTTTTGACAACTGACCTAAAATTTGAAATTCGGTTTTCTTGGTGCTGCCGAGACATATGCACATCGGTTACCAATTTTGTCATAGAAGAAGGTCAAGTTGCTAGCTGGACTGGATTGAGTATTATTTCAGACTTGTGGGATGTAAGCTTGTGCCACCCTACCTATGGAAAATGCAAAAATTTAGAAAGCACTTTCCTCTGGTATGGCGGATTTTTCCAAGAAATTTGTCCCTTTATCCCCGAGGCACTTTCCCCACCTTGATTAGCGATAGGTACGTTGTCATAGACGACCTGCAGGCGGCTTTTCTGATAAAAGAGAAGTACAAAAAATGTCATGAAATACGAAACGCTTTCATCTCAGAGCAGGGAGTTGTGGTAGGATTTAAGTCCGACCGAGAGATAGGCGCTTTACCCAATCATAAATTAGATGCGCCAAAAATCATCAAAATCGCGAAAGAAAAACTTGACCTTGTGAATTTAAAGCTAAATTACCTCAAAATCCGAATTTTTCTAGAAGAAATTTCGAGCTTCCGGAGAATTTGGTTAGAACTTTGTCACCAACTTCAACGAAGCTTAGATGTTATTTGGCAACTTCTTTATTTGGATCCCACTATTGGGGCCCAAACATTTTTCCAAAGGACTGATTTAGTGGCAGACTTCACCGGCGACGCCCTAACAATTTGGAGCTGTCGGAAAGTCAATGTTTCTAAAGTTCATACCAATCATAAAATAAACGATACCTGCTATAAGTACTTACCTGTAGAGTACAATAAAGAAATGTGATTTGTCCTTCCTGGGAGCAAGGATTTAGTGCATTTTTTGGAAACGATTAATTGCTTACATAAAAAGATCGCGATTTTTCGAGATAAAAATAAATGGGTTACAGAACATGGCTTAATTCGTGTTTCAGAGGTACCATTAGAGCTAAACTGGAAAGAAAATTTTAGCCTATTCCAGTTTAAAACGCCAGTAGTCTTCCACGACCATTTAGCGGCTGGTGGACCAACTTTTGGGCTTTTTCGAAATTATCTCTATAAAACCGAAAGATTAGAAAAAACATTGCATCGACTATTAGACTACACATCGGAAATGTCATTGCAACCAAGTGTAATTCGCAAAACACTAATAGGGGCCGGAACAGAGGTTAAGACTGTGGTCCAAAGTGCCGAAAATGCGATGGAAACACTAATTACTGCAAGTCAAAATAGGTGTTTCCACTAATTTCAATTCTTCATTAAAAGGACCAGTGCAATTGTTAATAAACTTTTTAATAATTGTATTAATTCTCGCAATCATTGCCTATTTTGCTTATTTATATATAAGTCAAAAACGCTCTGCAACAATGTATGCGTCTCCCACACGTTTCAACATCTACCCCCAGTGGATTAGGCGAAGCATTAAGGCGCATTATAAAACCACAGCGAATATTATTGCCACTTAAGCAGGGCCGACGAAAAGTCACTTGGACAAGGACTTCCGGAGCGCCCGGAGAATCCTCGGCCAGCATATTAACTGTGGCAACAGCGAGTAAAACACATGAATACACATTGCAAGTCAACGTAATATTAAATGACAAAATAGTAGTCTTAGCAATGTTAGACACGGGAGCCGTCTATTCCCTATTAGATCTGAAAATTGCAAACAAATTGCCAAATTTGTGAGTGTATAAAAGTTCTATTCGCCCAATAGCAGCAAATGGAGGTGAAATAGAGATTTTAGGGTCAACAGTAATAACAGTTTCAGCTTACGATGTGGAAGAAACAATTTTAGTCCACATTCAAAAAGACTGTGCTGCTGAATTACTCTTAGGCTCAAATTTTTTATCTAGATTCAAAAACATTAACCTTAGTCTGGAAAAATCCACTATAAAACTTTGAGATGTTACAATGCCATATCAAGGAATCACCTACCGCCCACCAGAGACGAGAAGCACAATAGTGCTCGAATCTGATGAGACTATTTCATCTCGATCAGTTCAAACAATAATGGCAAGAACACCAAACAATTATCGGCCTGGGACTCAAGTCGTGTTTGACCCAAAAAACAGCCAAAACGACGATAATGTTTATTATGCGCATTCTATCTGCACTGTGCTAGAGAATGGTACAATACCCATCCAGGCCTTGAACCCTAATACATATAATGTCAAGTTATATGCAAACACGCGGTTAGGAACAATAAACACGTATTTAGAGAATGTAGTGAATGTAGTGCAAGATCAAGGAAATACAGCAACAAATGCTGTGATAGGCAGTAACGTGGACAAATTTAGGCGATGGATCGAACATAATGCCGATGTTTTGCCATTGTTAAATAAAATTGAGCAGGCTGAAATAATAAATCTGCTCTCTAAATATCCAAATCTGTACGCTCTTGATGATATGGACTCTGGGAAAACAGATTTAGTCAGACATGCAATAGATACGGATAAAAATTTACCTGTCCATAAACACCCCTATCGTACTTCACCTGCAGAGAAAGAAATCATTATAAGGGAAATTAGAGCACTAGAAAATAGAGACATAATTCGACCAAGCGTTTCACCCTGGTCAACAAATATCGTTTTAGTACGAAAAAAGGATGGAAAGCACCGAATGTGTATAGATTTTAGGGGCGTGAACAACATAACCAAGAAAAACGTATATTCATTACCTCAGATAGACGATATTCTAGACACACTAAATGGAATGAAGTATTTCACAACACTCGACCAAGCTAATGCATATCACTCAATACCGCTTAAGGAAAGCGATGAAGAAAAGACCGCATTTAACACACCAATAGGCCTTTATGAATTCAACTACTTACCTTTCGGCCTATGTAACGCCCCGGCATCCTTTTCAAGGCTAATGGATATAGTCCTGTCAGGACTACAATGGCATATTTGCCTCGTTTTCCTGGACGATGTATTAATTTTTGTGCCAACATATATGGAAATGCTGCGCAGACTCTAAATTTTATTTGAGAGATTAAATGACGCAAATATGAAATTAAAACTATCCAAATGCAAATTTTCTCATGAGGAAACGCTATATCTAGGATATGTAATTACGGGAAAATGAATTTTACCGGACCCAAAGAAAATCGAGGCTGTTAAAATGATGCCCAGACCCACAAATGTCAAAGAAATAAAATCATTCTTAGGCATTGTTTCGTACTATCAAAAGCTCATAGAAAACTGCTCAAAAATTGCTGAACCGTTAAACCGTTTACTAAGAAAGGATAGAACTTTTGCTTGGAAGGATGAACAAGAAAATTCTTTCCAGAGCTTAAAAGAAAAACTGGTTGAATCACCCATCCTAGCCCATCCTGATTTTTCCAAGCCGTTTATACTACAGACCGATTCGTCATACACTGGCATTGGAGCCGTTCTCTCCCAAATACAAGAGAGCGGAAAAGAACATCCAATAACTTACGCCAGTCGCACCCTAATGAAAGCTGAAAAAAATTATTCAGTAACAGAACTTGAGACACTTGCAGTTGTTGAATTTATCAAATACTTTTGACCATATCTGTACCAGCAGGAACTTACTGTAGAAACGGATCATACGGCAGTAAAATTGATTCTTGAAAAACCAAACCCCTCAGCAAGAATCACTCGATGGGGACTTGCTATTGCAGGGATAAAAATTGACGTAGTACCACGGAGAGGAATAACAAATCAAAATGCAGATTTGCTGTCTCGTCTACCCAACCCACGGGAAAACACTTATTTTAACATTTACAAAAATAGAATGGAGCAAAAGAATGCAGAAAAGTACGAAATAATCGTAATACAGGCAGAAAAGACAGACCCAAACCCCCAGCGGTCTGAACTAGTAGGAGGGATTAGTGCCCTACAGAAGAAGACCCAGAGTTGCAAAGCTTTTTTCTAGAAGGAAAATGTCCCAAAGGATTTTTAATCGAAGACAAAACGCTTTACAAAATTGATGAAAAAACAAGAAGAATGGTGATCCCAACCATAATCGTACCAATTATTATTCAAGCTCACCATGATGATGAGTTTGCGGGGCATTTTGGCGCACGCAAGACTGTGCGATTAATCACCAAAAAATATTTTTGGAAACACATGACTAAAGAAATCACAGCTTACTGTAACTCTTGCGACCTCTGCCAGCGTAGCAAACCAGCGCGCCAGAAAATTACTGCTAGTATACAGTCTATTTCATTGTCAAGATCATTCAAAAGGGTTGCAGTTGACTGCGTAGGACCGCTAAATCTTACCAAAAATGGAAACAAATACATAATAGTCTTTATTGACTATTTTACTAAGTACATAGAGGCGTTTGCAACGCCAGATATAACTGCACATACGGTGGCAAAAATTTTTGTCAAGCAAATAGTTTGCAAGCATGGCGCCCCCCAAATTTTCCAATCAGATAGGGGCTCTGATTTTACCTCACAACTTATGCAAGAAATGACTGCACTTTTTAAAACACACCAGGTTTTTACTACTGCATATCACCCAATTGCGAATGGAGAGGTAGAAAGGGCAAATCAAACTTTAATCACAAGGATAAGGATGTATTTAGACAAGAACAAAATCGACTGGGATGAGCATTTACCATTTGCTGCTTTTGCAATTAATATACATGATAATGAAACAACTGGGTGCAGTCCCTTCTTATTAATGTATGGACAAACACCTAAGCTCCCTATAGATACAGTTCTGCAATACAAGCGTCCTTTTTACCTAATTGATCTCAGCACTTACGAAGAAGAGGTCAAAAAACATTTTTCAGAAGCGCTAACAACAGTACAGCAACAGATAGAAATATCACAACAAAAATACCTGGAAGTGCGAAATGTAAAAGCGAAAGATACGGAGTGTAAAATAGGTGATTTAGTGTTATTAGAGAATGAAGCAATAAAACGAGGTATGCCAAAAAAGCTTCAGCCAATATATACTGATCCGTATCGTATCACAGGCGTAAGCTACCCAAATGTCACCATAAATATTGGTGATAACCGAAACCAGGTAGTACATGTTAACCGAATCAAAAAGTACTAGGCCCGACAAACCAAAACGCTAGAAACACCTGAGAAAAGATTAAGCGAATTGAAGGATAAAAAAAGTGACGAACTTCATCATATTCAAAAAGAATCTGTCATGCATACTAAAGAATTTGACCAAGGGATGGAACAAACCGACCATGACGCCCAGCCGATTTGGCACCATTATTTTTTGAGGAGCCAACAGCGACCGTCATCAGCCGAGGACGGCTGATCCTAAAGGGAGTCGTGTCAAGACAAAACCCAATCTGTACAGTTTCTTCTTATTTTTGTCTATCACTTTAAACTTGTCATTATCTAAATATGTTAACTCCGCGAGTCATTTATAACTACATATATAGTATGTAAGATGAAACCAATACTTTTTGCCTTTAGTTACAGTGCAAGAAATGTCATAACACTTTTTGCAAAATTTGACTACAATTTTTAATTTTTTGATCCTAGGAATTTTTAAAATACAATAATCACATTTAACAGCGAAGCTTATATCATTATGTTTTGGCTGAGGACCTACCAAATAAAAGTACAATATGTAGTAATTTTTTTGACAACTTTAATTTCACTTGAGCATTTCTCACAGAGTAAAAATGAATAACTTGGAGACTTTTTACCCATCTTTCGAAAACACTGTTTGCAGCCAGATTCGAAGAATCTACACCATCTACCTTGAAAACATGATTTCTTATGCAAAAATTACATATCTTGTAGTGGTATTTCGATTTGGGCTTCATTGAACACTGTAGACAATCGCCGAATTCCATTTCTACTTGATCTTGAGCTACGTAAACCACTATAAAATTTTTTGATTTGTTTCTTCAAAAGGTTGCACAAAACTAGAATTTATAGAAGAATTATGAGAACAATACAAACCAAAATTTTGTTATAAATAGGTTGTAAGTGATTTCTATTTATACAAGTACTATTTAACATTTTTGATAGCTAATGAATGTTTAACTAGCTTATATAAATGTTTTAACATGCTTCTCCGCCACTTCAAATGCAGTGCTTGGTGCCAGGATGGGGACCTGGGCATGTATCGGCACCATATTTTTGTTCTTTTTTTTTATTTTTTTCAACAAAACTTGATCACCTGTGTTTTGACTACCCACCAGCACTTGCTCTTTTCAGGGAGATCCGGCAGGCAGGCGAGAACAAAACAAAAAGTAACCATGACCATCATGTAAACTAAATAAAATAATGTCTTGTCCGGTCAAACTGTTTTTCGGACAGGTACCGCCAGAGGAGCAAAATAAACAAAAACCATCTAAATAAAATTATGTATTGTCCAGTCACACTGTTTTTTGGATGGGTACTGGCCAGAGGAATGAAATAAAAATGATGGTCACAGGGTTAAATAATAAAATAAGGCACAGGGATAAGCAAAATGCAAGCAGAGAAGGGCTAATAGCCATAGGGCACTGTTGAAAAATCAGGCTGTACGACATGCTTATTATATACAATTTTATACTTTTTTGCACTCGAAAAAGTATAAAATTGTATTATATTATAAGCATGTGGGAAATAGACCACCTTCTTGAGAACGTTTTGTTTTTGCACACAAGTGTTCACCATTTTCACTAATGAGCAAAAATTGATTTTGGATGCAGCAGCAGAGTTCAGAGTGAATCATCTCACTTTTATATGATAGTGAAATTTGTTTTCCCGAGCCGAGTAGACTTTGCATGCATAATGTTTGGCCCTCCGCTCAAGAATGTTTCTATGTAAGCGCCAGGGCCGTAATCCTTCAGTTCATCAGTCATATTGCCCAAGTATTAAACAATAAGCAATTCATACACATCTTTCTTCAGCGTTGACTTAAAAATTACACTGTCTGTGTCGAAGTAAAGTACTCAATCGCCTAATTTTTCTTAATGTTCATAGAGCCTTAAGCGTGCCTGAACTGTTGTGTAGGCAGCTATGTCCGAGTTTGTATTTCCCATAACTTCATCAAAATCGTCCTCTTTTATGTTTATCAGAGCCATAGGTGGGCAGCATCAAAATTCTGAGGGAGGAGTGAAAAATTTCAAAGGTCAAAAAATGGTGGCAAAAAAACACCATTTTTTGACATTTCTCATCAAGCACTATCCAATGGCATCAAAAAATCGCTATTAAAGCAAAAAAAATTCAAAATTTGATTCTGGGGGTATTTTAATTTTGGGGGAGGGGTATTTCAACTTCTGGGGGTGCATACCCCCAAACCACTCCACACCCAAGTGTGATCACAGCCATCATGTTTCCATTAATAGCATTTATCGAGTAAATAACGTTTGTTATATCAAAAATTAAGTCAAAATATGGCTCTGGCTCCGTAAAAATGAAACTTTGGTTATGTTGTTCCTTTGACCAAATTTTCCCTAAAAAGAATTAAGCATTAACTTAGAAAGTGTGCGCATCTCCAAGTTTTTTGAGATTCTTGCCATATCAAGTTCTATTCCCTCATGATGTTTGTATTCCACTATATATTTTGTTTTGTCATCATCCGTTTTCACCCACGCAGGCCATCTGTCCGATTCCTGCTTTGATTTCATGAATTTGTTGATGTACTTTGTAAATAGACCCCATTTGGGTTTGTAACAGGGTCATACTTTTCGGATTTTTCATGATGCTATACTTTAAAAATTTTGAGAATTTTGTAGCCCAACTCTAGGGCTTTGTACAATTTGAGCGTCACCCAAGCACCCATTATTGCATGTTCTTCATCACTGTGCTCACATTGATCCTGCTGATGCGTTTCAGTGCATGTTTGGCACAAGGGGAAATATAACTTATCCCCAAATCTATATGGCAATACTGAGTGGTACAGGCCTCTGGGTGGTAAACTTTTGGCCTTAATTAGTCCCTTGTATAGTCGTTTATCAGCCAAAATTTCTAAAAGTTTTCGGTCAAAATCTGAGGATGTCCAATAGGGTAAATGCCATATTTGTTAACGGTTGTGTACAAACTGCATATGTATGTGTAACTGATTTTTTCCAGGGGAGCGCTATTTCGATCCGTTTTGATCTTTTCGAGCAATTGTATGGCATTAGATCTTCCACCATAAAATGCTTCCCTGGTATCTAGTGGGTCTACGATTTCGATTGAGCTGAAACATTTTTTCATTTTGAAATTGGATTTTAGCTCTTGATTTAGCTCACAATCCCACAATTTTGTCACAGTGTACCCTTGTGCTTCTATTGCTTTGTGTTGCCTTATCATGTTTTGGTATGCCTCTTCAGCCATTGATATTTGGTCGGCTGTAAGCTTTGTCCGCTTTTTCATGCATTTCGGACAGCGGTGCCAAACGCATCCAATAAATTCATATATGGTCTTTTTGTATATGCCCTCAACTCAATAGATTGCCTATTTTTTGCTCGCCCATATTGCGAGCATGCCTTATATTAATTTTTTGCATTTAGCTTAACCACTTTAATCATTTGATTGCCGTGATTAGCACTTAATCGGGTCTCCCAGGTGTGCAACACAAAGTATAGTCTGTGCTTAAGCATAGGCAATGCTTTAGCATAGTCCTATGTTGAAGCATAGTCCAGTGTTGAAGCATAGGCTATATGTTTTGTGTTGCAATTTAGGGGATGACGTCACACTATAGTTATTCTCAACTATGGGTATACTGGAGACTATTTCAAATTTGCGGATCAAGTCAACCAGGTATACTTTACACTACAGAAAGAGTACCTATTTAATGCAGAAGGAGGGGATAGCTATCAGAATTTTATTCTTTGGGGATAATTATGAACACCGCTTGCCATATTAAATGCGTACAATATTCTAACTTGCATATCACTTGACCACTTTACACTTTACACTCGAGTAGTTTACACCACATCATAAAACCACTATAAATCATGTGCCAATTGTTGAATCAAACTGAAATGTACAGAATATAAAGACTATATGCCAATAATAATAAATATGGAAAATTGTGTACCGGCTTACTGTAGCTATGTTATAACACGTGTTTTTTCAACAAATGACTGGATCGGACTAAAAATTCCAGAGTCTGTTGAACATATGTTAGGTATGCTATGTACAAAATTTTAGCCCGCAACCTACAGTATACCAGCATAAGTTCATATTTTTGCATAACTCAAGAACCAATGGCCAGATTGAGCTCAAATTTGAGAAACAGCATATATGCAAGTCACTTATTCTTTACACATTGGCTTACTGTAGGTATACATGTAGCTCTCTGAATTTTTTATATCTCACAAGTTAATTGTCAAATAAAGCTAAAATTCAACAAATTGGATGTATATGAGTCAAATATAACGTACGTAAAATATAGTGCATGGGATTACTGTAGGTATGCTACAACATGTATCTTTTGATTTGCTGAGCTGAAAATTTGAGAGCTTTATCAAACATGATAGAACAGTGCACCAGAACTACTACAGGCAACATTTAGTAACCCATAGTGAGGAAAAGAAGGTTGTGAAAAAGGTTACAAAGGGTCCACAGTCTTGCACAGATCACCCCCAACCTAAAGCTAGAGGATCACTCTGTAGATTGTAGATCTTTTGTATGAACACACTGAGAATGTGCATAATACTTAATAGGATTATGAGACAATAAAACATGAAGATACGGGTTTAACAAAAAAATCACATATTTTGTAAGATTTGGAAATTATTTTGTAAAATTTGGAAATTATTTTGTAAAATTTGGAAACTTTTTTGTAAAATTTGGAAACTTTTTTGTAAAATTTGGAAATTATATTGTAAAATTTGGAAACTTTTTTAGATGGTTAAGTATAGGTGTTTTGTAGAATTTGGAAACTTTTTCGTAAAATTTGAAATTATTTTGTAGAATTTGGAAATTATCTCATAAAATTTGTAAACTATTTTCTAAAATTTTAAAACTTTTTTGTAAAATTTTAAAACTTTTTTGTGAAATTCGGAAATCATTTTCTACAATTTGGAAATTATTTTTTGAAGTTTGAAAATTTCAAAAACAAAGAAAAGTATTCACAGTTTAACTACCATGGAAACCCAAGAGTCAAATTTTGATGGGTATCCCTGCCAGTGGATGAGATATTTGGTCTTATTATTCCTCCTATGCGTATTTAGAATTTTATCATCGATCAAAAGCTCTCCTTTCTTTACATCACACTTATATAACCGTGTTTTAACCCCCTCCCCTCTACTACTTTTTTCTCATTGGCCAAGACTATGCATTAGACACAATGCCTTGATTTTTCCTTTGCAATATTTCAGCTTTGATGAAATGAATAACATACAGAAGAGTAAAATGTAATCAGCAGTGCAATACGACCTGCTATTTCATTTGTAATAATACCTAAATCACTTCTTTCTTTAGATTTCATACTATTTTCTATACAACGACCCTCTAATTTGATCCTCTAATTTGATGCCTTTCAAGTTTTCATCGATTTTCAAACAATTAGTACAATAAGGCAAAACCTTAATTGATCCTAATTTGGGGTACTTTTCAGTCAGCTCTTTCCAGTCAGAAACCTGGAGATTGCAGCTATTTCTAAGATATAACTGATTCAACTACTGTGATAAATATCCATAATTATTAATTTTGTCACAAACTGTGTAATTTCCATCAAAAGTACAGTTTTTGCCACACAGAGAATGTAAGACTCAGTTTTTTCATTAGATACCAGCCATCTCCATTGCTTTAGTGAGTATTTTCAATAACTCATCAATTGTTTGATATCTACTAGGAGGGATAATCATTTTGGACCAAACTTTGTTCTTCAAATCGAAAAATTGCAAAAAGTTTTGTTATTTTGCAACATTATGCCAAGTATTTGCATAAATTACTTCTGCTGGACCAACTTCCCACTCGCCTGTTAAATTAATTTGACAAGGTAGTTCAGTCACAAAACTAGATGCTGTATTGAGTGGATCCGAATTGATTGGTAATATAATATAAAATTGTTTTGCCATCTTTCAATTTTTGATTATTACAATACATTCTATTATTTATAAATTTTTGAAATTTTCATAAATTTTCTGTGTGATACATAGACAGTACAATCTTCTTGAATGATATACCTTTGGCGCGCCATACTAAAAAATATATACACATTTGGCCACAGCTAGTCCTAAAACATGTTTGAATCTGTACATTATTATATGTATACGTTCTTGAATTATCCTTTATATATTGTTTGAGCTCAGTTGGTCCATAACCATAACTATAGAAGTAATCTCAGTGCCCATCAAAGTCAAAATACAATGCAACCCAGTGGGAGCCTGGCTTGTTGCTAATATCTAGGTTTACTATTGAAGTGGTGGGATATTTTGTTATTGGTGGAACAAGATCTAGAGGAAAAACTCCAAAAAATCTATTCTTTAAGTGAAACTTCAAAATGTTTAACACTTCTATAGTATTGATCTCTTAAGCGTTGTAATCATAAAAAGTGTTACAATTTCTATTGACCAAGATTAAATTGTCAAATTCAGCATGAACAATTATTTCCACTCCTGTGTTGGGTAAATTACCTTCAAATCTTACATAAATACTGGTTGTCCCATCTCAAACTAAATCCCAATGCCTACTCTTGTGTTCGTCTGGAGTAAGATCGAAAACAAAAACAATGACTTGTTCTAAAATCTTCCCTGCTAATAAAATTACTTCTGTTATGTCTTCCAATATTGAGTGCTTCATACATATTATTAAAAACTTGTAGATGTTTATCATTTTTGGAAGAAATATTGAATGGTTGGGAAGGGAATGTTTGTCCAGCACAAGTCACTTTGACATCATTAATACCAAAAGGCTTGAAATTGAAGGGTGATTTAGAGAGTATGCCTCTATAGGCACTACCCTCGACACATGCAAAAACTATACGTTGAGGAAGTTTTCCTGTGAATAGTGTATAATTAGGAGTTTCTCTGGATAGATTTGAAATGTGTAGGTTCATCATTGATATCCGTTGTATAGGATACTTTGCCGTGTACGACAATAAGGTCTGCTCTAGAGCTAAATTTAAGCGATCTAAAACTTCTACTTTGTGTATGAAAAACTTCATTTGTAAGATTTCTAGCTCTAAATTAACATCCTCAAAGCATTGTAGAACAAAGTTATTACTGTTTCTATGTAATTCTAGCCTTAGGTTGGTAAAATTCAACAAATATCTGTCCTGGAGAAAAAAATCAATGTGAAGAGGAGCCAATACTTCCACAATTTCATCATTTTTGAAATAAGTTGCTCTCTCTTTCAACCCCTCATTCTCTTTAGTATCAACATTTTTTCCATCTTCGCAAAAATATAAAGCTGACTGTAAATAAGACTTTTTTGCATAAAACCCATAATTTAATTCTGTTTCAAAATATGCCCTATATGCGTATTTATCAGAACTGTCAAAAACTAATTGTTCGCCCAGAAAGCACTTTACCTGTCTAAAGAACGTTTTTCCAATCAAATTGATAGGTGCATAGTTGGGTACTGCTGCTGCTGCTGCCACAACTGGTTGTTTAATCCTAAAAGTCATATAAATGTAATTTTTATTCAATTGTAAGTAATGTGGATTGGCTGGTATTTGGAATTCATATGGTCCCTCATTTGTGATCGGATGCATTGGTTGAATTTCATCCCAAAATCCCCATTTTATAACAACCTGAGTTGGGGGAACTGTAAAAAGATCCAACTCAGCTTCAGTACTTGGAATTGATTTGGCATCTATTAGAGCCATGTTTTGTCATTAACCTTGTAAATGAATCGTCTGTATTCATATTTATAGACTTTAGTCAACTACCTAAACCCTCGCCAGATTGTTGTCGTAGAGCTTTAGAGGCTTCATCAAAAAGTTGTGATGCTCTTTGTTTTGAATGTTCCTTAGTTGACTGAAAAAGCGGTTTCCCCTGGGCAACATCCATTGCAATATTTGCCCCTGCAACTAGGGCATGTTTTCCAACATTTCTTCTTATAGATTTCAGAACTGGAACAGCAATTCTAAATAAAGACCGGAAAAAACTGCCTAACCTGCCACCTTGTTGGTATGGAATCCCTCAAAATCCTTCCAGTCCATTGCCTGTTTGGGTGGCCTGCCCACTATAGTACTCGAACCACAGATTAAAATTGTCAGGATTGGATTTAACATGCATTTTAATAATTCTTCCTATTTTATGATGTATTAATTAATATTTATAGACTTTCATCCCAATTGAAATTTGCATCAGTCCGTGCTGTTGCAAAAGAGTGTCTAAGTTTTTTATTGCCAACATTTTTAAGAGGTATATTGGACCCATCAAGTATTACTGACAACTCTTCTGTTCTTGGAAGTCCACTAATTCTTTTGTCTCAAGAAAACTGATGCACCAAATCAAAAACATTAGAGCCATAAATCTTTTGTTTTTTAATTACTAGTTCACCATTGGACTCATTTTCAATATTAGGATTTTTGCGCATATCATTCAGAAATCTTTCTGCAACTTGCAAATGTGTTTTAGGAATATGTGCCAATATTTTGTCATCACTGATTCCCTCGCCTGTATTTTCTACTATATTCAATTCATAGGGTTGCCGTCTCTTCTCTTGTAATCTACTAAATGTTTGTAAAACTCGATTAAATTTGACTAATTCTATTTCACTTGGTGTATTTTTGCTCTTGAGAATCTTTTTTCATTTCATTGTTAAGTGAAATCAAACACTCCATCTATTGGCTTAGAACGCTCAGTTATATCAGCTGGGACGAGAATCGTTTTTTTTCAGTATGCTTCATTTTTTCCCAATTATTGCATCTGCTATCAAACTACCAACTACTTAACGAATCGGAGTGAGTAAAAAGGGTAAAACCACCGTTTTGAATGATGACGTTTTTCCTTCCTTTTGTTGATGCCTTTTTATTATTACCCAAGTACCTTATTTGCTTTTGATATCATAGTAATTTTCGAATCTCTTGATCGGAAAATGGAATATTACCCTTCAAAAATAATGCGCACAGTCACAAACACATAAAATTTGATCACTTACTAGCCGTTTTTATAATAGCATCCCTCTGAGCTTGCTTAGCTGTATTTAATAAATGTAAGCAGCCAATGTTGCGTTTGAGACAATTTGATGCCATTTCTCTTTAATTATCTCTTGCATTATTATTATTTACAGATTTTGGGATATAAACAGTTGGACGGGTACTGAAAATGTCTGTTTTTAGTCTATATAGATCATTAGCATTTTGTGTCAAATCGATCAAAAGGTAACCATTGGGCTGACTAGTTGCATCAATAAAGGCTTCTAAGAAATATTTTGAATTCAAAGGATAAAGCTGGCGTGCTAAAACCTGTGCTTGCAGTTTACCACTTGGATTTTTAAACAGCACTATATAATCTGAATTCACTCGCGAAGTTTGAAGACTATAAAAAAAATTGTGAACAACCTGAATTAGGCTGACATTCCAATGATGACAACCACGCATGAAGAGCTGAATTAACTGTGGCTTGCCTCTGGCTTTCTTGCATTAAATCATATAACACCACTAACTGTGCTGCTGGACTATATTGCTTAATGCAATTAAATTCTGGAAAACCTTCTAAAATTGTGACGTTTTTTTCTCTTTTTGGTAGAGTGGTTGATTCTCTGTATACCACCACCAAATTTTTGATATTTTTGTATTTATGAGCTTTTCTCTATTTTGAATTATTTGTTGAATGAAGGATGTCTTCCCGGACTTTGTTGGTCCAGAAACTATACATGTGAAAGGATGTTCAAAAAGCATTATTAATGATTGCACTTACTTTTTGTAATTTGTTTTATTATTTATATGCAAAGTCTATAAATATGAGTAGCGTTCCCAAATATTGATAATCTTTTCGAAGATGGAGGGAATGAATGAAATTAAGAAACGTCCGTTAGCTGATGAGGAAAGGAAGCCGTATGGCAGATCAATTAGACCGCCAATAGCTATTTGTGGGTGAAACTTAGAATGGCCAATGTTTCCTCTCATGATTCAATTATGTTTTCATTGTCAAAGAGCCAGTTCGGAAAAAGATTGTTTTGAAACAAATTCAGGGCATACATATTTTACTCTACAAATGTGTCCACAATGTATAGAAATATATCCAATCAACTCAGGATGCGGGAAACAGCGTTACAAGGCAATATATAGCCCAAGATTTAGAGAAAGAAAAGGAAAATTGAATTATTAAGTATTTATGATTAAAAAATATAGAACCAAAAAGAATAAAATAAAATATAAAACTCAAAAATCCTGCTCATTCATCTTGTATGAGTATTGTTAGTGCCTTAATTTAATATAATTAAAACGGATAGAACATTGAAAAACTTGTATTATAATATCAAGACTGGGTATTCTAGGGCAAATCAGTTATATGAAAGAAGCATAAAAGTGTTACCTGATTTGAAACTTCTGCAGGTGAAAGCATGGCTGGCTAAACAGCCGACATTTACATTACAAAAACCAGCCAAAAAGCATTTCAAACACAATAAAGTTCTAGTAAGCAGTATTGATGAGCAATGGCAGGTTGATCTTGTTGATTTGCAGTCATTGAGCAAATTCAATGGTAGATATAAATTTTTACTAAATTGTATTGATTTGTCTTCAAAATACACATGGTCTTTGCCACTCAAAACCAAAACTTCAATAGTGATTCTAGAAGCATTCCAGGAAATTTTTAGAGCCGGTCAAATGCCATATAAATTGCAGACAGGTGCAGGAAAAGAATTTATCAACAGAGAAGTTAAAAATTTTCTAAAACTTAAGATATCTACTTTTTCACAACAAAAAGTGAACTCAAAGCCAGTGGCATAGAACGTTTTAACCCTCCTGTTACCGAGGGGTCACGCACCCTAGAATTACCAAGGTCTAGATATATATCTATTTATTGGGGAGATGACAAAAATGAATAAAATACATATTTCTGGTAGCCTAGAGCATGAGAATTTCAAAAATGTTATTAAGTTTGCACAAAACTGAAAACCAAGTGAAAAAACGTATTTGAACATTCAAAAATGTGTAAGAATTTTGATCTGTGACACACGTAACACATGTTATAAAATCATGAAATTGAGCTTTTCTAATAAAATATAGGTCAATATGTTTTCTTTTGCTCAATAAAACATGTGTTGTAGTAAAAAAAGAGGGTACTGAGAAGCTTGGTACATAAGAATTTACGGCCTTACAGTAAACTGCAAAAAACAGGCAACTAGATCACGGATCTAGAGCTCGGTAAAAGTAGGGTTAACCGCACTCTAAAGGAAAAAATGTGGAGATATTTTAAAGCCAAAAAATACATATAGGTACATTGACATTTTGGCTGATTCGTTGGAAAATTATAATAATTTGTATTATCTACTTATATAGACATTTCCGGCAAATGTGGATGAAGAAAATGAGCAGGAAATTCTGAATAAAGTATTTTGAACCTTTTATGTTGGAAATAATGTATAAATAAGTAAAGTAAAACGCACATTTGAAATGGGCTTTTGGCCTAACTAGACAGAAGAGTGGTTCACAATTAAAGAAAAATATGCAAGAACACCGCCTGTTTACACTCTGCAAAATCAAATGGGTGAGACATTAGAGGGTGTCTTTTATGAGCTGGAACTTCAAAAAATCCATAAAAAGAAAGGTGAGCTTTTGATTGTTGATAAAATTCTAAATACGCATAGGAGGAATAATAAGACCAAATATCTGATCCACTAGAGGGGGTACCCATCAAAATTTGACTCATGGGTTTTCACAGTAGTCAAACTGTGAATACTTTTGTTTTTTGTTTATTTCCAAACTTTACAAAATAATTTCCAAATATTAAAAAATGATTTCCGAATTTTACAAAAAGTTTCCGAATTTCACAAAAAACTTTCCAAATTTTACAAAATAGTTTCCAAATTTCACAAGATAATTTCCAAATTCTACAAAATAATTTTCAAATTTTACAAAAAAGTCAAAACACCTGTACTTTACTGTATAAAAAAGTTTCCAAATTTTACAAAATAATTTCCAAATTTTACAAAAAAAATTCCAAATTTTACAAAATAATTTCCAAATTTTACAAAATATGTGATTTTTTTGTTAAACACATATCTTCATGTATTATTGTCTCATAATCTTATTAAGTATTATGCATGTTTTCAGTGTGTTCATACAAAAGATCTGCAGTCTACAGAGTGATCCTCTTAGCTTTAGGTTGGGGGAGATCTGTGTGAGACTGTGGACCCTTTGTAACCTTTTTTACAACCTTCTTTCCCTCACTATGGGTTTCTAAATGTTGCCTATAGTAGTCCTGGTGCACTGTTCTATTGTGTTTGTTAAAGATCCCAAATTTCCAGCTCAGCAAATCAAAAGATACATGTTGTAGCATACCTACAGTAATCCCATGCACCATATTTTACGTACGTTAATTTTGACTTATATACATCTAATTTGTTGAATTTCAGCTTTATTTGACTGTCAGCTTGTGAGATATAGAAAATTCAGAAAGCAACAGTATACCTACTGTAAGCCAATGTGTAAAGGATAAGTGACTTGCGTATATGCTGTTTCTCAAATTTAAGCTCAATCCGGCCATTGGTTCTTGAGTTATGCAAAAGTGTAAACTAATGCTGATATACAGTGGGTTGCGCGCTAAAATTTTGTACATAGCATACCTAACAATTATTCAACAGACTCTAAAATTTTTAGTCCGATCCGGCCATTGGTTGGAAAAATACGTGGTTTAAAATAGCTACAGTAAGCCAGTACACGGTTTTCCTTATACAAATATATTTAGCAAGTAGTCTTTATATTCTGTACATTTCAGCTTGATTCAACAATCAATTCATAATTTATAGCGGTTTTATAATGTGGTGTAAACTACTCAAGTGTAAAGTGTAAAGTGGTCAAGTGATACGCAAGTTAGAATATTGTACGCATTTAGTATGGCAAGCAGTGTTCATAGTTATCCCCAAAAAAATAAAATTTTGATAGCTTCCCCTCCCTCTGCATTAAATAGGTACTCTTGCTGTAGTGTAAAGTATAACTGGTTGACTTTATCCGCAAATTTAAAATAGTCTCCAGTATAGCCATAGTTGAGGTTAACTATAGTGTGACGTCTTCCTCTAGATTGCAACACAAAACATATAGCCTGTGCTTCAACACTACACTATGCTTCAACACAGGACTATGCTAAAGCATTGCCTATGCTTAAGCACGGATTATACTTTGTGTTGCACACCAGGGAGACCCGGTTAACTACTGTGATTAATTGTTTTTCTGCTTGTCTGTAGCCACCATGCGGCACAATGCCAATTGTATTTGCACGCAAATAAGTTGATCTGAATACTTTGTTGCAAGCGCTTGCAATTGTTGAAGATGTTTCTAATGGATCTAACCCAGTTTCAGCCAAAAATAATTTTTGAAATTTCAAGCAGCATTAGCAGAGTATATCAACATCCGATTTGCAGTAGGCCAAAAGTTCTGACTTAAATTGAACGAGTTGCCCTTCTGCTCTTGATGCCAATTGCAAAAGTTTTCTCGGCTCTTGATGTTCATCGTAGCTGGGAAGTAGTACCAGGCATCCGGTCACTCATCCACATAATATCGGTTTTTGGTCGTGTTGAAAAGGTGCGGAAAATAACCTTTTCTTAATTCCAGTGCATCAAAAGTTTTTGGCAAAGCTGGCAAAGCCATTGGCAAGAAATTAAGGGAATCAATTAATTTTAACAGAGCCTGCTGTTAAGCTCATAATTTCAAGCCTACGGGCGACTATTGTGGTAATTATGGCCTGTTTAAAGAGATCTTTTGGGATAAAATGGCCATCAAAGCCTTTTGCATTATGTGCTATGGCTATTGTATTTTCTAGGCCAAATAAAAAATCGCAAAATTCATTTTTGCAGTTTTTTCCAAAAAATATTTGGCGATTTTTGCCGCAATGTTTGCTGATTCCAATTGATAAATCCTTGCACTTCACACATACTACATGTGCTATGCATAAATTTGGCTCATGCTCTAATCGAATTCTAACATTGGCATTGCCACAGATTTTTCCTGGCACATTTCAAAATCAAAAAACATATTTTGTTTTTTTTTTCATCCTTCTTGATTTCTAGCAGTTTCATGTAACATTTATGATCGTTTTTAGACCCGTCTGTTTTACAAATCTCGCAGTAATGATAGTCGCACCTGTGCCACTTAATTTTGTCAAGTGGGCTAATATGCTGACCGTATTTATCGCATTGTTGCATTTCTTGGCATATTGATAAATTGTTTTTCCCAAGCTTTTTATGATGGTCAAAACATTGTAAGCCTCTAAAGAGTCAACCACAGTCACTGCATTCTATAAGTGTCACATTTGGACAAGTTGAACCATGACAACAAGGGCAAACTCTGGAGCAGCGGTGCTCGTTTTTATTATTGTATTCTTTGTTGCAGGCTTCACAAAAATATCCACAATTCATAAAGCCTGGCATGCTACCAATAACGTCAAAATGACCTTTTTGGTGATATTAATGTACAATCTTTTCCGCAGATAGTCCTTCAAACACTATGACATTACAAAAATTGGCAATAAAGACTTTAATTTGAAATATTGGCATGGCAGCCTGCAATGCCTGCAGCTCGGGTATGCCCAAGGACCTGTATGATGTTGAATCCCCGCTTCAGTCATAAATTCTATCGCAGCATTATGCTGTGTTTACAAATGTTTCTGTATCACTATTCCAAACTTTTGTCATCAGGCTTTTCCATATGTACAGCACGTGCTTTTGCTAGCACTAGGGCCCTAGGCAGGCATAAATTATCATTGTTATTAATTTTTACAAAGCAGCATTTTGCTTTAATTTCACGTTCTAAATTGACAAATTTCTGTTTATGTTGTCCTGAGCCAGTGAGAGGAGTCACCTGCACTATCCATATCCGAGCCTCTAGTTGTTCAAATTGAATTGTCTCATTTGATTGTAGAATCCGTTTGATTGTGTGCATTATTTGTTCAATGTTTATTTCAGCTCCTTTGCTAAAAGGAATGATGGCCAGCTTCTTGAGGGTTGGGTGGGTTATCTGAACACCCACCATGTCCTTTGAATCGCCAATTATCTTTGTAATTGCATCATTGAAAATCTCCAGTAAATCGTGTCCCAAGTTTAGGTTGTCCAAATTCTGGAAGTTGAGCAAATATAAGCAACCTTCAGTATTAAATCGCTTAATTTGCTGTGCCTCCGGTTCGCCCAATTCATAGAATGATCTGAGGGATACCACTTGTCCACAACTTCAAAATGTCTTCCCACTCCTCCCGCATTCCTTCATCATTTTTGTAGCATGCTTCTTGTCTTTGCAACTCCTCACTCACTTCCACATCAGAATCCATTCGAATAAAAAACGATTTTAAGAATGAAATTGAGAGGTTCAAAATGGCAAGAGATATTAGAGAATGATTTTTCCTGCCTGTTCCCTTCTTTTATACCTTCTGAGGGACCAGAATTTGTTAGACTTTGGACTTTGTCATATGCTCATGAGTCATCATCTGCCTGCATTGAGAACTAAAAATAGAGCAGGTTGACGCTTTGTGCCATGCTTAAAATAGAACGCTCAAGTTTGACGCTTCTCAATATACTTCTACAGTCTCTATGCTGTGTGTGTTATATGCTTAAGCACGGCTATATGCTTAAGCATTGGTGACTCCTCAGGGTCCAGGATTACTACTGTCAAGCGTTGATTTAGTCATATGTAAAAACCTTTATTATAAAATTTTACACCTTATCATTATACTGTGCAGTCTGAACACATTTAACAAATACGAAAATACTAATGTCCAAATCATTTTGATAGTATAATAAAAATTAAAAAATTCTTTTCTAATGTGTCAATAATTTGTACCCAAAAAACTGCACATGAATGAGAAGTCATGCTATGATTTATTTTGAGTTTTGTAAAAGAAAGCTTTAAAATGTGATTATTGTAATTTTTAACAAGTAAAATTTTTTTTTAAATTATAAACACTTAGATTTAAATATCATAATAATTTTTAAAATTTTACACTTTTTATAATAGAGAATTTTTTAAAAAGGCACAAAAAATTTTGTAAATCAGTAAATTCATAACAAAATTGTTACAAATTCTTATTATTTTTACGCTCTTGTCTAATGAAACTGCACATTTAGTTGAATCACCCGCTTCTCTGCTTTGCAGCCAGTATATTTTCGATTTGAGCCAGTGGGAGCGAAAAATTTATTCACTGATGCACAAGAAATGGACGATTAATTCCCTGCTGACTAGTAACTGAAGCTGACAACAAAGTGAAACAAAAGTGAACTTTCCTTAAATAACGTGAACGTTTTTACATCTTTGCTTAAGCTGTCAGCTAGAATTAATTTCTCAGTAGTGTTTAGCATAGATTGTGTTGTCATATACACTGTATCTCATTTGCACACGTCAAAGGTTTGCACTTTAGTCTTGATATCTTAATAAAATCACCAAAATACAAAAACTCGCTTTATCAGTGCTATGTATATGCTGCTCATTTTTCGTCGTAGGTTATAGCAATGAAATTCAAATGACCTAAGTGTCCACAAGTTATTGCCCGCCTGTCGATTTTTAGCCTAAGTCGTTAATTAGCCACAAAATTGATCATAAGTACAACAGAGCTAACATAGGTACAATTTGGTGTCTAAGTTTGTAGACCCACAGGGTATACAAGTCATACCTTCTACTGTAGGTACAAACTCCCAGGGTGCTTGTGCACATGCGTTTATACTGTAGGTACAATCCCGCAGGGTGCTTATGCACATGTGTACTTATTGTACCCCCCAGGGTGCTTATACACATGCGTATAGGCGCGTGTGCGTACACGTGTAGGTAAGCACAATGTTATGTATGCCTATGGTATACTGTTCTAGGGTGCTACTTTCTAGGTTATGGCAGATACTACTTGTATTATAGGAAGATGCAATTAAATCATAGGCCTCTGACTTAGCTCTGACAATAGGTGCCTACTGCTTTTCTTTATAATGCTGCTTGATATAAAACAGTATGGCGAATTGCGGACAGAACTTTATCATGACTGGATGGCAACAAAGGGCGCATATGTAATGAAGGACACAAATGTAATGGAGCTCTTTTCATCGAGTTGCATATTAGTAAAAACATCATCAGTGTATGAAATTTTCTCAACGCGTGGTGAACCATATGTTCTTCATCTTTGTAAGCATTTTTGTGTGAAATTCTTGTAGATAAAACACTTGATGCTTCTGCATTTTTAAAATCTAATGCTGGCGTTTTGTTTCCACTTCTCGAAATTTTGCTGATTTACTGAAAGGCTTTAGTCTGCTCACAAAAATTGGACTATTTTTGTGTTGATAACTCTGACTGGTTTAACCTAATTTCATTTTGGCAGTACGTGTTACATTTTTTGTAAAATTGCATGTGTTTAATTTTGTTTATTTTTTATAATATGTGATTAAAATTTCCATTCTAGCTTTGTTTTGTGCGAATTATCCCTCCTTTTGTTTAACTTCCCATGTATAAAAACAGTGGCAGTTTGATTATTGAGGTTTTGATTATCAATAGATGTTACAAAACAGTTTGAAATTGACTTTTTCGGACATTTTACTGATACAGCCTTATACTCTTGGAATAAGAGATTTGTTTCACTTCAGAATTTTTGTGATCGATTTGGCTTTTTATTTAATATCAGAAAATTAAGCTCAAAAAATGTCAGCGACATTGAGCAACACTGCAGTGGCCTTTAAATTTGTTTAATTGATGGTAATGATATAGACATTGATGCAAGTGACTTGGCAAGTGAATTAGTCACGCTTTCAAAAATTATTGGTGTCCGAATCAAAATCCGACCTAATTATGCTCTATACATCGAAATTCGTTCACAAAAAAGGACTTACTTAAATATTTCCGAATTGTTGTTTCACATTGCATATTTTGCTGACTTTGCCTGTTACAGTAGCTAGAGCAGGGAGGAGCTTCTCAAAACTAAAATTATTTTAATCTTATTGAAAAATTTGCAGCAATGAAAGCTGACGAGAGCCTTCATAAGGTATATGTGTATTTACATTGTGCTTTTGTCTTACCGTTTTGTGTAATGTGAATCAAATACAGTAAAAAGGAGTGAATGTACATGATACCATTACATGAAAAATTTTCATAAAAAGGCCCAATTTTTGTGTTCTAACCTCAGGCGTCGCTGATGCACGGGCCGGGCCCAGGTCTTCAGTCTGACTTGGGGTATCAGCTCATTTGGCTCCATAATGAATTATGCTCAAGCTATTCCTTGGCTTATCTCAAGCCTAAATGTATAAACCTTCTTACAAGTAAGAGATTTGTACCTACTTACTGTTAGGAGGGCCAACCGGATTAATAATTAAAATTATTGATCTTTTATATGATTTCGATAAAGTATTATTACTTTGATAATAAACTGAGAAGTGACTTGAGAAAATATCGGCCATTAGTAAATTGCATGAGAACAAAATAAACACAATTAATTGTAATGCTTTTAACGACAACCAACACTAATAAAATCGTTAACCTTGTGACTGGCTAACAAGATAATGCCTCTGAAAGGCATCAATGGCATTTACAAAATTGAACAGCTACATATTGATCAAAGGAATTGCATTATACGTAACAAACACAATTTGACTTAAAATATAAATGCAACGCCTGATATCGTATGCAAAATGAATGACAAATTGGACAGGAAGAGAAAAAAGAGAGACGCTAGAAATATTTTCGTTCAAATTTACATCGGATGGGATAATAAAAAGGAACATCTTAAATGGACGTAATTTTCTGGAAATATATAAAATCTATTTGCATGAAGATACATCGGCTATACCAACGCAACTGTGTACTATTATTACTTTGCAAACAGCATTAGAGCATTAACCATGTATCATACGCTATAATTATACAATGAAGATTGGAATAATACATGTTTGAGGAATCATAGGTAGCGCAATAGCGCTACCTATACTAAACCTGGCCACTTTTTTTTCTTATGTTTATCACAGCAAGTGCGAATTTTGTGTCCCCCTCAACGCAACGATGGCACACACCTGGGAGGTGCGATTTTTTTTTAACAATAGATAATTAAAAAAGTCGATGTACAATTTTTTCTTTTTTTACACTTAATACTGAGTTAGCAATGAGTGTGTAAAGTGTAAAACGAATAATCAAATAATTAGCGGAAGGAGAACAAATTTTTTTAAAAGGTTGTTTCCCAGCTGTAGTTTGCGAATCTGACCTTAAAATTTATTTACACCCAATAGTTGTTACACAAAAATGTAAAGTATATGGGTTTTTTACTCGTTGCGTGTTTTCAGCTTATCTAACTGAATTTTGATTTCTGTGCAGTCTAATTGATGTTATACTGTTAAGGGTTACAATATCTCAAGGACTAATCTTTTTTTCTCTTTCAACGCAATATTTTTTGATCTGTGATCGTTTTAGTGTGAAGGGTTTGGGACGAAAAACGAAATTTCTAAAGCTACTCCGCTAAGTAGGCGTAACACGCTAATTATGCCTAAAATGTGCCCTGACCTTAGCATTACAGATCCTACTTTATTTTGTTCCTATACACCCAATATTGCGTTATTAGCAAAAGTGTAAAGTTTACACTGAGAATCACTTTTCCGACCAGAGCATTGAGTATCAAACAATTAGCGAAGGGTTAATTCCATTTTTAGAAATGTTGCCCCTGAGTTGTAGATTACGAATGTGACATTAAAATTTCTTTACATTTAATGGTTGTTGCGCAAAAGCTTAAAGTATACGGGTTTTTAACTCTTTGCTTGTTTTCAGCTTATCTAATTCAATTCTGTTTCTGAGCAGTCCAATTGGTTTTATAATATAGAGGGTTACAATATCTCAAAGTCCAATTTTTCTCTCCTTATAGCAATATTTCTTGATCTGTGATCGTTTTAGTGTAAAGGTTTCGAGACGAAAAACGAAATTTTTTCAGCTACTCCGCTAAATAGGCGGAACATGCTAATTATGCTTATAATGTGCACTGACCTCAGCGTTACAGATCCTAGTTTATCTTGTTTTTATACACTTAATATTGCGTTATAAGTACAAGTGTAAAGTTTACGCTTTGAAGCACTTTTGAGCCCAGAGCATTGGTATCGAACAATTTGCGGAGAGTCAATTTTTTTGAAAGTTGCTTTTTAAGTTGCAGATTACGAATCTGTTCTTAAAATTTCTTTACCCTCAATGATTGTTGCACAAAAGTGTAGAGTATACGGGTATTTTACTGTTAGCGTGTCCTTAAGCTTATCTAACTAATTTTGGTTTTTGCGCTGTCCATTTATTTTTTTAGCGTAGAGGGTTACAATATCTCGAAACGTGGAATCCGTTCCTTTTTTAACGCAATATTTCTCGATCTGTGATCGTTTTAGTGTAGAGGCTTCAAGACGGAAACAAAATTTCTTCAGCTGCTCCGCCAAGTAAAATGCTAATTATGCTTAAAATATGCCCTGACCTTAGCGTTGCAGATCCTAATGTATTTTGTTTCTATACATCCAATATTGCGTTAATAGCACAAGTGTAAAGTTTACACTGAGAATCACTTTTTTCGCCCAGTAGTTTATTTTGTTTCCATACACCTAATATTGCGTTATTAGAACAAGTGTAAAGTTTACATCGATAAGCACTTTTCCGCTCAGAGCTTTGGGTATCAAGCAATTTGCGGAGGGCCAATTTAAGTTTTAAAAATGTTGCCCTTGAGTTGTAGATTACGATCGTGACATTAAAATTTCTTTACACTAAATGGTTGTTGCACAAAGGTATAAAGTATATGGGTTTTTTTATTCTCCGCGTGTCCTAAAGCTTATCTATCTCAATTTTCTTTCTGTGCAGTCTAATTGGTTTTATAATGAAGAGGATTACAATCATAGGTGGGCAGCTTCGAAATTCTGGGGGTGGGGGTGAAAAAATTTTCAAAGGTAAAAAATTGGTCTTAAAAAAGGTTGTATGGCGAAAAACAACATTTTTCGACGTTTCTCATCAAGCACTAACCAATGGAATCAAAAAATCGCTAAAAACGCAAAAAAAAATTTAAAAATTTGAATTCTCGGGGAGGTATTTTGATTTCTGGGGGTGTATTTCAACTTCTGGGGGTTGCACACCTCCCACGCCCATGTGTGGCTACAATATCTAGAAATGTAAAAATGTTTTTTCCTTTTAACGCAATATTTTTCGATCTGTGATCGTTTTAGTGTAAAGGATTCGGAACGAAAAACGAAATTTCTTCAGCTACTCCGTTGAGTAGGCCGAACATTCTAATAATACTTAAAATGTGTCCTGAGTTTAGCGTTACAGATCCTATTTTATTTTGTTTCTATACATTTAATATTGTGTTATAGGCACAAGTGTAAAGTTTACACTGAGAATCACTTTTTCGCCCAGAGCATTGGAATCAAACAATTTGCGGAGAGTCATTTTTTAAATGTTGCCCTTGAGTTGTAGATTACGAATCTGGCCTTAAAATTCCTTTACGCTCAATGGTTATTCACAAAAGTGTAGAGTATACGGGTATTTTACTTTTAGTGTGTCCTGAAGCTAATCTAACTCAATTTTGATTTCTGAGCAGTCCAATTAGTTTTATAGCGTAGAGGGTTGCAATATCTCGAAACATAAAATTTCTTCCTTTTTAACGCAATATTTCTGAATCTGTGATCGTTTTAGTGTAAAAGCTTCAAGACGGGAAACAAAATTTCTTCAGCTACTCTGCCAAGTAGGCGGAACATGCTAGTTATGCTTAAAATGTGCCCTGACCTTAGTGTTACATATCCTATTTTATTTTGTTTCTATACACCCAATATTGCGTTATCAGCACAAGTGTAAAGTTCACCCTAAGAAGTACTTTTCAGCCCTGAGCATTGGGTATCAAACAATTTGCGGAGGGCTATCTTTTTCAAAATGTTGCCCCTAAGTTGTGGATTACGAATCTAAACTTAAAATTTTTTTACATCAAATGCTTCTCCCACAAAAGTATAAAGTATACGGGTTTTTAACTGTTAGCTTGTCCTGCTGCTTGTTTAACTCAATTTTGGTTTCTGTGCAGTCCAATTGGTTTTATAATGTAGAGGGCTACAATATCTCAGGAGGTAAAATTTTTTCCTCTTTTATTGCAATATTTCTTTATCTGTGATCATTTTAGTGTAAAGGGTTAGAGACAAAAAAGACATTTATTCCGCTACTGGCACCCCCCAGAATTTCGGCGCTGCCCACCTATGGATATATGGCCTAAAACATTAAATAAAAGAAGGGAACTAACAAAGAAAAATGCTCCGATGGAAGAAAAAAGGTAAATAGACTTGAATTTCTTCATTGTCAAGGATGTAAAAGGAGGTGACTAGGGACAATTTTTCTATATGCGCAGAAGCGATAGGAATGTGCTAAACAGTTAGACTTTTCCTAAACAACGTCGAAATCGATATATATTCTGCGGCCTATGCGTGTTTCTGCAGATTTTCCATAGTAATTTCGATAACAATGGCAATTATTTTGATTACTTCATTTTGAAAAAAAATAAAGAAATTTTTTGGTGTTAATTCATGCAAACTATTGAGTTGGCCATGTTAGTATAATGTTTACACAATTAACTTTTACGCCAGAGCATTAAGGAAGGTCAATATTTCATTAACTAAATAATTCATTGGTTATCTGATAGTCATAGAAGTGTCTTCAATGCTCTTTTGCGAAACACTTGAGAGCGTTTTGTGACTACACCCTAATTTTTCACAGGCCGCAGAATATACTTCGATTTTTGCGTCGTTTAGGGAAGTCTGAAGCCTGATTTATACTTCAAGCGGCGAGCGAAGCGGCGAGAATATGCTGCAACGGCTACCGCAGAAATTTCGCGCTAACCCATTTATACTTCGGGCTGCGGCGCGGCAGCCGGCTTATTATTTGCCGCCGCAATTTGATTTATACTTCACGCGGCCGCCGCGCCGCGGACTGATTCACAAAAGTTTAAATTTTTTCGCTGCTTTCCAATTTATACTTCTGTCGCGCCGTAAGGAGTCAAAATTGTTATTTTTAGCTTTTTCGGCCATTTTTTCGCCGCGCTGCAAAAGTCAAAAAGACCATTGCTTTTGCAAATGCTAATGAAGTTTCGAGCTGAGTGTCGACGTCGAATCATTTTGAATTTTAATAAGGTATCGATTTGCGCAATAGGAGAACTCAGCGTCCTGGTTCTGCGGCAGTTCGCGGGAAGTATAAAAGCATTGCGCGAAGCGGCTGCAAGGCGGCGGGTGAGGTGCCACCTTGTCGCTGCTTTTTGTCCACGCGGCGAGCTCGCCGCGTGAAGTATAAATGCACGACACGGTGCAGCAAGCGGATTTTGCCACAGAATATTGGCAGCGATTCGACTAATTTTTGGGCATACTGTGGACGCAAAACCCTTTGCGGGGCGGTTCGCGTGAAGTATGAATCAGGCTTAACTGTTTAGAAGATTCCTATGGCTTTCGCGCATATAGTGAAATTTTCCCAAGGCTCCTCCTTTTACATCCTTAACAATGAAGAAATTTAAGTATATTTACCTTTTTTGTTCCATCGGAGCATATTTCTTTGCTAGTAATACAAGATATTTTGTGCAAGGAATTTATTAGATTAAGACTTACTCGAGTATGAATTAAGTTCAATGTCGGGAAATTTATCAAAAAATTAATATATGCATATTTAGCATATCAGATAATGGCAGGGAATTGACGAGCGGCTGCCACACATGTACAGCATAGAAATTATGGGGAGATAAGTCGAGAACAAAAATTTTCAAACAGTGCTTTTTGGGCTAAAAATGATAGTAACACGTCAAAAACACTGTTTTTCGACATTTCGGACAATGCTCATTTTTTAGAGCATAAAAGCATGAAAGGATATTTTTTTAATTTTAAAAAATCGAGTAGATTAACAAAATATAATCAAAAATGGGTATATGGCGCAAAGCGCCAAGAATGATTTTTAAAAATCAAGTAGATTAACAAAATATCACCAAAAATATGTAAATGGCGCAAGGCGCCGAAAATAATTTCAAAAAATCGAATAGATTAACAAAATATAGACAAAAATGTGTATCAGGCGCAAGGCGCTGAAAATTAGAGACTTTTATGCCAGAAATAAGCTCAAAACGCTTAAATAAGCACACTTTTTACAATTTTTACGGAAAATAGATAATTGGGGGTAGGTCGCAGCTACTTTTGCATGGAATCAGTTGCCATTTTGGGAGGAGGTCAAATCTTCCCCAAAGAAAATGTGTGGTCAACAGATATCTCGAGAACTGTTAAGAGATAGACAAAAATAAAATCATTTTTAAGCTTCAATCTTCGCATATTGTGAAGAAAAATAATTAAAAAAGAAAAATACGCTGCAGAGCGTTAAAAATATCTGACATGTTTCATATAGCTAATTAAAATTTGAGCGGTTTAAAAATCAAAACTATACATATACAATTATCCCGGCGCGAAGCGAGGGGATAATTTTGCATTTACTGAGCTCAAACGTAAGCTAAAATCCTGTTTTGATGGTGTTTCTAACGCACTTAGATGATTTTTCATTTTCCCTTTGTGGGACATTTTTCGAAGAGAGCGGCCAGCATATCTTCCACTTTAGGAATATAGTCTAGCTAGATTTACGGTTGATCGGTCTACAAAAGTCAGCATGGTCATACTAGGTTTAGCTTATTTGGCTGAAATAGCATTGAATATATAGTTGATGCATAAATAACGCAAAACGTTCATTAGTAACAGTTTCTAATCAATAATTTTAAGGATTTTCGCGAATAGAATTTTTCATTCCGTTCACTATGACCTTGAGTTTGTATTACTTGACATGCGCCTCATCTTTGACGTCCGAGATCTAAATTCCATGAATGATAATGATTTGCAGATTTTGAATCTATGCTTTACTAAATTAATTAAACGCAAGTATCTGTATGTAAGCTTATGTACGAAGCTCAATTAAGGGAAAGCTAGGCCACGCTGCTAAGAAGTCGTATTGACGCAGGCAATTATCAAAATCGATACGTAGTTGCAGAAGAACAGGAAATCACATTTTCTTTAATCAATTCTTCAATTTGATCTTCAGTGTACTTCAGTTCTTTCAAGATCTCGCGCGTATGTTCTCCTTCAGTAGGCCTCGTCTTGGGTCTGAATTAAACATAAGTGAAACGTTGGTCACGATTCCACGCGAGGATGCCAAACAAAGTGAATATTGAAAAAATTGGAAGTAAAGCCGAAAATTTTTTCATTACAGTTTTGATTTTTGTTTTTTTAATCTTTATTTTATTATTGCATTTGTTAATTTTTATTTTTCGAATCTTCGGTCTTTGTAACCCTTGCGATTTTAAAAGTCCTCTTACCCAGGGTTTATCGAGAATTCGGCTCCCCTGTAGAATTTTTGACTGTTCGGTGTGACTTTTCCGCAGGAATATCCCATCTGGATAGTAAAAGGTTGTACGAAGAAAGCACGATTCAACCATGCTACTCAAGGCGCAAACTTAATGTTTTGTGTAGGGGGAGATGGCGACGATCGTTGAGGTGGAAGTAAATGGTCTTCTAGTTTTGGTCAGAAATTGTCTAAAAATTGCAAAAAAAGGAAACATTCAGCTAACAAAATTCCGAGTCTGAATAGTCGCGATTTCCGAATGAATGGCCGAGTAGGGTTGAGACACACACACAAACATGCGTAGGGGTCTGGAAGGGTGTAGACCACAGATTTGCGTAGGAATCTGTGAGGGTTCGACTTACACCCCCTCCCAGAATCTAAAGGACCGTTGAAAAAATCGATAGACCACAGAATTAAAGTTTTGTTGCTATTTATGGCAATTCGGCCCCATCGGATCGGACCCCCACAAATTCTCTGCTACTCATGTATGGCACAGACCCCTTAAATTCTGGAAGGCCCTCAATATCGATAGAGCTCAGAATTTAATTTCTGTGCTATTTTTGTCAGTTCAGTTCTATCGGACCCTCAAGGATTTTGTTCTTATCCATGTAAGGCGAGACACATAAATTCTGCTGCAAGTAAATCCCCCGTAAACTACTTAAGGTCAGCAATCTAGTCAATCAAGTTTATCAGCTTATTCTTCTGATCTGTCTTAACTCTGTGTCTAGAACTTTGTCTAACCTAGTCACATCGTTATTATTGCTTTACTTTCGTGAGAACTCATATAGGACTTAAGAAATAAGCATTTTTTCTGGCCCATTTGCAATGGTATCACAAAAACTTCAAGATGAGAAAATAGCCTTTTATTATAAACTTAGTAATCCATTCCTCTTCAAATATCTATTAGCATCTGCGATTGTGTTCAGACTGGCGAAAACTACTTTCTCTTCCATTTTTTCCATGTCCACACCTGGGCGTGGGGGGTTCGGGAAGAGGGGTATGCACCTCCCTGAGAAACCAAAATACCCCCCAGAAATCAAAATACACCTAGAGTTCAATTTTTGAAATTTTTATGTTTTTTTCGCAATTTTTTGATGCCAATGGATAGTGCTCGATGATAAACTTTGAAAAATGGTGTTCTTTCGCCATACCACCATTTTTAAGGCCAATTTTTGACCTTTGAAAAATCTTGCACCCCCCTGCCCAGAATTTTGGTGCTGCCCACGTATGGTTGTAACTCTTCAAGAATTGATTTTAATTTGTTTAAGGCAGAATGTAATGTAGACTATGTAGGTTGACGATCTATCAATGGTAAGCTTTGACCGTCAAAGCACACTGTAATCGGAGGGATATTGTACCTGCCCCTTGCAAACCTACTCAGAAGCTGGCATGGTGGACAGACGCGGTGCTGGCGCTGGTTCAGTCAAGGAAGTATCCAAACCAGTGCCAGGTCTAAACGACGTCCGTGCCGTCAGGTGTGGGTCGTACGCCGTCTCATCAGCGTCCAAAACGGGAGTAACGCAGCAGTCGGCTGCAGCAAATACTTCAACCCATTCATCACGATTTTTTGTCTTAAAAAGTTCAACCAATCGATTCCTGAGGTCAGCCGCAGCTTGGCTGCCAGGTGTGCAGCTGGACGGGTTATCTACTGACAGCTTGAGCACTTAACGTTGAAAAAAGTGAATTAGTGTGTTCTGTTGCCTCGGGAAATATGTCACAGTTGAAGTTTATGTCATAATTGTTACTCCCAACATTGTCCAGCTGTCATGTATCAAAAACATCACAAGGAGAGGTAAGCTGTTCCGTAGGGTCATGGGAGGTTTGACCATCCTTTAAAGAATGAATAGGAAAATAAAACATAATATAGTGGATAGCTGGACCCCTCGATTTTCCAATTTTCAAAAAGATCTTATAAAATATGCTGCGCATTTGTGATGACATTCAGTAAAGTATCATTTTTTTCTGCTTTTCACGCCGGAATGTCATTTTTGACCATATTTTGTTGTTTTTCAAATTTTTTCACTTTTTAAGAAGAAAGAATGTGATTGAAAACTTCGAAATTTTTTGCTTTTGATGTGAAAATAATGTGTTTTATGTCGAGAAAAGCATTTAAAAAATCTTATTATCGGACGATACAGAATTCCTTTGCCATGCAGGTATGTATGGCGAGACTAATTGATTGTGTTTCAGAATAATATGAAGAAAATTGGAAGGAATTACAGGAATTATATTTTTGGCAAACAAGACAACGTGTTAATGAATTTTAAAGGGTCAAATGTATCATTAGTAGATTTCAAGAGTTAATTTCGCGTTTTGACTGATGTGGAAAAGTGGCATTTCTAGTCATTTTTCTGAAATTTGAGTTTTAGAAAGCTTTTATGATAAATGCTCGTTTTTTATCACGATCGTAGAGATAGTCAAAATAAGTAAAAAGACACAGTATCATTTAATCGAATAGTCTTTATACACCTAAGTACTTTTGATTTTGTAAGTTTTAAAAGAAAAGTAAATTTGCGCACGATCTTGTAATATACTGCCTATAATAGAAACGGAATGAAGAATGAATTTATGCCGAAAAAATGATCAGTCTAACTTGCATAAACATGCACAGGATCGATTATCAGATGAACACAACAAATAGTAGTAAATAAACATCTTCAAATCTCAGCTCGTTACTACAGCATAATTTTATGCGAATCAAACGATTTCTTTGGCGTGAGCAGAGAGTTCGGTCTAATTCTGACTTTAGCATCTCAGAACACTGAGTTTTAATAAGTTTCTATTTTCATTATTATGTCGCTTTACAGACTATCGTGCTGTTATATCTTACTGTTTACGTTATAATGATGAATTGTTCTTCAGTATAAGATTTCTCACTCACTCACCTGATAGGAACTTGAGTACAAATTTCGGCTCTAAACAGCATACGGCCATGTGTATATGGTCGTATGTCTCGTACAAACCATAGAAGGGCGATGAGTCGAAGACGAAATTTTCATTCTTCTCACCAGTCCAAAAATTTTTGTCGCCTCGGGACGTGAACAAAAAACTGGAAGCGTAAGCAGCACCTTCGAGCTGTAAAAACTCATTCATAATCAAGTGACAAAATTTAAAAAAAAAACATTAAGCGAGAGTACTGAGCCCCTGGGCTGACTTGCACCAACTTAGGAGTTCAACAGTTCAGCAGTTTAGGAGTTCAGGATTAGGCTCAAGGAGTAACGGAATTTTTGATCGCACCAACAAATCCTATAGAAGTGCGTTTTCTAGGAGTTAAAGAGTCTATTCCATAAGTTTAGGAGTCGCCTCTAGGACTTTAGGAATGATTTGAAAGCATAATTATTAGAAGATCGTTTTTTTTTAAATTTTGGTTCGTTATTTAAGCCTGTGCTTAAATTTTTTGATTATGCCTAGAGCAAATACTGACACGAAGAATTCGTTACTTTTGATAGAAATGGAGAAAAACAAGGGAATATTTGTTTGATCATTCTCGGCGACTAATCCAAAAGAGAAACAA
Organism: Mermis nigrescens; assembly: GCA_036768485.1. Classification (NCBI taxonomy): domain Eukaryota; kingdom Metazoa; phylum Nematoda; class Enoplea; order Mermithida; family Mermithidae; genus Mermis; species Mermis nigrescens. The sequence goes on along the minus strand of JAVLUZ010000004.1, from coordinate 481,624 downwards.
TTAGAAATTTGGCAAAAAATTTATGAGCTTGTAATGGCTAGGTTATTCATTCTGAAACGATTGCGAGGGATCAAACATTAGAGACAAAACGTGGCCAAACATTAAAGGCTCTTATTGCTAAACAGGAAAAGATATAAAAGACTAGAGTATATGGCCCGAATACCCGAAGGTGGAGTATCTCTTACTCCGGAGTAAATCGCGGGAGTAAATCACGGAGTAAAATTTTTCGGTATACCTGAAGGTGGACTAGCGCTACTCCGGAGTAGATTTACTCCACTAACCTACTCTTGCTCCGGGGCAGGAGTAAGTCATGGAGTAGCATTCATTTTAATGCAAGCATAAGGTGGTTTTGCTGATTGGCTGTATATTTTCGAATTTATCGATAATGGATTTGGTGGATTTGTTCGAATTTCTCGATGAACAAGAGAGAACGTATGAGCAAGAGATAGCAGGAATCAACTTACTTAATACTCATTTGGCAAGTAAACCAAATCCATTTGTTGAAAAATTCCAGGGAGTTCTGGTGGAGGCGGACCGCCACCGGTTCCTTTTCGGTACTTTTTGATGGCTGCAACTCTTGTTTTAGCCATCTTAAAATCAATTAAAGTTTTTTCTTCCAGGTTTTCTTGGCATTACGGTATTTGTCAACTGAATGCTTTCAATGAGAAGACGCAGATATTCATGAAGTTAGTCAAGCCTGTGTTTCACGAACTGTTCATAACGTCTTTACAAAAATTGTGTCATTAAAGAGCAATTACATAAAATTTGCACTCTATACTGAATTTTCGACTATTCAGAATAAATTCTATCAAATGAACGGATTTCCAGGTGTTATTGGAGCCATAGATTGTACTCATATTCCGATCAGAGGTCCAGGAGGTGAAATGAATGAAATGTTTCGAAATAGAAAAGGATGGTTTTCCATTAATGTTCAAGTTTTATGTGACGATAAAATTATGATTCGTAATCCTAGGAAGCGCGTTAGCACGTACCTATAATATACTTAGGTACCCCTAACACCTGTGCACCCACCCTACAGCTATAACGGGACACTTCTGGAAGGTGCGATTTTTTAAAAGAAAGATAATAAAAAAATTCGCTGCCCGTGTTTTTTGTTTTTCCTGAAACTCAAAACTGACTGTGTAAAGAAGGTGTAAAGTTTTTGTGTAACGTTATAACATGGGACAAATTTTGGGACCTTTTTACTGCGGCATGTGGACAACTGAGTATTGATGACTCGAAAAATTAAACAGCATAGGATAATAGAGGCATGAATTCTACAGATGGCACTTTTTTGTTTTTTGAAATTCGCATTAGTTATCGAATAGCAGTGTAAAAAGTGTGAAAATCTGGGGGTGAAAAAGGACTTTTTGGTCGAGTTTTCAACCTGCTTATGTCCGATACTAACTCCGGTTATGAGTTTTTAAAATGTTTTCTGACAAAAATGTAAAGCGGATCAAGGGCTACATTCTGCATATAAGCAAAGTCTTCTGTGCTCTATGGTGAGTTAGATCCTGGGGTTTAAAGTTTACACTCTAGTGGATGGTGTAAAAAAACGAATTTTAAGTAAGATTTCTCTGCCAAATTTTCCCGCTTATGAGTCAGGGTAAATTGAATACAGCAGTAATAAAGTGCCTCTCAGGGGCTACACATCGCAACAAACCGCATTTAAAAAACGCAATATTGAGTTATTAATGGGGGTGTAAAGTTCGAAATCAGAGGTAAAAAATGGGCGAAAAAACACGTTTTTTCCGAATTTTGAATAATAAATCATACCAAATAATTTTTGCAAGAGAATTTTGGCACACAAGAATGTACTACGATTTAAAAGCTACAAATTGTACCAAACCGAATTTCTTTAAACTCAATGGGGAGTTCGGTACGGAATTTTAAAGTTTACAGTGTTCTAAATGATGGAAAATACGTTTTTGTTGCATTTTTGTTCGGCACTTTCTCCGTCCAGAAGTCGGGATAAGTCTAATAGAATAAAAATAAAGTGCTTTATATTGGGTGCATGTCAAAGCAAATTGTCTATACATTAATATTTAGCGAGTGTAAAGTCAAGAATTTAGTGTTTAAAATGCGTTTCTGTCTTGTTTTTTCTGCCTGCTTCTCCGGTTATGAGTTAGGGACACGATTATCAAGTCTAGAAATGGACCAGGAACCAAATTTGATATGCCAGTCTGGCGCATATGTTTACACTCTACAGTGTTGTAAAGTGGTTTACACCAATTGTTAGTTTGCCCATAGAACATTATGGGGACTTAATTTTTTTCATAAATATTAATCGTAATATCGGAATAATATCAAAATTACGAATCTGACCAAAATTTCTTTTACACTAGGTGTTTACATGAAGTTTACACTACATATGTATTTATCTTCGTTTTTGAGCATTCCGGAAACCAAATTTTTTCCTAGAGTGTAAAAATTTACAAAGGATCCAATGTGAGACGTCGCGTGGGCGCGTTTGTTTACATCCAACAGTGATGTAAAGTAGTTTACAATCATTGTTTATTTGTCCTCAGACCATTGTAGAGACATAATTTTTTCATGAATGTTGATCATAATATCCGAGTAATTTTTTACACTGCATGTTAGCCTTTGTTCTAGAGCATTGCAAAAACCGAAATTTTTTCCTGAGATCTAAATATTTACAGGGAATGAAACATATACGTCAGTTGAGCGCGCTTGCTTACACTCAGCAGTATTGCAAAGTGGTTTAAACCTAATGTTTATTTGACTTTAAAACATTATGGAGACTCATTTTTCCATAAATGTTGAAAGTAATATCGGAGCAATATCAAAATTACGAATCCGACTAGAACATTCTTTACGCTATGTGTTTGTGTAAAGTTTACATTACGATTTAACCTTAATTCGATAGACTTGCAGAGACTTTGTAACTGAAGTCAAGAAATTTTCAAGGATTCATATGTGAGACATCAATTAAGTGAGTTTGTTTACCCTCAAAAGTAATCTAAAGTGATTTAAAAATTATGTTCAAGTGTCCTTAGATCATTGAAGAGATGTAATTTTGTCTTAAATGGGTTGCATTAAAGTTAAATCCTTCTTAGCCGTGTTTATAATATGTTTCACAAAATCTTGCACATGGAGAGCAATCGTTTAATTGATGTAAATTGCCTGCAAAAGTGGTTTAAAATGAACCAGCAATCACACTACTGTGCACAGAAGTCGACAAATATATGCAGCTTTATTGTAATCATGTACATTAATAAGCCGTTAATCGGAAATACACCATTTGGAATGGAAAAGACTGCACTTAATGAATACATATGTTAAACTTATTATCATAGGTAGCGCGATAGCGCTACCTATAATATACTTGGCCATCCTTTTTCTTATATGTTTATCACAGCGAGTGCGAAATTTGTGTCCCCCTCACAGCAACAACGGCACACACCTGGGAGGTGCGGATTTTTTTCAATCGATGGATAATTAAAAAATTCGATGCCCGTGTTTTTTCTTTGTTTACACTCAATACTGAGTTAGCAATGAGCGTGTAAAGTGAAAAGCAAAAATCAAATCATTTGCGGAGGGCCAATGTTTTTTTAAAATGTTGCCCCCAGATGTAGATGACGAATTCGACCTAAAATTACTTTACACTCAATGGTTGTTGAACAAAAGTGTAAAGTATACGTGTGTTTTACTCTTTGCGTGTCCTTCAGCTTATCTAATCAATTTTGGTTTCTGTGCAGTCCAATTAGTTCTATAATGTAGAGGGTTGCAAAATCTCAAATCGATTTTTTTCTTCCTTATAACGCAATATTTCTTGATCTGTGATCGTTTTAGTGTAAAGGATTCGAGACGAAAAACGATATCTTTCAACTACTCCGCTAAGTAGGCGGAACATGCTAATTATGCTTAAAAGGTGCCCTGACCTTAGCGTTACAGATCCCAGTTTATTTTTGTTTTATACACCCAATATTGCGGTATAAGCACAAGTGTAAAGTTTACACCGAGAAGCATTTTTGCGCCCAGAGTGTCGTGGATGATGAATTTTTTAAAATGCTTCGTAAGGTCAGAATAACGAATCTGACCTTTAAACTTTTCTACAGCCAGTGTTTGTTGAAGTATAAAGAGGTGAACTTTGAATTATATCTACATCTATTTTTCTAATGCCGATAAATAAGTCCGTATTGCATATTTTTGATCAGATTTTTCGTATTTCAGAGGTTTTTGACTCGTCTTTAATAAATAATTATTTTTATCATCATAAATGCACTATTCTTAAACTTCAGTAGAATGATGAATATCTTTCAACATAGGATAATCAAGCTGAAATCTGCTGATATGTTGAGTTGGCGCAGTGGTTGACAACTCCGTTCTCGGATGCGGTGTTAAACAAAGAATGATGGGTTCGAATCTTCTGAATGCTGACTTTTTCATTTTTTTGAATTCTTTCGGCAAAACCATGTACTTCATTTGACTCATATATCTATTTAGGTTCTTGCAGATAACACTTTTTTGTTTTTTGAATTTCGCCTCAGTTCTCGAATGGGAGTGTAAAGAGTGCGAAAATCTGGGGGCGAAAAGATACATTTTGGCCGAGTTTTCGACATGTTTATGTCTGCCAACAACTCCAGTTATGAGTTTTGGGAAATTTTTTCTGACAAAAATGTACTTCGGATCAAGGGCTATCTTGAGCTTACCAGCAAACTTTTCTACAATCAATACGCAGTTAGTACCAGGGTTTTAAACTTTACACTCTAGTGGATGAGTAAAAAACAGATTTTGTCCAAGATTTTCTGTCAAGAGTTGGGGTTAATTAGCAAAATAGAAATAAAAGTAAATTCTAATGGCTACACGTCGAAGTGAGCTGCGTTCAAAAAAACGTTATATTGAGTTGTTTATGGGTGTAAAGTTCGAAATCTGAGGTGTAATGGGCGAAAAACAGGTTTTTTCGTATTTTGATTGATGAAACATATCAAATATTTTGCGGAACATAAGTTTGGCACTTACAAACCTACTACAATCAAAGGGCAACAAACTGGCCCGAACCGAATTTATTTACATTCAATGGGCGTTAGGTTCAGATTTTTAAAGGTTCAATGTGGTGGACAGTGGAAAATACGTGTTTGTACATTTTTTGTTCGCCACTTTCTCTGTTCAGAAGTCGGGCGAGGTCGAATAGATAAAATAAAGTAAAATTCCAATTTTTTTCCTACGTAAAATCAGAATTGGGAATCTGACTGTTAGTATTCTCACACTTAGTAGTTTTGTAAAGTTTGCACAATTCATTTGTTGTTAATATGTAGTTTATTATACTACAAATTTATTTTACTATTAAATCTGAGCGTTAGTGTTCTCTTACACTTTGATATTTGCGTAAATTTGGAATTTTAGCCGAAAAACTTTGTTTTTTAATTTACCAACATACCACCTTTTTTCAATTTTCTTAAAGTTTAAAATCTTTTACAATTCTCTTCATAATTTAATGGTAGGTTTAAACTTTAAGTTTCTCTTGGTTTACAACTCTCGCTTAGCAAGCTCATTTTTCAAAACTTTTTTCATAGTGATCAATCGCGTTTAGTTCGGAATTGTGGACGGCCCTTTATTTTATTACTCGACTTAAAATTCCAAGTGACTGTCTTTTGATTATTTTCTTTATCGAAAATTCAAACACCTAAATTTCAATTTAAAAATCATAAAAATTATTTTATAATTTTTATGTAAGATGATAAGATGACTGGCTGGTTGAGAGCTCTTTTTGTTGTTTTCATTGTTCATTGTGCTCGTAGGAACCAGAAAAGGAATAGTTTTTCGCCATAGGTATTCTCTGGCGAAAGCAAGTTAACAAAGCTTTTGGTTAACTAGTTATTTTCGGTCCAAAATAGGTCAACTGACCTAGGGCAAAATTCTGGGGTTACTTGATTACTACTGCGTTAGGTTTTAGGGCATAGCTGCCAATAGCTCCGAAGGCACGGACGAATTTAGGCGGTCCGAGGAGTTTGAGACCGTAAGTTATTGAGGGTCGTGTGGTTGAGTCCGGCGTTTCCGCCCTAGCAACCTGACCAGCGCTAAGTGTAGCCAGGTACTTAAGTAAGTCCCGTAGATACGTTATATGCCGTTTCCAAGTTAATTTAAATGTGGAACGACTTCTATAACTTACAGGACTGTTTAGAATGTAACATATATTTACTATAAGCTAATAAAAATAGTAAACTTTTATACTTCCGACAATCAAGAGCATATCTAACTTAGTTTTAAATTCTATGCAGTCTGATTGATTTCAAAAGGTAGACGGTTATAAAATCTAGGAGTCTTTTTCAAAACAATATTTTTTAAATTTAGAGGCAATTAATTCAGCGTTAAGAACAATATTGTTTTCCGCGTTCTTGGACTGCTGTCATTATTGGGTATGTTACTGTATGTGTTTGCTGACTGATGCACTGAAATCATGCTAATTAAAAGTAGGGTACTAGCAAAGAAAAATGCTCCGATGGAACAAAAAGGATGAATATACTTGGAATTGTGGATTATTAAGATGTAAAAGGAGGGGACTAGGAAGAATCTACCTGAAGTCGCAAAATCTGCTAAAAATCACTAATTTCTCAAGCAACGCAAAAAATCGAAGTATATTCTGCGGTCAACACATAGAATAAATATTTAACTATAAAAATGATTGAAAAAGCAGCACGTTAGCTATCAGGGCAGCAGCTATGGGAAATGATATCGAGTAACAGTCTTTCTAAGCCAATTGAATGAAATAGCAAACATCGATGGACCAAAACAATTGCAAGAATTGTGAGTCAAAACAGTAGGAAACGCGTGAGTTGACTTAAGTCAGACTAAATGTAGGTACACTAGCATGCCCGTAACAATTAAGTGCACTACAATCGGCCCCTGCTTTGCTTACTATAATGCTCATAGCAAAATAAAACAACTTTTAACACAATACCACTAAGTTTTCTTTCAATCAGGATACGAAGCTAGTCAGTGCTGCTACTTAGCAGCAATTTAAAAAAAGGAAACATTATAGATTTCGTTTATTATCTGAAATTTTGAAAAATATTTAAAAAAGACACTTTTTAGAGGCTCGGTGAATATACTTCGATTTTGCGTTGCTTAGAGAAAGTGTGATTTTTAGCAGATTTTGCGACTTTAGGTAGATTCTTCCTAGTCCCCTCCTTTTACATCCTTAATAATCCACAATTCCAAGTATATTCATCCTTTTTATTCCATCGGAGCATTTTTCTTGCTTATAGTAGCTAGCTGGATGGGTAGCACTCACGATGCGAGAATTTTCAATGAATTGACGCTTAAAGAAAGACTAGAAAACATTCCTAATCGCTTTCATATTCTAGGCGATCGAGGGTATCCTTGTCTGCGGTATCTCATGACCCCCGTGCCTAATCCACAAACAGAAGCCGAAAAACGATATAATTACGCACATTCTTCAACTATCAACTAGAATAATCATAGAACGCTTATTTGGATTTTTAAAAGGACGTTTTCCCGTTTAAGCAATCAATTACGTTTCAAACCGAATGAATGCGCGACAATAATTATAGCTTGCGCAATTCTGCATAACTATGGCTTGACAAACAATGATTTTGAAGGAAATAGTGATAACATTCCTATAACTTTCGAAGAAATCAACGATAATGAAATTATTGAAGAAGCAAGAAATGCACAAGGAAATGCGAAGAGGAATCGTCCGATTGAATGCTGTTATTCTCTGTGATAAGTATAAAATTATGTTGGTTCACTCTATAAGTGTTTGTAAAATGCTTTTTTAATGCTTAAAAACGATGGCCAGCCGTAAAACATACAATTTTTCAAAATAATTTGACGATGCTATTTTTCTATATGAAAGTTGGCGTTGAGCGAATTTGTTTACCCTTTTCAAATCTTTCCATTTTATTTCCAATTTAGCGACGCTTCGATCGTTCCAGTCCGAATTTTCCCTAAACATTTGCTTAATCATCTTCCACGATTTTTTCCTGGCTAAAGATGTGGATACATCCGTTTTCTTATTTCGATGATATCCTTGTATTGCATTATACACTCGACTAAAAATTCGGTCTCAGCTGTTGAAAAAGTTTGTGTCACGTTTTTTCTTCTCATCCATGTTGAAATTTTATTGAGTGAAGATGAGTAAATTTATCAAACGAGGTTTGATTCAATGAAAATAATCAACTATTTAAATAATCCTTTTTTGTAAAAATGCTCGAAGCATGGCAATGTGAACGGATATATCAAATGAGCGAATCAGACAGATGCGCGTCATCAACTATGTAAAACATTATGCAATTCACTTCGAAGCAACTTTACTCCATGATTTGCTCCAGAGTAAATGCTTTTACTCCACGATTTACTCCGGAGTAACTACTCCATGCTTACTCCACTGTCGGGTATACCGAATCTCGGAGTAAGTCACTTCGCGATTTACTCTGGAGTAACTACTCCGGAGTAAGCCTTACCCTGGAGTAGATTTACTCCGCTTTCGGGTATTCGGGCCTATGGGGGCACTGAGGCACACTACACGAATATTGATTTAGTTTTTTATATCTTTGATTACGAATTACCCACTTTAGTAGAATTGAGAGTGCGGGAAAGCATGTCGTCGCCTGCTACAAAGAACTACCACCAATGTTATTGTAAGAGACTGTACCATCTGGATTGAGTTTTATTAATTATGATACAGCGTCTTAGTGAATGTTTCCGCATAACTGATTTGCTTTAAATCTGTCTTATTACGGTGTTGTCATCTTATCTGTGATATAACGTTCAAAATTCGCATTATTATATGTAATCTTTGGTTTTTAAGCTAGACAACTCGTGTTTATTGATTAAAAAAACCTAAATGACAAACTTTTATTGAACAAAGTACAGAAATTAAAGTTTTGATTTCTAAACTAGTGCAGTGAAAAAAGATTCGATAATCTTCCGCCGATGTGTTTTATCCGTATTAACACTAACTTCATTGTCTGGTTGAATGCTTTCATTTAAGCAGTCAGGTACTTCAGCTTACCAATCCTCACTAGCATCAGGTTCATCACAGATAATTGAATTATGCAGAATGCAACGTGCTACCAGAATTTTTCCAGCAAATGTGGGATCAACTCGAAGATATTGTCGACACAAAAATCTTTGCTCGAAATTTCGGACACATTTTTATACTAATCGTCTGGATTTCTTGTACGCAATATTAAACTTTTTTCGGCCTCAGTAAGTTGATCAAGTGACTTCAAAAAGAGGAGCAAGAGTAACGTTTGTGCACGCGTAACCAAGATCAGCTAAAGTAATTCCATCTTCAAGTGGCAACCATCCTTCATTTATCAGTTTACTTAATTAACAACACTATTACTGTAAATTCGAGAATTATTGACAATTCGAGGCCAATGAGCTGAGACGAAGAAAAATTCGCGATTAGGATCACAAAGCATCATGCAATTTATAGAATGTCTTCCATGCCTATTCACGAATTAGGGTTCGTTCTCAGATGGTGCTTTTATAAGAAAACTAGATGAGCTGCCCGGCGTTGCCCGGGCTGAACTTAGGCTCTGATATATAGCTATGTGGAATTGATATGTAAAAAATCCATAATTTTGATGTTTCTTGAAAAAAATCCATAATTTTGATGTTTTTTTTATTAATCCGTAATTTTGGTGCTATTTTAAAAAATCCGTAATTTTGATGTTTTTTAAAAAATTCATAATTTTTATGTTTTTTGAAAAAATCCATGTTTTTTTAAAAAGAATCTATAATTTTGATGTTATTTTAAAAAATCCATAATTTTGATGTTTTTTAAAAATCCATAATTTTGATGTTTTTTTAAAAAATCCATAATTTTGATGTTTCAAAAAATTTTCATAATGTTGGTGTTTCATCGTGCCTCTATCTTATAGCGTTGAGTATGCTATAGCATTGGGTACTTTATACCGTGTCATATCTTATAGCATTGGGTATGTTATAGCATTAGGTATCTTATAGCATTGGGTATGCTATACAGTATCCTATCTTATAGCATTAGGTATGTTAGCATTGGGTATGTTATACAGTATCCTATCTCATAGCATTGGGTAAGGTACACTGTGTCCCATCTTGTAGCATTGGGTATCTTATATGTTATACCGTGTCATCTAAGCATTAGGTATCTCATAGCATTGGATATGTTATACCATGTCCTATCTTATTGCATTGTGTATGTTATAGAATTGGATATATTATACGGTGTCCTATCTTATAGCATTGCATTGCTTATAGCATTGGTTATGTAATAACATTGGGTATGTTATTGCGTTATTCGGTTAAACCCGCAATACTGAGGTTTTGTAATGGTAAACGTAGGAGGGCATCCTGCATAACACATTGGTGGGTGGGTGTAAAACGACTATGCTTACAATGTGGAGTTGACTGACCGTTGTTAACCGGCCATCTCCCGAAAACACCTATACTTATAGCACGGGAAGATACGTCGCTTCACTACTGCATAGGGTGAACGGCTGTGATTGGTCGAATTTCAATGTCGCTACGACTCCATCCTCCATTGGACCGACCTCGGCCCAAAATATCAGCCCACCAAATTTCATTGGGCCGGAGCCAACCCGGCAAAAACATACAAACATACATTCAAACAAACAAACTTTCAAAAATATATAGTAGATGGGTTCCGTCGAGACAGCCAATCACATATGGCATTTCAGATTTGACATAAAATTTATTAACTACAGGAACGTCATTCTTAGGCCAATGTATAATAGAATTGAAGTTCGTTATCAAGAAGTAGATTGATCACATCTTTAATTTTCCTTGACACAGCATATTCATGCGGTCCATGGGCACCTCCAACTGATTGCTTACTGATCCAGTGGCTAAGAGTTCAACAGCCAGTAAAAGTTGTTCCTTAGGGCTTAGTGGAAAATTCCTATAAGAATTGTATGCTAATTGCGGTCTTAATTGATTTGACATTGATTCCATAGTCTCACGACTCATTCTAAATCATTCTTTAGAATCACCCATCAAAATTTATTCGTGGACGACACAGTCTTTTTTTCCGAAGTTAATCAATGTTTTAATCAGCACTACTTAAAATCATTTCGAAAATATATTCAATTGAGTGTAGAAACAAATATTCACTAAGATACAAAAGAAGCTGTTTTTGTCTTTTAGATTGATACACAGTGAAACTTTAACTATTGAACTCCTAGATGTTTCGGTGCAAGCAACTCTAGGAGTAAAATGCGGACTCCTAGAAAAGTTAGATTTACTCCTTCAGGAGTTCGAGTGTTTGCGTTGGTGCAAGGTTATTCCTAAACTCCTAAACTCCTTAACTCCTAGAGAAGTTCAGGGCCCAGTTGCATTAAACTAGGAGTGCGACAGTTAGGAGTAAAGGTGTAAATTTCGGTTGCACCATCTAGGAGCTAGGAGTCTCCTAAATCAGGAGTGTAGGAGTAACATTAGGAGCAAAGAGGACGTTTTAGGAGTAAGTTTAGGCGTAATTTTTCAGGTGGGTTGCACCACGCTTAGGAGTTTTTTTAGGAGTGAATTAACTCCTTATCTTTGCACAAAATGTTAGGAGTGTCCATTCTCTCCTAAAGCTGTCGGTTGTATTGAATTAGTCGTTTTTTGACTGTGATGAATAGTACTAGTAGTGAAAGTGATGAGGAAATTATTGAAAAAATACGCCAAAAAAGAGCCTGCAGGAAACGTATAAATTTTGATGTTGATAATTTCGAAGAATATTTTTGAATTTTGTGGCAAGCAACGGAACGTGTTTGGTATATAATTGGACGGTTTTAACAACCAAAGAGTAACACAGTACATTTTCTCTAAAGCAACAGATTTTATCGGCTCTAAGATTCTAAGCTTCTAAAAAATTTCAGGATATTGTGGTGATGCTCTTGGTTAGCATTAGTCTACTGTTTGTCGGAAAATTCGATCCGTTGATCAGCTAATTAATGAACATATTTGGCATACAGTCGCAGATTTTCCAAATAGCCTGGCTGAGTTGACTGAAAATGCTCGAAACTTTATGGACATTGCAAAAATCCTGTCTAAGAAACTCCTAGAAACACTCCTAAAATTACTCATAAAATTACTCCTACTTAGGAGTCTAATAGAGTTTACTCCTAGAAACAATGAAAAAATTACTCCTAGGTTAGGAGTAAGTGGTGCAACCCGATTTAGAGACTCCTGAGCCAGGAGTTAATTTGCTCCTAACTCCCAACTCCTACACTCCTAGTTTGGTGCAATGGGCCCCAGGGCCCAGTTGCACAAAACTAGGAGTGTAACAGTTATGAGTAAAGGTGTAAATTTCGGTTACACCATCTAGGAGCTAGGAGTCTCCTAAATCAGGAGTGTAGGAGTAACATTAGGAGCAGAGACGTTTTAGGAACAAGTTTAGGCGTAATTTTTTAGGTGGGTTGCACCACGCTTAGAGTGTTTTTTAAGAGATAATTTACTCCTTATCTTTGCACAAAATGTTAGGAGTGTCCGTTCTCTCCTAAAGCTGTCGGGTGTATTGAATTAAACTTTTTGGACTGCGATGAATACTACTAGCAGTGATAGTAATGATGAGATTATTAAAAAAATACGCCGAAAAAGAGTCTGCAAGAAGCGTATTAATTTTGATGTTGATAATTTCGAAGAATATCTTTCAATTTTGCGGCAAGCAACAGAATGTGTTTGGTAGATAATTGGACAGTTTTTACAGCCAAAGAGTAACACAGGGCACTTTCTCTAAAGCAACAGGTTTTATCAGCTCTAAGATTCTTAGCTATTAAAGAATTTTAGGATATTTTTGGTGATGCTCTTGGTTAGCATAAGTCTACTGTTTTTCGGAAAATTCGATCCGTTGTTCAGCTAATTAATGAACATATTTGGCATACAGTCGCAGATTTTCCAAATAGCTTGGCTGAGTTGACTGAAAATGTTCGAAAATTTATGAACATTGCAAAAATCTCGTCTAAGAAACTACTCGAAACACTCCTAAAATTACTTATTAATTAGGAGTCTAGGAGTGAAGAGAGTTTACTCCTAGAAACAATGAAAAAATTACTCCCAGGTTAGGAGTAAGTGGTGCAACCCGATTTATGAGGCTCCTGAGCCAGGAGCGAATTTGCTCCTAACTTCTAACTCATACACTCCTAATTTGGTGCAATGGGCCCCAGGAGTCGTTGGTGCAAATCAAACCTGAACTTCTCTGTAACTTCCGGAGTTTATGAATTCAGGAAATACCTTGCACCAACGCAAAGACTTCTAAATTCCTAAAGGAGTAAATTCGACTTTTCTAGGTGTCAGTAATCTACTCCTAGAAGAGAGTAGTTTTCGCCAAAGACTCTAGGAATTCAATAGTTCAGTAAGTTAGGAGCATCAATGTGTAGTGACATGATTAAAGACGATAGTATGTAATTTGATTTTTAGGAATATTCTTCTCTGTTTGAGATTTTTACAGTATTCTTTTAATGCTCTACAGTAGGTATCTTATTTTATCACTACGCGCACATATCATAATTAATGTTTAATTTTTCCGTCTCTAACTTCGTACCAAATCACAGACATCGAAAATGAGGTCCCATCTTGCTAGACCCACCGTCCCGCTAGACCCACCCTCCCACTAGACCCATTTTTTTGTCCTGCTAGAACCACTGGAAGTCTCGCTAGACCCACCACGTGCATAATGAGGTGTCCCGCTGGAGCCACCGTTTTGCGACCGTCCCACTCGACCCACTGTCACGGAAGACCCACCAGAGAAGAACATTATGTACGCTTTTAAGCAAAAACAGAAATGCTTGCAAAGTGTATCCATTTAAGTATAGATGTGTAGTCAAATATATAAATAACTAGCTGAGCTGCCCGGCGTTTCCCGGGCTGAACTTGGGCGTGATAGCTATATGGAGTTGAGATGTCTCATGTATTTTTTATGTTTCGGGTCTTTTGATGTTTTTGGGATATTTCTTAAAAAATTGTTGGTAAAAACCATATTTTATTGTCTGATTTTTTTAAATGTTTTTTGTCAACTATTTTTTGGATCAAATCCATATTTTTGACATTACAGAATGGTTTTGAAAATTCTTTAGCCGGAATCATACTTTTGATGTTTTAGGATGTTCTGGAAATTTTTTCTGTCAAACCCATATTTTTGATGTTTTGGGATGTTATGGAAAATTCTTTTGGTCAAACTATATTTTTGATGTTTTTAAAAATTTTTTTGTTTGTTGTAGCAAAGGGTGTCATATATCACTTGAAATCTTATATCACTCATACGTTATAGCAGAGGGTATCTCTTATCTTATATCACTGCATGATATGGCACTGACAGGGTATATTAATTCACATAATTGTACCCTATAGCATTGCCCATCTTGTAGCATTATGTATGCTATATTACGTCCGATCCTATGTTATAACGCACGCAGTGGCAAAAGTACTGTAACCCGAAAATAGTGTAAAGTGAATTTATTACGATTTTCGAAGTTTGGCGAAAAATCGGCTATGTCTCGAAATGGCAATGCTTAAGCATAAGGACGCCTCCCGCTTCATCCCTGTACATTTTTTGATCAAAGCCATATTTTTTACATTATAGAATGCTTTTGAAAATTCTTTAGCCAAGATCATATTTTTGATGTTTTGGGATGTTCTGGAAATGTTTTTGGTCAAATCCATATTCTTGATGTTTTGGGATGTTTTGGAAAATTTTTCAGGTCAAAACATATTTTTGATGTTTTGAAAATTTTTCCTTTTTTGTAGTAAAGGGTGTCATATATCACGTAATATCTTGTATCACTCATATGTTATAGCAGAGGGTATCTCCTATCTTACATCACTGCATGTTATGGCACCAACAGGGTATCTTATATCACATCATTGTACCCAATAGCACTGCCCATCTTGTATCATTATGTAGGCTATATTACGTCCAATTCGATGGTATAACGTACACAGCGACAAAAGTACCTTAACCCGAAAATAGTTTAAAGTGAATTTATTCCGATTATATCCCGAAATGGCAATGCTTAAGCAAAGGGATGCCTCCGCTTCACCCCTGTACATTTTTATGATCAAAACCATATTTTTGACGTAATAGAATGGTTTTGAAAATTCTTCAGCCAAAATCATATTTTTGATGTTTCGGGATGTTCTGGAAATTTTTTGGTCAAACCCATATGTTTGATGTTTTAAAAATTTTTTGTTTCTAGTAGCAAAGGGTGTCATATATCACGTGATATCTTATATCACTCATATGCTACAGTAGAGGGTATCTCCTATATTATATCATTGCATGCTTTGGCACATGTTATCGGCTGTCCCGAAATCGTCTATACTTATAGCATGGGAACATAGTCCGCTTCTCTACTGTGCAGGGCGAACGGCTGTGATTGGTCAATTCTAAATATTGCTACGGATCCTTCCCCCGGTAGGCCGACCTCGGGCCAAAACGTCAGCCCACGACCTATTATGGAACCGGAGCCAACCCCGAACAAACACACATGCAAACAAACTTTCACAAATATATATAACTAACATATATAGATCAAATAAAAAATAATTACATTTCATTAACCACCTAATCAATTGAATTTAATTAATTAATAAATAAATTTTGTATATTAGTGCATGAAATTGTGTGCATTACAAAGTACATCATGCAAAAATATATGTGCATGCACGCGTGCATGTGTGTGGCAATGGTACATAAGTAACCAGCCATGGCCGATTATTTTTTAATAATAAATTTTAATTTTTCATGTCAAGGAATACACTCTTGTCAAACACATTTCAGAGTGCATTTTTTGCTTTTTATCGAAATAGTAATTGTACTCTTTGTATCCTCCAATCATGGAATTTCCGAATATTTAAGCGTTGATTCCGATAACAGTACAGATATGCACATATGATTATGATGAAAAGAATGTGGGCATTTCACAAAGATGGCTTAACAATAATTGGGCCGAACGGATGTTGCAAATTTTCACATGCAATATGTATATCTTCATTTTTTCGGGTGGGTCTTGCGAGACAGTGGGACTAGCGGTACGGTCGCAAAATGGTGGGTCTAGTGGGACGCGTCATTATGCACGTGGCGGGTCTAACGAGACTTCCAGTGGATCTAGTGGGACGAAAAAGTGGGTGTAATGGGACGGTGGGTCAAGCGGGATGGTGGGTCTAGCGGGACGGTGGGTCAGGGTCAGAATCAAAAATAAGGTTGTCAGGCACGCAACCTGTCAATCATTCAATCACTCGATTAGTTAGCTCAACGCACGAGCTTCAGAAAATATCGAACTCCATAACGCTAAGCACAGAATAATCATTAATTAGGTGCACGCAACGCCCGAACCGAAATTAAAGTAAACGAACAGAGATAGAAAATAAGCTAATAGTGGAGGGTCCATTGGCGCCCTGATACTGAGTAAGAGATACCTGAAAAGCGAATAAAAATAGAAACAGAAGGAGTGAATAAACCGAGCAAGAAATCGAGTATGAGGGATTTCGCAAGTTAGCGAATGAGCGGATCAGTTGAAAGAGACAGTTAGCGAATAAGTTCGAAATCGGAAACCCGAATAGAATGGAAACTCGAATCGGCGATAATAATCAGATTAAAATCTCAGAGAAAGAAACGGATATAGAATTTTAAGATAGACATTCGTCATGTATACACGGTAATTATCATTACTGCCATAACACGCGTTTTCGATTTATCAATTAATCTAATATTTTGTCGTTTTAACACAATAAAGCCAGAGTTAAACTAAGAATTAACTTGCATGAATCCCGAAACATATGAATTTAAGTCGATCCCCTCCTTTTTGTTACCAAGTCGTAACAAATGTATACACAAGAGAATCTGTATTATATCGATTGGGACAATTTTGATAGAAATCTTCTTCCCTAAACAACAATTTTATTTTTTTTGCTAAAGTTAGAAAGGCTTAAAGGCCTTATGAATTGATCGTGCAATGAAAAATAAGAATAAAGATCACTTGAATTAGGAACAGATATTCAAAAACATTAATTCAGATAAGTGTGCTCTTGAAAACAAAAAACGTCTTCGTTTAACGCACTTCGCCGAACTCCTAGAAGCGACTCCTGAACTCATATAAGATGAACTACTGTAGGAGTTTTTGGTGCAAGACAAATCCCCTGAACTCCTAAAGGCTACTCTGAAATTCCGGGACTCCAGAACCACTAATTTGGTGCAAATGGGGATGAAGTACAGAGAATCGACAAATAAATTCACCTGACAAATTTTTCTTATTTTATCTATTAAAATTTAAACATACACACCCTAGTAATCAGTTGCAGGGCAGATTTGAGGAGGGGGGCGGCCGTCCCCCCATTGTCCAAAAAAATTTGGCAAGATGAATAATGGATATGCAATTTGCAATGATTTTTGGCCCCGTCAGTGACAATAATTTCTCAAAATGGCGACCTGGAAGCCATTTTCTGTTCGAGTAGGTTTAAAAATAATTTTAACAGCAGAAACAGCTATTTTTGCTTAGTTTTCTTCTATTTTAAATTAAAAATTTCCATGTTTCGCATCAAATGCTATAAATACAGAAAATCAAGCAGTAAATCATGCTTCTAGACGTCTATCCGCCTCAATTTCACAATTTTTCAGGCGCTTCGAGTCAGATTTTTTGTTAAAGTCAAAGAAATTTGAAGAATTTCCCGCACAAAATTGTCGAAAATTTGATTTTATATAAAAGTATATAATGTAAAACACCGAAAAATGCTATTTAGCGCGTTAAGGGCAAATTTTTTGGACCTATTTTTGACTGTTTCCGGAAAAGTTGGGATACCTCCCCCTTAGTAAAATCCTAGATCCACCACTGATCAGTTGCGATCAAGAATAATCAGAATTTGAAAAACCAATAATTAGAATTAAGTTTAGCAGAGCTGAAAATTTGATAATTGCTTGTAGTACGCTTTCGAAATCAAAATTTCTCTGTAAAGGCTTTAAAACAATCCTTGTCTCTACCGAGCCCATGCGATCCAGGACAATAACTAATTTGCAGTTTATTATTATGCGATTTACACTTTTTCAATACCCTCTAAATGACCAGCTCGAATAAAAGTCATCCTTGATTTTTTTAGCTTATTGATCGAATTCAGGCTACAGTCAGCAATGACCGGAAAATATATTATTTAACTCTATGTATGTGCATATTCTAGGTTTGTACATGGAGAATTTAAGAAATGAAAATTATTTAAGTTAAACGAAAAAAGCATCGATTTCTCCGCATTGTAAGAAAATAACGCTGGTAAATCTATTTTGGAAAATCAAAAATAAATAGTCTCGTAGCCTCGCTTCGCCAGTTCAGGGATAAATAAATTGAGACATTGCCTGATTTTTAAGTTATCCGAATTACTTACAGAATTTAATATCGCTTTACTTGATTGTTTTATTCTCATAAAATCTGCTTAGCAGCCTATATTACAAGCTGCGTTATATCATACTGTACAAAAACACAATTTTCGGCCATGTTCCCACTACTCCACATATAGAACCAAAGTCATCGTTTAAGGTAATATAAAGCGAGGGGTATACAAATTCTCTTGTTTGTAGAGTCCAAAATTGATAGAAGGTAGTTATAATTCAAAAGCACTCGTGGAATTTATTTAAAATGATTTGCAATTGTAATTTTTAACGCTTGTTGTCCTAGTTCTATCGGCAAGTTGCTAAAAAACGGAAAATCTTTAGAAAACACGATAGGTCGTCGAATCAATTCCATTATGTAAGTTAAGGTAGTCAGCCCAGGTGGGCGGCAACAAAATTCTGGGGTGCATGATTTCTCGAAGGTCAAAAAATGACCTTCAAAATGGTGGTACGGCGAAAAACACCTCACCGT
>JAVLUZ010000004.1:437806-457806 GCA_036768485.1 Mermis nigrescens | reverse complement strand
TGAATGGAGTAAATAAGAATAATAAGATAACATTATGAGACAGTTACGAATAATACCGTAATTTCTAGACAGTAACAAATAAGACCGTAATTTCTAGACAATTTTTGGTATCTGGGTCGTAGGTTATATCCGTCTTTTTTGCTATTAGGGAGCGATGCAACCTATTTGCAAAATAGATTGCTGTAGCGAATAGTATGTTTCATTCCGAAAGACCCATTTTTGCTTTACAGCTTATTTAGGTGACATAGTATTTTACGGATCAGGTTATTTCTGCAGTTTGTTTGATGTCTCACATGTTAAGCAAAGCACATAGATTGGTAAAAAGAGTTTTAAGCAACCAGAGCCACGAGAACATAATTGAAGAAGTAATTAGCACACTGAATAACTAATACAGTAATAAGACTTTAACAAAAATAAGCCATTTGGGATGGAACAGACGATACTTATCAATTAGTTATAGGTTACCAGGCCTAGAAGACTCCAGAAGAACGTCCGCGTTCTGACTTAGTTTCTTTACAATATCAAGGCCAGTCCTGTCTCTCAAATTCAGTGCAATAGAACGCTTGCCTCGGCAGAATGAATCACTTAATGGAAAACCTTTTAACGCAACCTGAAGGAATGGAACACAAATCTGCTAAGTGAAAGAGACATTCACGCTGGTGGCTTGGCTTGTAATAAAGTATCGAAAAACGCATACGAGACATATGTTCACGCATGGTCGAAGAGAAGCGTTCTTTACACGTGTTTTCCGTAATATCGTTAAACTTTTAATTAAGCTATGTAGGAGTAATTTTTCAAAATAACCTCTTTAATTAGTAATTCAACTCAAAATGTCGATTATTTTTTCCTTTTAGAGACATTTTTACTCGATTTCTAATTAGCTACAGGTTAGAAAGTGCGAAAAAACGTCGGAAATTGCATATGGTGTCTGTAGGTTGTTTAGAATCCTGGAGAGGTTCAGCCACACCCGCAGAATTTTCCTTTTTGCAGGCTATATTTTATTTTGAAAAAGTGCAGGAAAATTTATGTTAAAGTTAAAAACTATATTTTTTCAAATTAATTGAGCTGCCGATATCCACTGGCATATAAAAAGTGAAACCAATATAACTTCAACAAAATGAACATACCTATCTCCTTTTGCATATAAAATTCTGATTTCATTCAAAGCTTGCATTTTAGAATCAGTCTATGACACTGAACATGCACTGCTTCTAGTACGAATAGCATTTTAGACTAACCAAATTGGTAAAGGTAACATTGTATCTTTTGTCTTGTTCTTTGCAAACAGCCATACTAAATAAGACTTCTTGTTAAGCTCAAAATAATGTAGAAAATGTACACTTACCATTACCGATTTTGCTAAAATCACAATTTTTGTATGCTTACTCGATCAATGCGAGTCACACTTGCACCAAAATCTGCCAAAATCATTCCACAAAATCCGATAGTGTCATATCCAGCGAATTCTAATACTTTTATTCCATTCAATGCCATTGATGCCTGATGATATCGTCAATTTATCCTGTTTCTTGAAAAAACGTTTAGAAATGCTTACGTTCTGGATTTTAAAGCGAAAATATTTTTATTATTTAAAATTGCAGATATTGGACAACAATAGTTGAACAATATTCATCTTCAGACATTTTTTATACTTAAAAATTACACTATTCAAGTATGTTTCTGTCAAATAAGATGTGTATAAACAATAAAATTTTACTACAATAGAAAAAGTGTTTGAGATAAAAACAATGAGTGCAAACCACGAGATCGCGTGAAAGCTAATTCACGAATTATCAAAAAATCCTACAACTCATAACTAGAAATGGAACAGGCTAGCTTTAAATTGACTTAACGTATTCAATATTTAGTCAAAGGATTAGAAAAATTTGGGATTGATATAGCACTGAAACAAAGAATAATGACTGAGTACATTTAGAAAATAATAAATTTATAATTTGACAATTCCGAAAAAAAATCAATAATGCAGTAAACACATGCGTGATTGTGATCTGATCTGTACATAAAAATGGTGAGGTTTTTACTACGGGGAATGGTAAGTAAATTCAGGAGAAAGCTCCAAAAAGTTTAATTATTGATCATTTTTAAATAAATAAAATTAGCGTATGCTAATGAGCACATACAGTCGAACTCGGTAATGCAAACCCGGAATGCAATACTCCAGTTAATGCACATTAGCACACATGGTCCCGGCAAAAAAGCAGTGCATTAACAGAGTAAGACACCTTGGTTAATGCAAACTCGGATAATGCGTAATGCACGCGGCTGATAAGACCGCAGCATATGAATCGGTGTTTAAGTGCATACGCGTAATAAACAGCTCACATAATGAGCATGCGGACCTCAGATAATGCACATCTGGATTACTGATATTTATTGCACACCATGTTAGGTTTTACAACTACAGAGAGGGATACAACATTCCTCGTCTTTGTATTCCTTCTGCCTTATTTCTGAAGTGGTTATTGATTTCTTTTTGGTTAAAATCGAAATTTTAGGAAAATTTCACTATCCGGTCAATGCACACACTCGGATTATGTAAACCTTTGACCTCGGTCCCTAAGGGGTATGCATTATCTGAGTTCGACTTTATTTGGTTTATTCTTTACTGTAAAAAACGCAAAATTTATAGAAAGATCATTTTAGAATTAAGTTTTTGTATCAGCTAAAACTAATTTATCGGCGGTAATCGCAGAACTACGTATGCTTCTAAAGTTTGAAGCTGCAATAATTAAATTTTTCGAGTCAAAAATTGTTATATGATCTAAAGATAGGATTTCAAAAAATTATGCTGATGTGAGCAACATTTAAGAAGTCTTTTAGCCACTGTTCTGAGAAAGTCTATTTATTAGCCACCTATCAAAGCTAATAGTCGAGAAGATCAACGATAATAAAACTTCGATATTGTTCGAAAAATGGACATGTTATATTAAGTTGTTTCATCCTATGCTTTTTCGCTTCACCCAATAAAATTCTGCTTTAAATCATCTGACTAAAAGGTAAAATTTGACACGAAGCAAAAAGACTTAATCATTATGCTCATCACAGCAGTTTTATTCAGTATGTAAAAAATGATTTAAAAGATTTAAAAAAACAAAGCAAGTTAGGTAATTTATTGTTTCAATTTAAATTAATTCATTTTAATTATTAAATTTATAGAAAAAATAGCAGGTTTTTGATATACACGATAACTAGTCGAAGTTATTTAGGTGCTAAGCAACAAACCGAAATAACAAATGCTGGGTTTTGCTCTTGAAGGTCTTGTCCGTTACGTAATATGATAAACGCACTGCCATGTTGTTCACCAAATGTTTTTGACAATTCAGTATTTGCTTTCTTATCGCTGCGAAGTTCGTTATCGATCGCCAACTAAAATTTAAAAAAATACATTTCGCCAACCTGTACATTGTACATGCTCAATGTCTGCACGAATTCAAATAAATAAATCATGACTTTAAATAATTGGCTGCAAATTTGACTATTTTTTTATAATTTTAATACTTTTTATACTTCAAAGTGTCTGCAGTAGAAGAGCGGGGCGCATTTTGATGAATCAATACTTTAAAAACTTAATGGATTATTTTGCAATTTTGGAATGCCATTAAATATAACTCAAAAAGAAACATATGCAAACGATTTTCATGAAAAAAATATATTACTATCATTATTATATTAGTAAATCTAAATATAAATAAATAAAAATTACTATTAGTGAATAAATTAGCTATTTGTCTGGTTTTTAGGTGCCAAATATATCATGCTTCTTTAATGCATATCTTTTAGCTTTAAAAATTAATTCATTCAGTGACAGGTGGACAACCGAACCAAAGAATAATAAGCCAATTTTATGTAGCAGAAAATACGCAAAAAATGTAGAATGTGGCGTATTGTATTCTGAAATAATTGAGTAATTAATGAATTTAGAAGCTAATTAATTAAGTAAATAATTTATCAGATTAGATTATACTTTTATCATTTTTTATCGATTGCTTCCTAATGCTACTGATTGTCCTGCTACTTTGTAATTTCGGGTTTGCTTTTTTGTCAAATCAGTCAAGGCTACAAACGCATTCTCCCAATTACTAAGCGTTTTATGTAGAATATAAAAAATTAATTACATTGAAAAAACGGCCTCCGTACTTCCACTGATTATTTTTAAATAAATTAGTATCAAAACTTACTTGAAATTAAAGGAAAAAGTTCGCGATACTTAGTTTAATATTTAATTAGTCAAAATTTACATAATGAATTAAAACCTGAATATTATGCCCATTTATTATATATTACCAATCTTAATCGAATATGAATATGTATTATACATTATTATATCGCATTATTATATATTATATTATTTATAGTTATGCATTCTACAGAAACACAGGCTGATCATGGATATTGGGGAAAAAAGATCAGGATGAGATATCTAAGAAAAAGTTATGAATGAAAAAACGTGTAATATCAAACAAAGATAACTTAAATTGCGCTTTCATACAAGAACAAATACGAGCAGAGCCTTCCAAAGCTCCATAAGTTACGCTTTAAGAGTAATTCTATCCATTCTTCATAAAAAATGATTATTTACGTCTACAAACATGAAAATGAATTGTACAAAGCAAATTGTCCTAAAATTCAAGGTGAATAGAGATCAAAAGAAAATAACGGACGAATGACAAGGAAAAATGTCGAAAATCGAAAAAAAATACAAAAGTGGCTTCACGTCCGCAGTGAGCCGCTGCATTTCGACTTAAAAGTAGCGCATTAGCGCTTACCTGTAATATACATACTAGGTACCCCTAACATATGCCCTCCTACATCCTTAACGGGACACATCTGAGAGGTGTGGTTTTTAGAACGTATATACCGAAAAAATCCGCTGAACGTGTTCTTTATTATAACTTTACACTCAAAATTCAGCTAAAAATGAGCCTGCAAAGTTTATGCCAAAAGCTAATTTTGTATTAATTGCTTGCGGAAGGCTATTTTTTTAAATGTTGCCAATAACCTGTAGGTCATGAATCTATAATTTTAATTTTTGTGCACTTTCTACGTCTATCCTTACAATAAGACAAATATCGAATTTAACCTTGTAATAACGCTACCTGCAAATAACGCAGTTCAAACACTTGATGTAATCTGATGCATTCTTAATATAAAACATAAATTCCTCTAAAAATTAATTTTTTTATCTTCCTTGATATTAGCGCAGATATTTGAGCACTGTACACATAGTGTAAAGAACTGAGGTTTACAAAACATGTTTTTTGTCCACTTTGTGATCGCCCACTTCTCCGTCATAAGTCGAGATCTGCAAAATATTATAAATATAAAGTACGGTCTAAAGGCTAAACGAGACGTTGACCGCGTTTGTATAAAGTCAATATTAGGGCAGCTCTGGCGGTCTACAGTTTACACCATACATGGGA
This sequence comes from Mermis nigrescens, assembly GCA_036768485.1. Taxonomy (NCBI): domain Eukaryota; kingdom Metazoa; phylum Nematoda; class Enoplea; order Mermithida; family Mermithidae; genus Mermis; species Mermis nigrescens. Next base: position 452,365 of record JAVLUZ010000004.1, on the reverse strand, counting down.
ATATACTTTGATTTTTTGCGTTGGTTAGAGAAAGTCTGATTTTTAACAGTTTTTGCGACTTCAGGCCTATGCATTGGAGCTTTTTCCTAGTCCACTCCTTTTACATCCTTAATAATCCGTAATCCCAAGTATATTAGTCTTTTTTGTTACATCGAAACATTTGTCCTTGGACTAGCTCCAGCGGAGCATTTTTCTTTGCTTGTTATACATGAATGTGCACGTCATTATAATAGATGATTTAATTACGTCGAATTACTCGATTTACGCGTTACAAAACATCAAATAAATTAAACATTTAAAATGGTTTTCCGCATAACTGATGATTTGTATTCAGAAAAATTAGTAAATTATGATGCACAAGTAGCAATACAGCTATCATGTTGCAGTAAACCCTAAAAAGTAATTTTTGACCAGCTCCCTAGACTCATAACTTTTGGTTGCCTTAAACCTCGCTAATTCCAGAGCATTAAGAAATCACCCTTAAATTTTAACTGTTAACATAGTGTTAACGAAGTTATGGTAGTTTTCGAAAGAGTGACGTCCGTCGCATGCTCTGAAATTGAAAATTAAAATGGAAAATACATCGTTTGACCAAGTTTTTGAAAAACCAGACATTGCACACGGTCGCAAAGGGGTATAAGCATGCATGCATAGCAGCCATATTCTGGAGGTCTGGCTAGTGTAAAACCGACAAAAATTCCAAGAAACATGCCAAAAAATTCAGTTATGGGGTTTCTGATTTTTATGGGGGTTTGACGGACTTTGGGAATTGACAACTCCGAACCCCGTACCACGCCCATTTGTGTGTATAAATGTATATCTCGAAAAGTAAATAAAAACGGACAATATTTTTTGCTTTCGATCTTACTCCCTTTGAACATAATGGCTCGCACTCTGGGATCTGATAAAGTACGGCACAATGTGAATTGAAATTTCGTTAGCAATAAAAATTAAAGACACTGGTATTATATAGAATTTTTTAAAGAAAATTTGATAATTCAGTAATAGTAGCATAGAAACGTAATGTAGGATTATGATTCATAGTAGACAACTTTCAGCTCACGAATGATCTACAAAAGTGTTCATGCGATTTGTCAAATTTTCCCACGAGTTTTTCTAATATCGATAAACTGCCCATAATTTTTCGTATACCGACGGTCATAGCGCTAAACCCAGACTACTTATCTACTCGGCTAACATGGACATGTTTTTCGATGCGCAACATAAATGCGAGTATTTTGATAGCTACCGACTGCAAAATAATGAGAAAACGCGCGAATATAGGCTAAAATATGAGTGAAAATTTAATATTCATTAAAAAGTGAGTGCAAAAGACAATTACGGCCATGTGAAGTCGGCTAAGTATTAACCAGCAAGAAAAAAATGCTTAGGCGAACAAATGAAGGAAGGATAATAATCGGAATAGGCTTGCTTTGTTAAAGACAGAACAGGAGTCAAAGAAAAAGTCACCTACGCATGAAAAAGTCGTATGAATGTGCTAAAACCTAGACTTCCTATGCAAAAAATCGATCTGCGGCCAATTGCCTTCAGTTCCTTATCAACATCACCCTTTTCTGGCAATGTTTAACCATAATATTCAGTTCAATGACATGGATAATAAATTATGGCACTCGCTTCAGGTTGTTTATTCTGACTTACAGTCACATATGAGATGCTTTGTGACGATGCGATACTGTTCCTGTTGTAACGTCAATTCGAGAAACTATTCCAGTTTGCCGTTTATCATTTTGTGCCGTCTCGCTCATTTCATACGCTTTAATAGTTCGCGCCGCGTGTACATCTAGCGATAATTTAGTCGCCATTTGCGGCATCGTTTGTTCTGATTTCACTAAACAGAAATTAGTGAAGAAAATTATTCGTCGTTTTTTAATTCAAAGTGTTACTAGTTTTAAAAATATACTTTTTATAATATTTATTCTTACGACGACCAAAGCGCAACTTCCCTCTATATGGAGAGATTATACATTCATTTTCAGCGTTGCTTTATTTTCGGAATATACCTCACGACTCGCTTCATAATTAGAGAAGTTGGCAGGGCAGAACGGACAAAAAAAGGGTTTTTTCACCGCAGAGCTTGAGCTTTGCACCTCTAAAGCTATACAGTATTAACTTTAAAATGACGAACCAATGCAGCCCTAAATTTTAAAACAATTCGCATATCCCGATTTAAGACCGAGGTAGTTAACAAAGTAAAACAAAAGAAAAAAGGATTTTTTTGTCAATTACTAAAGTGTAAAGTTGAAAGCGCTAAAATGGACTCCCTATTGACTTTATACAAAAGGATCGAAATTCTAAGTGTAGCCCTTGAAAATTAGTACTTTTTTTATTCGAAAGGTCATTTCCTGACTTATAACTGGAGAAGCTGACAGACAGAAGGAAGTTAATGAGGCTATCGCCTATTTTTCACCTCCTGAGACTCTAATACCTTTATACTCTTACTCAAGTACTAAGGCGAAATTCGAGAAAGACCAAAAATACCATTTAGAGAATTCAATTTTTCTACAATTTAATTTATACGCATGCTAGCTCAATCGACGACAACTTTTTAGAAAATTTTTACAATGATAATGTTAATCATTAGTGACGATGGTGATAATGATAGCTCTTTTGATATTAATGATATGCAATATGTACAATAAAAATTACAGCCAGAGCGACAAAATTGGAGGCATTTTTAAAAAGCCGTACATTTTAAAACTCGTATAAATGTATATGTAGAGCAAAAATAGTTGATACGGAGAAAATCGTGCCTCTGTGAATGGTTTATATATACGTGATTACATAATATAGATTTAAGCTGGTCATTAGAATGATTGTATATTTATTGAAACAAATCAAAGTAAAGTCAGCAATAAAAAGTTGAGAAATATATATTTAGCAGGTGCATGGAGACAAAATTTTACGTTTTTAAATTAAAGTTGCCATAAAGTTTGGCGCGAGCGCTAGAAAAATCAACTTATCCTGAAATATTCAAGTTGCCTTTTTTCCCCTTTTTGAAGTTTTCCTGAAAAATTTCCATTTTGAATGGTCAATGGGTCCTCTAACCCCCTGGTTACGCCCATACATGGGCAGCAAGAAAATTCTAGGGGGTTGCAAGATTATTCAAAAGGTAAAAAAATGGCCTTAAAAATGGTGGTATGGCGAAAAAACACCATTTTTCGGCATTTCTCATCGAGGCCCTATCCAATGGCATCAAAAAATTGCAAAAAAACGAAAAAAAATTTTAAAAACTGATTTGAGGGGTATTTTGATTTCTGGGGAGGTTTTTTGGTTTCTGGAGGGTTGCATACCCCCCAACCAGGGGCGGATTTAGGGAGATAGCGGGGGTGGCGGCCGCCCCTCCCCATTGACCAAAGATAGTGCGCAAAATTAAGGATTTTTGAGCGATTTTTAGCGATTTCCGGGTTAAAACGGCTAATTTTTCCTCCCAAGTCGGGATTCCGCCCCCCCCATTAGGGGCACCGCCCCTCCATCCATTAGGAAGATCCTGGATCCGCCACTGCCCCCAACCCCCACGCCCAGGTGTGGTTACGCCTCTGCGCTTATGTTTTCTATAGCGTCGAACTTTTAGATCTGATCTCGTAAGGAATGTTTATGCCGTTCTCCAGGCGCCTTCCTTACTTCCTACGGTTTTGCCTACCGGCTATTTTAAGCTGCGCATTACTGACCTATTTCATTCGTCAGTTGTTAAATCCAATGGATAAGCAAGCTGGATCCAAATTTTACCCATCAGCCGGATTTGATTCGCGAACTTCCGATGATAATCCCATTGCACCGACGAAAATCAGTAAATTTGAGCAAAATTTAAATGTATCTACCGACTTCGATTCTTTGACGTTTTTTAAAAACGTCAGTCTTACGGGTCGCGATGATAATAATAGTTACGCGGCGATTAACAACGTGAATTTGTACAACTTTACGATCAACGAAGTCGAAATATGTGCGAAAAGACGGAAGGACGTTTTTATGTTATTTGTGGTTCATACCCACCCGGTTAATTATACAAGGCGCATGCATATTAGGTAAACGAAATTATAATTCATAGATAACCCATTAAAGAGGGAGTTGGATAAAGGCTTACTTGCAATTTCGATATATTTTTAATTTTTCGATTTGTTTGTTTCTTTCATTTATTTAAGAAATGGTCTTAGAAGTAATGAATTCGTATAGTTTGAATTGAAATGGATAATGTTTGAGGTAACAATGAGTCTCAGCCGTACATAATCATAAACCAAATTATGGGTTTAGTTCGAGGGTGGTCAAACTGGCACAAATCAAAAAAAAATGCCAAAAATTAAATTTTGACATCCATTGTGATTCGTGAAGTATTAACCCACGTGTTACCGTGCGTTTAGCGTTTCTCGCACCTTTATTTTCACTTAAAAGGGGATATTAATATCGGTTTGTTTGCTTGCCTATGCTCTTTCCAAATCTTATCGCTATTCATTCTTTAAAAACTTTGTTAAAAGTTATAATCAAAAACTGTTAATGTAGCTGAGCAGCGGCAGAAGATAGACTGCATACAATGAGTACAAATTACAGAAACGTAAAAAATCTTATCATACGACCCTAGTCGGCAATCAAAAAGTAACAGACCGCCAAATTTTTGTACCAATCACTGAACGAAACGCTATTTCATCATTATCTTAGCATTTGTGTGAGGGAATGCTTATCTTTTATAATATGCCGCTTCATATGCGGCCGAGACAATATGGATGACATTTTCAAGCTGGTTAGGCACATGTTTGCAATTGACTTTTTCAACGTAATTTTTCTTCTGATAAATAAATGACAAGGTATGAAAATGCAGAGCCACGTATGGCAATCAAAGGTTTTATCGAATGGTCAAGGCAGTTACCGTATTTGCAATGGGTCTGCCCGTTGGTAATTCGAGTTTACAAAGTTCGGTGTTGCTCGAAAGTCAAACGCATAGGGACATCATTCAACAAAATTTTATGGACACGTATCAAAATTTGACCCTCAAATCCATCATGATGTTGAATTGGGCGACTGCTTATTGTCCGAACGCCTTGTACGTTATCAAAGTCGATGATGACGTTTTGATCAACATTTTCGATTTGGCTGAGATGCTTTTTAAAAAGTATGCGAAATGATGTTTTGGAAATTAAAGACAGTGAATAGAATAGGTTTTTTCCAGAGCACCACAAAATTGGTTAAAAAGCATCGATACGTGAAGGATACATTGCAAAACCTAAAACTTGTGAAAAAATGTTGAGAACGAATGACAACTTTTTACGATTGGAAAAATTTTGATTCAGAAATTATAAAAGGTAGTTCAATTTGTGCAATTCTAAAATATTAACCTTTTTCCGGAATTAGTAAATTGTAGACCTGTTATTTTATCTGATGTAAAAATAAAAAAGTCTAAAAAATGTTGCATTTCAATATCACAGGACGTGAATTCGGCATCATTATTATTATTTATTATCACTATAATATTAATAATATTGATATTATTATTATTATCATTATTATTATTTTTATTATTATTATTATTATTATTATTATTATTAATATTATCATTATTATTAGTGTTATAATTATTATTATTAATATTATTATTAGTATTATTATTATTAGTATCATTATTATTATTATAAATATTATTATTATTATTATTATTATTATTATTATTATTATTATTATTATTAATATTATTATTGATATAATTATGAGTATTATTATTATTATTATTAATATTTATTATTATTATTATTATTATTATTATTATTATTATTATTATTATTGTTATTATCATTATTATTATTATATTATTATTATTATCATTATTATTATATTCACTATTATTATTTATTAATATTATTATTATTAATATTATTATTATTAATATTATTATTATTATTATTATCATTATTATTATTATTATTATTATTATTATTATTATTATTATTATTATTATTATTATTATTATTATTAATATTATTATTATTATTATTATTATTATTTGTGATAATTGCACATTATCATTCGGGTTAGTGGACCGCATTCTCAAATTTCAAAAATTCGTGTCGGCCCAGTGGCGGATACAGGATTTTTGCCGCCCTTATATAGAGAGAACTATTTCTGGTCAGAGAAAACGAAAAAAATTTTGAAAGGTTTTCTGCGAAGAACGCTCAAAATTAGTACAAAATCGGATAAAAGCGCCAAAAAAGTACCTGAAAAATCATTGTAAGAAATAGAAAATCATAGTTCTGTACATAGACTACTCTTTTGATGTAAAAATTAGGTTTTTAGAGAGCCAATAAAGACAGTAAATGTCCTTAATGAGTAACCTGGCGCAAAGCTGGAAAAATCCAAAAAATCATGATAAAAATAGCTAAAATCATGAAAAAATGCACATCTATTCTTCATTGCGCTAAAATATTTTTTGACGACAGCAAGCTGCCGCCTTTCCCTGCCTCGCCCCTCTCTAAATCCGAACATGATTCGGCCCGATCAAAAATTACTCCTACGTATGATCAGTGGCGGATCCAGGATTTTTCCCTTAGAAGGGGGCGGTACCCCTAAGGAGGGGGGCGGAACCCTTACTTGGGCGGAAAAATTAGCTGTTTTAACCCGAAAATCGCTAAAAATCGCTCAAAAATCCTTAATTTTGCGCACTACTTTGGGCCAATGAGAGGGGGGGCGGCCGCCCCCGCTCCCCCCTGAATCCGCCCTTGCGTATGATACATTTCTTCGTCCAAATACAAGTTGCTTCTGCGGGCCGCGTTTTCATTGCTTAGATGAAGTTTAAATTTTTCAGCTAATTCTACTACTTTCGAACGCATAGGGAGCTTTTTTATATCTCGTCCTTTCATATCCTTAATGACGCGTAATTCCAAGTTTATTGGTCCTTTTTGTTCTATCGGAGCATTTCCGTTTACACTTTAAATTTATTAATAAATGAAAAATTTCTAGTCTCTGGGTGTGTTAAAAACTTCGAGGAAGGCGAAATGGAGACAACTACGTTTTTTCCGTCGTTCTTCACGCAAATCCTTAAACCCGTACGTTTATGTTACAAAAGCTAATCATTAAAACAGAGACGCGGCGCGTCAAAGCACGATATTGTGTCACGTGTGGCGAGATGGGCTCGTATTGCGCAACAAGACCTCCCGATATTACATGTCCCAAGAACAAGTGCCCACAGACACTTATCCCACCTATTGCCTAGGCCTCGCGTATGTTTTGACCGGCGACCTGGTGCCCCAACTTTACCGCCGTTCGTTCTACACAAATTTTGTATGGATTGAGGACGTCTACGTGACGGGCTTTCTTGCGCAAGACCTTAATTTGACTTACAGTGACCTAGGCGCCCTGGAAATCCTGAGCCATGAGCAAGTGCAAGAGAAAGTGATTGGCGGGGACTTCGTATTCGGTCATATTCCCGCGGCGTCTATCAACGAGCGGGCGAGACTATGGCAGCGATTGTTGGAGCGGAAGAGCATCGATTACGTTTCCTAAGACGAATTTCATTCACAATTCGTTGTTTTGCTCATATTTCTGGATTTTAATCGTTTTTTTCCTAATTTTTTGATTAGAATAAGAAAATTGCAGTATAGATAATTTAGCAAAGCCTTTATAGTTAATTTACAAATTAACGCATTTTATGTGTTCAGCACACTTTATTCAAAATGGATACCTACATATTTTAGGCTTTTATTTTCACTGATTTTATTAGCGCTTTACTGTTACAATCGAGGGTAGCATAGCAAGGCGCAGACCTATAGTCTCTTTCACTTAACTTCGTGCCTAAATTATAAGAATTTTTAATGACAGTTAGCCGGGGGTTACGATAATTATTTATCAGATCAATGCTAAAATAGCAATCTGTCAGCTTATTGTTGGAGATGATTCCAAAATTTAAGACCGAAGCTATGTGAAACAGACTATATGTAGCTTCCACACATGCTCTACATGAGTACTCTAGCAATTGTTAGTTCCATTTTGTCTTCCTAAATATATATGTTACTAGCAGAGAAAAATGTTCCGATGGAACAAAAAAGATAAATATACTTGAATTTCTTCATTGTTAAGGATGTAAAAGGAGGGGACTAGGGAAAATTTCCCAATATGCGCAGAAACCATAGGATTTTGCTAAACAGTTAGACCTCCCCTGAAAAAAGCAGAAATCGAAGTATATTCTGCGGCCTGTGAAAAATGAGAGTATAGTCACACAACATTCTCAAGTGTTTCGCAAAAGAGCATTCAAGACACTTCTATGACTATTAAATAATCAATGCATTATTTAGTTAATGGAATCTTGACCTTCCACAATGCTCTGGCGTTGAAGATAATAGTGTAAACTTTACACCTACATGGCCAACTCAATAGTTTGCATGGAAAAGCACAAAAAATTTCTCTAATTTTTTTCCAAAATAAAGTAATCAAAATACTCGCCATCGCTATCGAAATTACTACGGAAAATCTGCAGAAACGCGCATAGGCCGCAGAATATGTTTTGGATTCTGCGTCGTTTAGGGAAGTCTATTTGTTTAGCACATTCCTATGCCTTCTGCGCATATAGGGAAATTTTCCCTAGTCCCCTCCTTTCACATCCTTAACAATGAAGAAATTCAAGTATTATTTACCTTTTTTGTCCCATCGGAGCATTTTCCTTCGCTAGTTCCCTTCTTTTATTTAATAATTTAGGCCATATATCCATAAGTGGGCAGCTCCGAAATTCTGAGGGGTGCAAGTAGCTGAAGAATTTTCTTTTTTCGTCCAGAACCCTTTACATTAAAATTATATTGCATTAAAAGAAATATATGATATTGCATTAAACGAAATATCGCATTAAAAGAGAAAAAATTTTACCTTTTGAGATATCGTAGCCCTCTACATTAGAAAACCAATTGGACTGCACAGAAACCAAAATTGAGTTGGATAAGCTTTAGGACACGCTAACAGTAAAAAACCAGTATACTTTACATTTTGGTGCAAGAACTATTGAGTGTAAAGGAATTTTAAGTTCAGATTCGTAATCTACAACTCAGAGGCAACATTTTTTAAAAAATTGGCCTTCCGCAAATTGTTTGAAACCCAATAATCTGGGCGGTAAAGTGCTTCTCAGTGTAGACTTTACACTTGTGCTAATAACGCAATATTGGGTGTATAGAAACAAAATAGACTAGGATGTGTAATGGTAAGACCAGGGCACATTTTAAGCATAATTAGCATGTCCACCTACTTAGCGGAGTAGCTGAAGAATTTCGTTTTTCGTCTCGAAGCCTTTACACTAAAACGATCACAGATCAAGAAATATTGCATTAAAAGAGAAAAAAATTGGTCCTTGAGATATTGTAACCCTCTAAATTATAAAACCAATTGGACTGCACAGAAACCAAAATTGACTTAGATTAACAGAAAACACGCAAAGAGTAAAAAACTCGTAGACTTTATATTTTTGTGCAACAACCATTGAGTGTGAAGAAATTTCAAGGTCAGATTCGTGATTTACAGCTCGGGGGCAACATTTAAATAAATTGGCCCTCCGCAAATTATTTGATTTTTCGGTTGACACTTTACACACTCATTGCTTACTCGGTATTTAGTGTAAACAAAAAATAAAAAATTGTACATCAAGTTTTTTAATTATCTATCGTTCGGAAAAACCGCACCTCCCATATGTGTTTTGTTGTTGCTGTGAGGAAGGGGGCACAAAATTCGCACTCGCTGTAATAAACATATAAGAAATAAGGTGGCCAAGTATATTATGGGTACCGCTATCGGACTACCTATGATTTTTTCACGAGAATTATATTTTAAAAGAGTAACGATTGAAATACTACTACGGCCGAATTAGAATGCTACTTCCTTCAGCAGGCCGCTGAATAAATAAGTACTTTGATTTACGCCTTGCTTACAATTTCTCGGATGTTTATTAGATTTTGTGATTTTTGTTGGCATCATGGATATTAGTAGTGATGTAAAAGATCATCTGGATCTGATCTTTTTATCCAGATTCGGATCCAGATCCAGATCTTCTGGATCTGGATCTGGTTATTTTCTGATCTGCTTATCTAATCTGGATCTGGATCTGCCGGAAAATCATAACCCGATATTTATCTGAATCAGGATCTGTTTAGTCAACTTATATCTGGTTAAACAGATCAGAAAGTTATTTTTGCACGATGGCATTCTTTGTTTTACGATTTACTCTAGGTAGGTTATCTAATTAGTTGTAGCCGTATATGCACGGATTGTGTGACAACAGCCCCACCGTCCCAACAGCCCCATCATCCCTAACAGCCCCACCATCCCAACAGCCCCACCATCCCAACAGTCCCACCATTCTAAGAGACCCACCAAAATCCCAAGAGTGTCTCACCCGTCCCAACAGCCCCACCAGTCCCAACAGCCCCACCGTCCCAACAGCCCCACCAATAATACCAATAGCCACACCAATCCCAACGAGCCTCACCAATCCCAACAGCCCTACCAATCCCAACAGCCTTATCAATCCCATTAGTCCCACCGTTCCAACAGCCCAACCGTCTTAACAACCCCATCAATAATCCCAACAGCCCCACCGGTCCCAAGAGCCCCGCAATTCCCAGCAGTTCCACCGTTTCAGCAATCCTACCTTTCCAACAGTCGAACTGTCCTAAGCACACGAGATTTAACCCCCCAACCCGAAATTCTGGAAATCCCCCAAATTATCTTAGACCCCAGAATTCTATTTTAGTACATTTCTCGGTCACTTTAATCCACCAGACCCACAGAAACTGTTCGCTGTTATAATCATAGATGCACAGAACGACCGGTCTGGAGAACAAGTTTTGAGCCAAAAATTGGCCTCAAAACTGGTATGAATGTTAAAATAGCATAAAAACTGCGCTAATCCACATTTTCCGGCTATTTTAAAGCAGATTAGCGTGAAAGTTTCGATTTTCATTCAATTTCAACACTTGTCTTTCCTTTTTTCACCAGAACATTGTTCATTTTTTCTTACATTGTAGAGTAGACCATAATGAGCAGGGATCCAATCTTGCGAGATGACTCGAATGAGGCAAAATCCTGGATTGTGCACAAATGCTGAAGCTTCAATTCTGACAGGTCTACCAGTTTCATAGGTAGACTTACTCTGAAAATGTGAACCTGCACACTCGTTTACGGTCTTGATGAAATATACGAATTCGGAAAATATTCAAAAAATATCTTTCATAAAAAATTGATATTGCCCGATTTTATTCTATCGTATAATAGCGATTGCAGTAATGGTGAGGCTGCTGGAATTACTGGTGGGGCTGCTGGGGCGGTGGGGCTATTGGAACGAAGGGGCTGTTGGGATTGGTGGGTCTGTTGGGATTAATGGGGCTGTTGGGATTTTTGGTGGGGCTGTTGGAACGGTGGGGGCTGTTGGGGCGGTGGGGCTGTTGGGGACTGGTGGGGCTGTTGGGTGCATTACCCATGCATAGCGGGGCTTGAGGAGGGGGTCTGCTGGGGGTTTTGACCCCCCAGATCTGTGCTGACCCCCAGAATGGCCAAAAAGTGCCGCCTGACCCCCCTCCCATAAATGTTTTGTTTCAGAAAATTTTTGAAGCTCTGCAGAAAAGTAAAAGTAACTTAAATGATAAAAATGTATTGAAGGTTGTTTTTTCACATAAATTATAATCAGAATTGACCTTTGAGAGACTTTTTTTTTGCCTAAAAGTAAGAAAATTTTGAATTTTTCAAAAAAATTTTTTGTTAAAAGTATTTCAATGGATGCGCGACAACGAGGAACGTCTAAAAATTAATGTTTTTAGTGCCCATAGGCCATTTTTGTCGACTTTTTTGATGTTTGAGAAAAAAATTTGATTTTGACCCCCCCAGAATTTCTACACTGTACATGTATAGTTTTAATTGGTGCACCTGTCATTTTTCATGAATTGTAACAGCGTTTTTCTTTGTTGAATTGAAATTAAGCCGGTCTCTTCATAGTATAGCATTTTGTATTGTTAGGTAATGTATCGTTTGTGTGTTTTGACAGTGAGATCCCTCTTAAAATAATACACGTTTTATTTCTTACAAGCGATCAAAAGAAGCATTTGTTTCTCCTGTTTAACCACAATGTTGCCAAATTCCAGACATCTCACGTTCCTGTGAATATTCAATGCCGTTTTGTTTACAAAGTTGTCAATTAAAGCTGTTGTAATAATTTTTACATTTTTTTCATGCCTCAAATTTCTAGCCCATTAGTAAAAGTCTTAACTTGTGAATTTCCCTTTTTAGACAATTTTTACTGATACCATTTTTATGTAAAAGCTCTAAACTGCAAATTTTCCTCGGCTCTGCCCCAGACCCCTCTGGGGGGCTGTTATATTAGTCCTGCCATCAAATACCCCCCAATCCATGTGGGCTTGGGCGCTTTACGCCCTCCTTTTTTAGCAGTACAAATTGCTGCACAAAATATTTTTATCTGGATCTGGATCTGTATGTGGATCTTTTTATATTTTGATCATGGCAAAACGATTATGGATCTGGATCTGGTTATTTTCTGATCTGGCTATCTGATCTGGATCTGGATCTGCCAGGAAATCTGAACCCGATCTTTATCTGGATCTGGATTTGGGTAAAAATCTGAATCTCTTACATCTCTAGATATTAGTCGAGCATGTTATTTTGTATATTTTGAAGACTTACGTAGTTTTTCTTTATTTTCCTTCTTTTACATCCCTACAAATGTGTAATTCACCTTATTAGACGTTTTTCTTACATCAAAGGCACCTTTCTTAGCTGCTAATCTGTTCCTTTAGCTCAAATATTTTCATCTTCTTCCTCCTATGTAGGTTTACTTGCTGTAAATATATATTTCTTTTCCTTCTTATATCAATATTTTCATCTAAATTTTCCTATATTTTCATTTATCTTGCTTCCCGTCGACTTTAATCGATTGTGCTTGCTTGTTTTTTATTTAACGCTTTATTTTTTCCTTTCTTGACGAGGCATTATAGCCTATTCTGTACGTATTATGTCGTGCATTGCACTAAACTTTTCTTATTTTACGTTCAAAAATTCAAAATTTGCGATAGTCAAACCGTATCCTATCATTTATAAAATCGATTTTTGGTATCGATAAATAAATTTATTTATAGTATTATACCGCTTTGCTTTATGTTTTTAAAATTGCGTATTTCGTAAAATTTCCAAATCGTAATTGTATTTTTTTTTAATTTTATTTCTTAATTAATTTGCGTTTCTTAATTTAAAACAAAAATTCTAACGATTTAAAACATTTAAACAAACGAATTTTACCCACAGAACCCGTAACCTAATTAATGCGTACGAAATGTTTGCCTAATTTTATGAGCATCTTCCACAATATTTTCTAAAGTTCGCCGTAGTAAAAGACTGGTAACATTATTAAGGAGCGTAGTAGCTAATGTATCTTGCACAATGTGGTAAGTATGTGTTACAGAATTACATAATGTAAGATGTGTATACGGGACTAAAAAAAGTTAATTTTGCCAACTTCCTCTCCTCGCAGCTTGCGATCCTTTATAACATGGAGGCATTGTATAGTCTAATGCGTTTATTAGCTGAGCTTGACGTATGCATTCTTGTTTTGTACGTAAAAAGTTTCAGACGTCTGAAAAGATCTTTTTTCATCAGATAAATAGCCAATTTTATTATCTGGGAGGCCAATAAGGCTTTGTGCCGGGTTTCCTAATTCTCTTGACATTGTTCCGTACGTATTTTAGGACTTTTATTTTCGTTGCATATCATAATTCTAAAAGCAAGACATTTTGCATCGAGCTCTAGCAAGATTTTCCTAAAAATTATTGTTTTAAGCCGCAAGATTTGAGTGAATTATATTTGATATAAACTTGGTTTTTGGATAGTTATGAGCTTTTTTAACCTAGTTTAGGCTAAGTTTAATCTAGGCTTTACGCAGCGCTCTTAGCGAAAATTGGAGTGGTGTAAAATTCGCGAATAATCCAATAATCATGCTGCTTAAATAATTGCTCCTGATGTTGAAAATCGACTTCTTATAGCTCATATTTAATCCTTAAATAAAGAAGCATATTTACTGTAGTCATTAACACTTTGTATAAGTGCATTTAAAGGTCAATTGGCTAGACGGTTGGATGTTTGGAGTAAGTGCTTTAAAAAAACATCAAGAAAAAAGACGACGTAATTTCTAAATAATAAATATCTTGTCAATAATAACTTTATTTACATATTATTTACCTATTATGTGAAAAATAATTAGTGCATGAATTTCGCTATTGACGTCTTGAACTTTGTACGTCTTATTTTTTCTTCATATTTTCTTTTTCTTTGCAAGCACTTACTCCAAAAGAAGTTCTAAATCGATCATGATTTATTTTGCATTTTATTTAAAATAATTAACTTCCCAGTCTCAAATCAGTTCAGTTTTAATACATCTAAATGTTTGTTCGCACTAACGTCCAAGGAAATGTACTAACTGGGGAAAATGGAGTATTTATCTGCTACAAAAAAATATAAGCATCTTGTCTAATCTCGTTCAAAATAATAGAATGCGAATCACAGCACAGAAATTTTCGATGTAGG
>JAVLUZ010000004.1:245636-437789 GCA_036768485.1 Mermis nigrescens | reverse complement strand
TATCACGTGCATCACTGATATTTTTCAAAGCGTTTTTTAAATTTTACTTTAGCTTACAATCTTAAAGCCGTTATATACGGTGAGAAACCTGAAATTAATCCCCTTTTCGCAGTTATACGATTAAGTACTAACGTAAAAAAGTACCGTAAATAATTTTAAGTGTACACTTATAGGGCTTCAGCATCCATTAGTATGCATAACATCTTGCCTCGGCTAAAATGCCTGCCCCGGGACATCACTATCGGTTAGTGCTTAGCAGTAGCCCGACTTAAATAACAGGAAGTGCCGATATACAGTAGGTAATGATGTATTTGGGATAATGTATAGACCGAAATCACACGCCGAACGATTGACATATCTCTTATTTTCCAGTAACTTTCATCGTTAAACCTTGCTGGAAAAAAGCAAGTCAAAATCTGAAAAAAACACCAAAAACGCCTAAAGAGCCAGAAACGCCACAAAATCCCACGACGCCATAAAAGCCAAAAACGCTTCAAAAGCCAAAAACGCCTTAAAGGCCAAAAAAGCTTCCCAACAAAGTCTTTACTATTAGTGCTTTCCTATAGGAAATATGGTAGGAGGCTTTTTAGGTTGGGCCGAAATTTGGGATGGGGGGTCCGGTCCCGGCTCCATTTTAGGGAAGGGGTGTAAATGACCACCAATTTTTGGCCGAAAACGGCCAAAAAACGCTTAAAAACGAATTCGCTTTTTTCCAAAAATTTGGGGAAGGGGTCGAACATTTTCTGACTTTGGGTGGAGGGGGTGGACGTCCACCTTTGGATGGGGGATCCCCCATCCACAAACTGAATTATGACATGATCATTTCTCGATTCGCAGGAGTTGGTACGACGAGGCATTCCGTGCCATTTTCGCGCAATCGCTTGGCAATTGCTGTCAAACGCGTCCGGCGCCGACCAGTCGCCCGCCACGGTTGTGCACGAATTGTACGCCGAATACATGCGCGGCGCGTCGCCCCACGAAAAGGTCATCCGACGCGACGTGTCGCGCACCTTCCCCGAGCACGATTTTTTTCGCGAGGCCAAAGGTCGGGGTCAAACCAGTCTGTTTAATGTTATGAAAGTACGTCGAATGCGATTTTTAATTTCGGAAGTTTGACATACGTAGCATATAACGGCTAAAAATTTCGGGTGGGAATCCCAGACCATTTTAATGGCGGGGGAACGACCTTCAATTTTTAGCCAAAAACGACTAGAAACACCTAAAACCGGCCTAAAAATTGAATTTCTTTCCAAAAATCGGGCATTCGGGTCAAACATTTTCTGGCTTTATGGGGATGGTGGACAATCAACTCTGGGGGGCGGGGGTGGGGGTGGGGGCGTACGTGTAGCGGCTCAAAATTTTGGGTGGGAGTATCCCCGGCCCTTTTTGGTGGGTGGTAATTAAATGACCTCCAATTTTCGGTCACAAACGGCCAAAAACACCTAAAAACAACCAAAAAATTCATTTTTTTTTCAAAATCGAGGGGTACTTAAAAATTTTCTGGTATCCAGGGATGGTAGTGTGGTGGATGACAAACCTCTGGGTGGCGATGTCGCACGTCAGAAATGTTGTTTTTCCAAAATTTTCGAGAAAAAGCGAAAAAAATTCCTATTAAATTTTAAGAAAATATAGTCGTAAAATGAGAATTTGTCCCGATGGGCCGAGATTTGACACTTTTGAGTCAAAACTTAGCTAAAAAGCTTTTGAAAAAAAACACTTTTGACGAATTTTTTTCGGAAAATCGAAAATTCTGTGGGTCAGCAGTATATATAGATGCTAAGCATGACCGATCCGGGGGAATGGGTCAAAGATTGAGCTTTTCCGGTCCAAAATGATCTCTAAAGCTAGTAGGTATCGTATAAGTTTGCTAAAATAGTGTTAAAACTACGTTATTCCACACTTTATGATCGATTTGAAGCATTTCTGGAGAAAATTTTCAATTTTTATCTAGTTTTTAGCCTTCATTTCTTCCTTAATTTCTGCAGAAAATTCTCCTCGATTTTCGGCTAAAACTTGCGTTTTTGGCCGTTTTAGGGCGTTTTTTGGTCTTTTTGGCGGAAAAACTGGCGGTAATTCACCCCCATACACACACAAAGTTTTCACCCCCAGAATCTTTTTCACTCTTCAACCCGCAGCATTCGCAATTTTCCAGAAGTTTCCGAAAAATTCATGAAAAAATGTGCGGTTTTAAACGTTTTTGCTATTTCTTCGTTTAAAAATATCAAGTTTCGGTGCTTCGCGGCAGGAACTTATTTTTTTGACTACGTTTTCTTCAATTTGTTCGGTTTTTTTGGAACTTTTCATGTTTTTATACTTTAGAAAGGTAAAGCATTGTCAAAAGCGCTCGGCTATTGGGCTATAGAAAAGGCACTTTAAAATTTCAACCCCACCAAGATTCCGATGCTATGCGCATAGTTGCACAAGGTCAGGGTCGGCGGGGGGAGGGGAGGGTGAAATCTCGGAAATTCAAAACCAGTAAATTTAACGTTTACGAATTTTGCTGTTGTTTTAACGACTAAAATGGTCGACATAGCCTATAAAACATCTTTTTGTGCTAATTTCGCATTTCTAAAGCATTTTTAGTCCATTTTATATCATTATATCACTTTTGAGACTGAAAAATAGAAATTGATCAATTTTTAGCGGTTTGGGTAGAAAAGTACGTGAAAGTGGAAAATTTTCGACATTCTCACCAGTCTCGACCTTAGAAATGATGCAAAAAAATGTTCTATCAGCTCAAAATCGCCGGACGGTACCTCTGGCTCAGGGGCGGATTTAGGGGGGCGGCCGCCCCCCTCCGTTAACCCGAAATAGTGCGCAAAATTTGGGATTTTTGAGCGATTTTTAGCTGTTTTCGGGTTAAAACGGCTAATTTTTCCGCCCAAAGTCGGGTTCCCGCCCCCTTAGAAGTACCGCCCCCCTTATGGGTACCGCCCCCCCTTAGGGGTACCGCCCTCCCCTTAGGAAAATCCTGGATCCGCCACTGCTCTAGCTGACCCTTCAGCGGGGGGGAAGGGCAAACACCCCCTTACAACCTATGTGCACGTATGGCTGAGGGACGTTGTGTTGAAACGTTTCGTTGTGCACTCAAATGTAAAAAATGACATCTTAGCTTTACCGGCGTTTGTCGATTGTTCCCAGCGCTTTGTGCTGGTTTTGCTTGTAATTTTACGCGTTGTATGGAAAATTTGGAACCAAGTTAGATTTTCGAAACTTTCGCATCACAAACTATTTTGCCATCAAAAGATTCAAAAAACCTACTTTACAGAATGTACTTTTCCGTCTATTTTGACACACTATTATAGAAAATCTGGGATCCGCCCCCGTCGCAAAATCCTGATATTGCCGCCAGTGGCGGATCTAGGATTTTCCTGAAGGGGGGGGGCAATGCTAACTTTTCCAAAAATAGGTCCGAAAATTCGCCCTTCACGCGCGAAATAGCATTTTTCGGCGTTTTGCATTGTCCACCTTTATTTGGAAATCCCTTCTGACGCAATATTTTTTTTACAAATCTTGTAATTTTCAACAATTTTGTGCGAAAAAGATCACTAAATTTCTTTGACTCTAGTGAAAATCTGGCGCGAAGCGTCGGAAAAATTCGTGAAATTTAGGCGGAAGGACGTTTAGAAGCTTGATTTGCTACTTGATTTCCTGCATTTGTAGCATTTGACGCATTCGGTAAAGATTTTTCGATGTACAAGACTTTTGGGAAGTGTCTTTGCACATGTGCAAAAAAGATTTTTGGTCTTTGCGGAGTAATTGTGTGTCCATGTATCTTTATAATGTCACAAATTGCGTTTCGTAAGGAAAAGTGCCAAATTTTTTCGGCGCTTCGCGCCGTTTGATGAATTAAATGCAATTTTTGCTCTCAGAATCAGAAATTGGCCAAAATACACTACCGAAGGTCGTTGTTTGTTTTGCCACTAAGATGCGCTGTATCATATTATACGTACCTAAAAATTTGTGTGCACAAAATGTTAAAAGACTTTTAGGGACCATCTTTGTGATGTACAAATGGACCTTGTACAAAAACAACGCTGATTAAATTGTGGTCGCTGACGTAAAAATCGTTGCAAATTGAACATCCATTTTTTTATTTCATCAACTATTTTTGGCCAATGGGAGGGCGGCTGCACCCGCTCCCCCTTCGTAAATCCGATCCTGTTTACTATTGATTTGTAACATATTCGGCGCGAAATTTTGTATTCAGGCTTAAACCTGTAAATGTTAACGTTTTAATTAGCCTATAGAACAGAATAAGTTTCTCAACTGCCACGATTATCAAGTAGTGTAGTAATTAGTTTTTTTGGTGCGGCGCAATATTTTGGTCGTTAAGACCATTTACAGAAACTTTTTTGGATAAAAGCCTGGAAATGTTAGCTATTTTAATAAATTATCGCGAAAAATTTCCCGTGTCTCTTACCGTTGATGCGTTTGGTTGCTTTGTGTTTACTATAACAGCAAACATTACCCCTGCAGGTTTGAGCGCCTAATAATAAGTCAACGCATTCGCCCGTGCACGTGCATTTCCTGCAACTGTCACGTGATTCGCTATTATGCGAATTGCGGTCGCTTTTATCATTTTTCGTTCCTTCAACTGCTGTGCAATTAATTGATTTCTTCTCATAATTAATCCGAAGAAGGGCGTAATTTTCTAAAATTGAATGGTTTTGTTGATTCGGATCTTATTAAATCTACCTAAAATTATCAAATTCAAAAAAAGAAATAGAGTTAA
This sequence comes from Mermis nigrescens, assembly GCA_036768485.1. Lineage (NCBI taxonomy): Eukaryota > Metazoa > Nematoda > Enoplea > Mermithida > Mermithidae > Mermis > Mermis nigrescens. The sequence goes on along the minus strand of JAVLUZ010000004.1, from coordinate 433,054 downwards.
AGAACGTCGAAATGAGGAAGATTTTAAATATAAGGAGCTGGACTTACTTTCGCGGCTATAAAATGGCAGTGTATACCATTTTTTACTATCTGATTGAGCTCTGTCGATGAACATCGGAAAATCGCTTAAAAAAACTAAATATAATTCTGGGAGTTGTTCGATTCCGGGAGGAGTTTATCAGGATCCTCAGATTCCTTGCCCATGTGCGTGGTGCCTGTAGTTCAATGCATACACATACAGGCACGTAGCTGGCCGTCCTATTTTGGGGGACCAACATCAATTTTTTGGGGGACTTAACTTAAAAAAGGCCAAAAATAGCACAAATATTGTTTAGCAGTCCTGTTTTCCGATTTTCTGAATTTTTGGGGGTCCGAACCTTCCATCCCCCAGAGGTACGTGTCTGCATACATAGACGTACAGCAATGTCGATCTGGGGCAGGAGGGTCAACCCGTCCCGGGGGGTCAAAGATTGAGTTGTTCCGTGTCAAAATGACCTTATTGACTGGCGCAAATACTAAAATCTCGTTAAAACTACGTTATTCCACAGTTTCTTCTCGTTTTCAAGCTCATTTGAAGAGAATTCTAAATTTTCATTAATTTTTGTCCTCCAATTTGTCCCATTTTCCCCAAAAGGCATTCTGATTTTTCCATTCTGGAGTCAGGAGGAAGCCAGCTCCCTGCGTACATGTAACAGGATGGATGGGGGATCCCTTCACTCAGAGTCAGTCGTCTCCCCGCCCTCCTTTCCCCAAAGTCAGTTTTAACCCCCACCCGATTTTTGGGAAAAATCGAATTTTTCGGCCGTTTTTGGGCGTTTTCTGGTCGTTTTTGGCCAAGCATTGGAGGCCATCCTACCCCCCCCCCTAGAATTGGCCGGGACCATACCTGGGCGTGGAGGTTGGGGAGGTATGCACCCCCCGAGAAACCAAAATACCCCCCAGAAATCAAAATACCCCCCAAGATTTCAATTTTTGGAATTTTTTCTCGTTTTTTTTTCCGCAATTTTTTTTGATGCCAATGGATAGTGCTCGATGAGAAACGTTTGAAAAATTGGTGTTTTTTCAGCCGTACCGCCGCTTTGAAGGCCACTTTTCTGACCTTTGAAAAATCTTGCACTCCCCCCAGAACTTTGGTGCCGCCCACCTATGGCCGGGACCCCCAAATTTCGAGCTGTTACACGTATGCGTGCATGGCTGGTTCGATGTGATATGTACCTATGGACGTTATTGTAGGCATATAGCTTGCATGACAAAGAAGTCGGTTACTGCCAAGGAAGTGCCTTCATCGCCGGACTCTTACTCTTGCAAGTGAGTTTCAAATATGTGTTTATAAATTCGATGTATTTTGACAATTTTTGTTTTTTTAAAACAAATTTCGGCAGTTTTAGGCCTCTGATGTAAATAGGTCTGCTTCCTTTTTGCATAATTTTTATCATTTTTCTTACTCCCACAAATTATTTTTCCTTTATTTTAATTATTTCTAATTTTTTTATAATTTTCTTAAAAATTTTTCACACCAGTTTCTAATTTCTAAATTCTTCTAATTCTTTTGAAATTTCGTTCTTCGTATATATATATGTATATATATATATATATATATATATATATATATATATATATATATATATATATATATATATATATATAGTATATATATATATATATATATATATATATATATATATATATATATATATATATATATATATATATATATATATATATATATATATATATATATATATATATATATATATATATGCTTGTGGTATATGTTCTTAAAAATTACGCATATATAGTTTAATGTAATCCTCTTCATTTAACTTCTTAATTTTGTACTTCAATATCAAATGATTATTACTTTTTAATGTTTATTTTTCAATTCGCTTTTTCAGAATTTTTAAAATCGTGTTTTCAATGAATTATAATTCAATCGATCAATTTTATTTATATTTAATTGGAGTTATTTATAATATTTTTAATTTAAATTCTAATAATTATTTTCTTTCATTTTTCAATGTTAGTTTAACAAAGCCAGTGAGTAAAAATATAAAAATTTTTCGAAATTAAAATTTCTTCATAATTCTCATGTTTCGTTTTACGTTTGCCGCGTATTCTTTTGAATTTTTAATTTTCATTAAAATTTTTAGAATGATTCTATAAAATGTTCGATTTGTTTATCTTTAAAAATTGGTCTTCTCATTTTTTAAGATTTTTAAAATTTAATAATTATTTTCTTAAACTCCCTGAAGATGCCAGAAGAAGAAGCCTTCGCCGTATTGCTCAAACTAATGGAGACTTATAGACTTAGAGAATTGTATAAACCGGCTATGACCGAATTAGGGCTTTGCATGTTTCAGCTTGAATGCCTTGTTCAAGTAAGCTGATGCACTGCGCTTTATATTAATTACATTAATTGATTATTAAAGTAAATAATTAATACATATTAATCGATTTTTATTTGTTGATTATTTTTTGTAAATTAATCGTTATTTAAATTTTATTAATTGATTATCATTATTCAGTAATTATTCTTATTCGGTTAGGGCTAGTTGACCCACTACCCTAAAATTTTATTCAAAAAGTTGCGCCTGGCCCGCCGTAAAGATCCTGATATTATGTAATTTTGGACGTTTTAACGACTCGTTTCCAAATTTCTACTACCGTTTAATTTTCTTGACATTTCTTAAAATAGATACACCTGTATTTCTGAAGATTTTGTCTCAAATCAAAAGCTGGACTATGTGATGCCTGGATGTTTGGATGTTTCGGCTCAGAATTCTGGCTGAGACCGGATGTGGGGCAAATGCCACATGGCCTACATTTTTGACCAAAAATTGCAGCAAAAGCCCCGAAAATGAAAAAGAATAGTTTTGCCAAAAAGTCGTTCTGTCATTTTAAACTCGCTACTTGGTACTTTGCATGCACTACTATTTTTAATCTACCATTTTTCACTTTAAACCTATCCCGATGATACTTTACACTACTATTTTTAATCTTTTACGCTATATAAATATATTAATCTATAAATCTTTTATTTAAAACTCGCTCCCTGATACTTTGCGCTACTATTTTTGATACGTCATTTTTTCACTTTAAACCATTCCCCGATACTTTACACTACTATTTTTAATCTTCCATTTGTCACTTTAAATCATTCCCTGATACTTTACACTACTATTTTTAATCTTTTACGCTTTATAAAAATATCAATCTATAATTCTTGCAGTATAAACTATCTCCCTGTTACCCGTACTTTGCACTGCTATATTTAATATATCATTCTTCAGTTTAAACTCATTCCCTGATACTTTACACTATTATTTTTTAATTCCTCCGTCCTATTCTGGATTCGCGCCAAATTTTCAGGAAACCATGCCCGATTTGTTCACACATTTTCGCAATATGGGTTTGGATACGAGTATGTACGCATCGTCGTGGTTCCTGACCCTATTCGCTACTCAGATGCCCTTGGAACTGTCCAATCGAATAATGGACGTATTTATTTCCGAAGTAATTCTATCTTCTCAGAAACGTTTGCATTAAAATTTTCAACAAAATCTGTTTTTTAAGACGGCAGTAAATGTCGGAAAAATATTGGGTGGTCTGAAAAATGCTACACATATATATGTTGCGCGTCAATGATGCATACAGCGTGGGAATTCTGGGGGCTGAAATTATAAAGTGACTTTTTCGGGTCCAAAAAATGGTAGGTACGCGTCAGAAACATCGTTTTTCAGCGTTTCTGACGCTGCTCTACCTTTCTAGAGCATAAAAACATAAAAACATTACGAAAAAAGTACAAAGAAGTCTGAACAAATTGAACAAAATATAGTCAAAACATGAGTATAATGGCGCGAAGCGCCGAAAATTTGACACTTTTTAGCAAATATATAGCTAAAAACGCTTGAAAAGCATCTTTTCTACAAATTTTTAGAAAATTTGTGGGAACTTTTCAAAAAATCGCAAATTCTGGGGGGAGGGGTGAAAATTTTTTCTGGGAGGGGAAACCCCAAAACCCCTCAAGATCACGTATATAATCATGCATGGCTGCAGGTCATACATAAGTTCGACTAATATTGAAATGGAATTATGAGACCTGCTGCATTAGATAGGTAAGGATGCCTTTGTTTAAACCGTACACAAAATTTTGGCCAACTGCGGCGCTTTGTTTGCACGCTGTCGTAGTGCAGTTTGAACGCCGAAAGTTCCTTCGCTCCTTTTAATAATTAACTCACCCTGTTGACGATATCTTGCGGTTTTTAGCACTTAGCGGGAAAAGGACCCCTTCCGGGATTTAAACACTGCTTACAATGATTTTTTTGACTGAATATATTGCCAAAAATGGGTACCAGCAACATTAATATATGTACTCTGCAGTGACTTGCGCGATACGCTTGAGAAACTCTGGAGTTACGATGAAAGGTGTGGTGTAAAGAAGCCGCTACAACGCGTAGGAAGTCGACTAGCTTGTCAAAGTTTTAGTTTAAACAACGAAGCGAACTTGTTATTCGTCCATGTCCGCAGGATGGGTGGGGAAATTTTATGAGACAGCCGAGGCAATGCATGAAAAAATGGAAAACTGGCATCTGCTTGCCTGAAAATCATCAAATTTTAGGCGCTTTTCGCCGTATGTGATTGTATTGTATAGTTTTGTCGCAAACGCGACCAAAACTTTACATTTTTCGCTGCCTATTTGGTGAAAAGATAATTTTTTTTCTGAAAAATTCGAATTTCGTGAGCTTAACGGATAGATCGTGTTAAAAAACGTAGGAAATGCGATTTTTACAGGCTATCCCAACGAAGTTCCCAAGATATTAAAGAATTTATTCTGGGTACGCTACGCCTACCCCCCTCCCCCGCCCTTCCGTTTGGCCGAAACCTGGATACGGGCCTGTATATATCTATACAACGATTTGCGAAATTCTATGCTTCATATTAGCCGAAGTTATGACGTAACACCGGTTTGTGCTACCCCGTTAAAACCAAATTTCCCAACACGTTTAGAAGAATTTAGTCATAAAAATCGTTTAATAGCGTTGAAAATTCGAAAAAAATAAAAATTTTGAAAGAATTTTACAATTTTTCTGAAATTAAAAAAGCGAAAGCGAAAATACCAGGAGAATGACGAGGTCGAGGCTGGGTGGTGAGTCGCTGATCGCCTTACTCGCTTTGGCCTCCTAAGTTTCCTCAATTCGACGCCGTGTGATTTTTTCGTTTGGAATTCATTAAAGCGAAGTGTAAAAAATACGCATACGCCGTTGGAACATTAGTGAAACAAAAATCGCACCACTCACGTTTTTAATTGTGTAACAGTAAACATGCGCTGTAAAGTTATGTCAGATTATTGCGAGCTTATCAGATGTCTTAGAAAATGATTGGGATCTGGTATACAATTTATTCCCCCAGCGTATTTTAGCCGATCCATATAATCTACAGTAACCAAAACTTTACTAAGGAGATAGCTATAAGCCTATTGTACTAATCTGGCGAAATTCATTAAATTAGCGGCTGTAAACCTTACTGGCGGTTATTCAGCCGTCTCCTTGTAAAAAAGTTTGGTTACTGTAGCTTATATGGATCGGCTATAAACACGGCTGGGGGGTAAATTCGTATACTAGATCCGATGATTGCAATCGCGCGAAATATGTGCTACTCGTATAAGTTTATGCTTCGGTGGTTTTCAAACTTAGCATTATAAAATTTCTTTGTCTTCTTTATAACCTGGTGAAATTTTATGCCGTCTGAACAGCAGATTGTTGTAGCTGTACGAAAACAAAGTATAAAATAGATACATTCGCCGTCGGATATTTGCAGCATGGGAATTCTGGCGGGGTGGGCTGGAATTTTAAAGTGGTTTTTTTGGCCAAAAGTGGTAGGTAGCGCGTCAAAAGCATCGTTTTTCGGCGTCTCTGGCTATCATAGGTGGGCAGCATCAAAATTCTGGGGGTCCAAGACTTTTCAAAGGTCAAAGTCTAGGCTAAAAAACACAGTTTCGCAATGTTTCTTATCGAGCACTATCCACTGGCATCAAAAACTTGCGAAAAAATCAAATTTTCAAAAATTGAATTCCGGGGGGTATTTTAATTTCCGCCGGCTTATTTGGCCTTCCGGGGGTGCATTCGCCCGACCCCCACGCTCACGTGTGCTGACGATCCTCTATCTTCCTGGAGCATTTAAACAAAATAAACTTTAAAAAAAATCCTAAAAGTCGACAAAACATTGTCAAAACATTAGTAAATAAGATGAAGCGCCGAAAATTTGACAGTTTTGAGCAAATAGATGACTAAAAACGCTTAAAACAGCGCCTTTTTACGAATTTTAAAGAGATTTTCGGAAACTTCCGCGAAATCGCGAATTCTGGATGGGGTGAAAATATTTATGGGGAGTGAACATTTTTCTGTGGGGGATGAAACCCTTCACACAAATCCCCTCCAGGATCATTGCGACACGTCGAGTTATTCACAAAATTCAAAAAGCGAAAGCAATAAATTTGAAAATGGTAAGATAAATTAGTTTGAAATGCTCGAAAATTTAGAGAAATTTCGGGAAAATGGAAAAGTCCAATTGCTTTCGGTTCAAATTCCGATTTCGTCCAAGTCCGCTTAATTATCGTAAAGGAACTATTTATTAAAGCGTTGTGCTTAGAAATCGGATAAATTTAGAATAAACGTTATATTTTGTTTTTCGACACATGCGTAATACTATTTCATCCCAAAACCTAATTGGCGAAATTAAGTAATTAGTACAAAAATACTGCAAATTTCAAATCGGACTAAACAAAGCTCGACTACCCGAACAATTTGAAATTTTCATTTTTTAAATTTAAAATGTTATAGTTATCAAAGAATAGCGAAAGTAATTGAATATAGAATAAAATATGTAATAATTGAAGCATGCGATCTACGCATTGCACGATATGCGTATTGTTTTTCACGTACGAATGAATTTTCCGTCTAAATCGTGAGTACCTAAATGAAGTTTTCGTCGGCTACTGTAACCACACATGCACATAGGTGGGGGTGAGGGGGTATTACCCCACCCTGAGGGGTCAGCTAGACCGGTACTGTCCGGCGATTTTGAGCAAACAGGTCTTGTTCTGCATCATTTTTGACATCAAAATCAGTAAAAATGTCAAAATTTTTCCGCGCTTCGCGCCAGATTAGTACTTTTAAGAACTTTTTACTCAAAAAGCGCCCAAAATTGATAAATTTTTGCATTTTTAGTGTTAAAAGTGATATAATGCAGTCAAAATGGACTAAAAATGCTTTTAAAATGTGTTATTAACACGAAAAAACGTTTTATAGGCTATTTTGACCATTTTGATCATTAAAACAGCAAAAAAATCGTGAACGTTAAATTTACTGTTTTAGATTTTTGGCATTTCACCCCCCTGCCGACCCTGACCTTGTGCACCTATGACTGTAACACGTGATGCACACTATAACTGTGCATTAATCAGAGGATTTTAGGGAATTTCTAATTGAAATACGGTCGTCGCCCTCCCCAAAGTCAAAATTTCTGACCCTCCCCTCGGTGTTTGTCGAAAACTTGTGTTTTTCAGCAATTTTTATAAGTGCTTTTTGTTATTTTTGGTCAAACATTGGAAATCGCTTACTCTCCTCCTCACCATAGGTGGGCAGCACCGTAATTCTGTGGGGGAGGGGTGAAAAAATTTTTCGAAGGTAAGAAATGGTCTTAAAAGTGGTCGTATGGCGAAAAAAACACCAGTTTTCGACGTTTCTCATCGAGCACTATCCAATGGCATCAAAAAATCGCTAAAAAAGCAAAAAAAATTAAACTTTGAATTCCGGGGGGTATTTCATTTCACACTTCTGGGGGGTGCATACCCCCAAACCCCCCACGCCCCACGTGTGCTCCTCACTGAAAGTGGCCGCGAACTCCCGGCCAAAATTTCGAGCTGCGTTACATGTCTGACTGAGTAACTAACTTGTATACTAACGATATGCATGTACTACACGTATAAACGCGTACATGTAACGGCTCGAAATTCCGGGTGGGGTTCCCCGCCCTGGCCATTTTCAGGTAATTGGGGTAAGAATCCATTTTTTGTTTTTGTGCCAAAAATGGCGGAAAAACAGCCTTAAATGAATACAAAAAACGCAGGTTTTCGCTAAAAATTCGGGGTGAGTCAAATTTATTTGACAGGGAATGGTTGGGGACAACCAACTTCGGGTGACGGATCCCCTCAACGCCCCCATAATATATACGACTATACATATAACCGCACATAACGCTCTTCGGTTGTAATTCAGCTTTACATAGCTTTACAAAAACAGATCAAATTTTAGCGTTTACACCATTTTTCATTGCGCTGCAGGGCATGGAAATGGTATTTCGCATAGCTTTAGCATTGCTACAATTGTGCCGGTACGAATTGTCGCAGTTGGACATGGAAGGAATGATTAGGGTTAGCTCGTCATTAATTAATTAACTAATTATAATTATTTTCTAGGTCAAAACATGTATATTGAACTTGAACAATTAAGTAAATTAATCATTGATTATTAATCAATTAAAAGCGAAAGTGATTCTTTTTATGTAAATAATAAATCTTAATTAATTATTAAACCTCGCGGTAATAAAAAATATGCATCGTACTTGTTAGCAGGCGCTTGGGGATTCCACCCATAGTTGTTTACCCTCTAAAAGTCGAGGTTTACGTATAACTCGCAAATTTTGTTGAAAAAACTCGTTTTTTCGATGCTTATCTACTAGTTTCTCCGCGGTTTTTAATTAAAAATTTACAAATTCTTTTTCAAAAATATTTTGACTACTCCCTGGTCACGTAACAGCCAAAATTTAGGCAGGGAATATTCGGCTTTTTCTAGTGACGGGATTTAGTGTTATCGCCTTTAATTTTTGGCCCATAACAAGAAAAGCAACGTAAACGGCCCAAAACGCGATTTTTTGCCAAAAATCTGGCTGGGTATGGGAAATCTCAGTCTTAAGGATCGAGAACGACCAACTTTGGTTAAGGGATTCGATCCTGCACCCCTACCCCCGAAAATAGACACAGTATGGTAATTCAGGGGCAAGGAAGGAGGATGAATATACATATGACAGATGTATGGGGTTCCTCCACCCGAAGTTGATTGTCCCACTTTCTCCCGAAGTCAGGACCCCCGATTTTAGGGAAAAACATGCGTTTTTGGCCATTCCCCCCTTCCCTCGAGCTTTTTTACTATTTATGACCAAAAATTGAAGTCCTTCACCACCCTTCCCCCTGCCCCGTTAAACAATGGCCTAAGATGGGACCACCACCCAAAATTTTGAGTCGTTCTATTTATGGAGGTGGAACAAAATATTGTCAAAAAATAAGTATCTGGTTCGAAGCACCGAAAATTTGACACTTTTGAGCTGGCATATACGCGTGTAGCTAAAATTTAATACGGAAAAATATATTTTTCAAAAAATTTTCCAATTTTTCCAAAACATTCTAGTAAATGTCTTGTGTAACCGCGCATTCTGGGGTAGGGGGGGGTGAAAAATCGCTGGAGGCGACTGAAAACCTCTCTGGGGATTGGAAACCCTCCCCCAGAAAACGCGAAGATCATGTTGGGCTACCCCAATCGATAAAACGAATCCGTCAGTCAAAACACAAAATTTCGATTTGTCACCTGCACGCATACCAGTGGCGGACCCAGGATTTTCCTAAGGGGGGGGCAGGCGGTACCCCTAAGGGGGGCGGAACCCTGACTTGGGCGGAAAAATTAGCCGTTTTAACCCGAAAATCGCTAAAAATCGCTCAAAAATCCATAATTTTGCGTACTATTTTGGGCCAATGGGGGGGGGCGGCGGCCGCCCCCGCCCCTCCCCCTAAATCCGCCCCTGACGCACACTTATATCGGTAATTACAAAAAATTAGCAAAGCATGATACAAATGACGAGCAAATAATGAAACGATGGGAATGACTAATACGAATTGCGCAACTAATATAAGTAGACTAAGTTGTAAATTTAAACGGAAAATCAATGAGAAAGTAACAGCCTTATCCTAAAAATTAATTACTTAAAGAATGTAATAAATAATAAATTTAAGGAATGATATGTTAAAATACAAAAATGTATAAAAAAATTATAAAATGTGAAAAGTATATATAATTGATTGCTGTATCGATTTTTCAAATACTTTTCAGTGCTTCCAACGCGATTTAGCCGGCAAGTTCGACCAAGATTACGAATTGCTGATGACAACTGCCTATAACATCAAATATAATCATAAAAGGCTCAAAAAGTAATTCATTCACGTTACTTAAATTCATTTATTGATTATTTTTTCGTAAAGTCGAATAATTTAAGAATTTTCAGGCTACATCAACAACATTAAATAAACGAATAAATAAGATAAGAATAACAATTTATTCATAAAATATAAAAGTTGTATTGTAAATAGTTCATTAATAGAATCAATAAAATTGTCTTCTGCGCTGTTTACCATTTTTTACAGATATTGTATAAAGTTTTTAGTATTGTTTATTTTATTTGTTTATTTTGTTCATTTTTTAAGATTTTTTGTCAGTGGGCCTGAATTGGTGTGACATCTAATATTATGGTTAATTTGGTTTTAAGTTTCCAAAATTTTGTGAATTAAATTAATGGATGAATAAATAATAAAATAATTAAGTAATTATTAATTAATTATTTTATTAATTAATTCCGGCTTCGGGTTCGTGGCCTGAGTTTAAGTAGAAATAACGAATTAATCCGGCGCCGTTGTCGAGGACATGGCCCCGGCTTAATTAAATTATAATTAATTAATCAATTAATCTAAAACTCATTTTTTAATTTCAAAATTTATTCGAATGACGTTAAAGCAGTTTTGATATAATCTATATAGCTTATTCTTCTTATTCTTAACGCTTTGTAATTTTTTGATATTTAGGGTTTTTAAATTTTCAATGTTAAAATATAATTTTTGATAATATGTATTTGGGAAAGTAAACTTGATTCACGAAAATTATTAAAACTCAAAATGAAAGCGATATAATATAATTTATTTATATTAAAATTATAGCAAGTTTTATTAAACATGACAAATATTTTAACTAATATTTAATTATTATGTATTAAATGATAATTTAATTTCAATATCAAAACATTTGTACATAATTTGTATGCATGTGATTACAACTTTTGTAATTCAATTATTTTCAATATAAATATTTTATATTTATGTTTTTAATTTATAATAAATTCATAAATTAAATGCAACTCATATATTACAACAATAAATTAAAATTATGATTTGTCAGAAATTTTATGATAATTTGTAAAAATATTTCTTTATTCTTTTTAGCTTTTTATTTTTATTTTTATCTGGTTAAATATTGTTGTATGCCGAATTTCATAATGTTTAATAATTTTATTAATTTTTAATTAATTTTGTAGTGATTTTTAAACTTTTTTTTCAAATATGTCGCCTTGAATTAAGGTTAGAGAAGGACTACTTGACGAAAAAAGTGAAAGAGCAAGAAGAAGCGGTTGAACTAAGAGTATGATAATCTCTTATTTTTAATATATATATACATATTTTATAAAAATATAACGATTTTTATTTTTATGCGCAATGTTCTAATTTTTGTTTTTTCGTATAAATAAATGAAAAATGATAAAAAATGAAGAAAATAGCTTTTTTAATGAAAAATGATGCAAAAGCTCTTTTTTTACTTTTTTACTTTAAATTATTCAATTTGAAATAAATTTTAAATTACTGTATTCGTTTATTACATACTTGTTTTTGATTTACTTTATATCGTGCTTCTTATTTTTATTTTTTATTTTTGTCTCTTTTTAAACAATTTATTTCGCTAATGCGAATTCTATTTCATTTTGTTTTAATATTTTATAAAATTTTTATTCGAGTTTATTATCGTTCTTTTTATTTTATGTACTTTGTTACTTCACACTTTTTATCCTCTATTATTTTTGCATTTCCATATTTTCACGCTTTAGAGACTCAGGACCGAAAATCGATTATTAAGACAGCGGGTCGAATATTTGGAGCAAGTAAATTTATCATTTGGTCCTTCTGAGCAAAATTTGTTAAGTGAATTCAATGTGATAAAAAATGAGTAATTTTAAGGAAACTCTTAATAAAGAAAAAAATAAAAAATATAAAAAATAAAAAAAACAAAAAAAACAAAAAAAATCTTGCGAAAAACCCTGCAAAAAATACAAAAAAATAATGTATAAAAAATCATTGCACTTCATTGCTGTGTATCTTAAAGTAATCAACAAGTCGGCAATTAATAGAATGCAATTAAAATTATGAAATTAAAATAAGTAAGATAATTTATAATTTAATAATCGAAATAAAAATGTTTCAATCCATCTAAAAGTAATAAGGCAGTGTACAGACATGAAATATGTAGCTTAAAATTTTGGGAGGGTTAGTGGAGGAGGGTGGTACGCAGGTATGCATAGCTTGGGAATTCTGGGGGGGGGGTGAATTTTTAAAATGCCTTTTTTTGCTCAAAAATATTGAACACGCATCAAAAACATTGTTTTTCGCCGTTTCTGACGATGCTATGTCTTTTTAGAGCATAGAAAATCCAAAAGTTTTTGAAACATTCAACAAACTTAGATAAATGGAACAAAATATACAGTGGTCGCCATGAAAGATGACGCGCCATCACCCTCAGAATTATAATGGATGGTGCGTCGCGAGCGCCGCGTTACGTCCATCATGCGCCATCATCTCTTTTTTCTATTCAGCGCCATTAACCTCCATCATCCCGTTGATCTGGCGATGCGGAAGGCGCAATTTAGCTATTAATAGCGCCAACAAGGAAGCGCGCACGTGAATGCTGGCGCGCTTCCTTCTTGTTGGTGCTATTAATAGCTCAATTGCGCTGTCCGCATCGCCAGATTAACGGGATGATGGAGTTAATGGCGCTGAATAGAAAAAAAGAGATGATGGCGCATGATGGACGTAACGCGGCGCTCGCGACGCACCATCCATTATGATTCTGAGGGTGATGGCGTCATCTTTCATGGCGACCACTGTAGTTCGAAAATGAGTTTATGGTGCGAAGCGCCGAAAATTAGACACTTTTGGGCAAAAAAGGTGGCTAAAAACGTTTGAATAGCAATTTTTTCAAGGAATTTTTTTTTAAGTTTTCCAGAAATTTGTGAATTATGTGAGGAAAAGGCTAAATATTTACTTGGGGGATCTACCCGCAAGACTATGAACACATGACTTTCAATTTTTGGCTAAATGTTGCCCGAAGATGTCATTTTTTTGCCGAAAATTGGGTAGTAACTAGTAAGGCATCTCAATCTTTTAAAATGATGGCGGACGAATGACCTTGGGATTTTAAGTGGGGAGATCATTTCATCGCAGTCGTTTAACAGGGGAATAGGGACCCCCATTCAAAGTTGGTCGTTCCAAATCCTCAACGTCGAAAAAATTTTCGCCCCTCCCCGCCATTTTTGGCGAAAATTTGCTTTTTTATCATTTTTAGGTGCTTTTCTCGCTATTTTCAACCAAAAATTGGGGGGTCGTTTATTTCCCCCTTTCCATAAAATTTACCATAGCACTAGCAGCGACTCGGCTCCCCATAGATTGGGATTTAAACCATTTTTTAAAAAGAATTTGCCATTTCGGCCAGCTTACTTGCTTCTATATATGTGAATGCATGACTTTCTATTTCAAATGAACAATGAAAATTATAAATGGGAACCCGTTTTGGAAATGTTGTATTGATAGGATAAGTTTGCGCCGAGTTTTAAAGTACTTGTTAAAGTTGTCTGATTTTTATTGTAACATTTATTTAAAAATGCGAATGAAATCTTCGTTTATTGGAATAAAATGTAATCTTACCTTAATTTGTGAGATTTCGTCACTTTTTTCACAGTGTGTGTGTGTGCCAGGCCCGTATTTATGGGGCACACACCCCTTCCCCCTCGAAATAGAAAAAATTTGCTACTTCCAAGCACGGTTTTTGGTATTCGGCAAAGTTTTTTAATGATGTACAAAGACTCTTCGGGACCGTCCTTGTACATGTACAAAGATTTTTTGGACGACAAAAACAACAGAAAATGTCTAAAATTCGCAAAAAGTTTCGGCGCTGCGCGCCGAAATGAGTAATTGTGTGTCCTATATATCTTTATAATTGCAGAAATCGCATTTGAAAGAAAAATGTCAAATTTTTCGGCGCTTGGCGCCGATTTAAGACGCTTCTTAATAAATTTAGCCCTCAGCAACCCAATAATTAGCTAAAATATACTACCAAAGGTCGAACAACTCTGTTTTTACCACGCTTATATCGCTACTGTACCGTATTATAGTACCGAAAAATTTGTGTGTGCAAAATGTACGAAGACTTTTAGGGACCATTTTCGTACATGTACAAATGGACCTTGTACAAAAAAACACTGCTTCCAAGGGTCTCCCAAAGAAACAACTAACAATTTGCGAAGTGTGTCTAAAATGCTGCCAAAACAGGCTTTTAGTGCACTTCTAAGCTAGTAAACTCGAAATTTTACGGCGTTTCGCGCCGGATTTATTGTTTATATCGGGTTTTGTCTCCTAAGCCGTTCAAAATCGCTCAAATTTGAGTTGGGCATGGAGAGCATGTGAATTTTTCTCCAGCGTCGTGCGCCAGATTCATTGTTCAGCTATAGTTTTTGCCTTCTAGCCCACTCAAAAAGCTCAAGTTTGAGTCATAGCCATACGTGGGCAGCCAGGAAATTCTGGGGGTGCAAGATTGTTTGAAGGTCAAAAAATCGCCTTAAGAATGGTGGTATGGCGATAAAAACACCATTTTTCGACGTTTCTCATCAAGCACTATCCATTGGCATCAAAAAATTGCGAAAAAAACGAGAAAAATTTTCAAAAATTGAATTCTGGGGGTTATTTTGATTTCTGGGGGGGGTATTTTGGTTTCTGGGGGATGCATACCCCCTCCCCACGCCCAGGTGTGGTCATGGCTCGTAGAACACAAAATTTTAATTTATTTTTTGTGGGGACGTCCCAAGCCCCGGTGCCGGGGCTCATGCCCCGTAATGGGGCAAGGCTTGCCCCGGGCCGGGGCTTAAACATCTGTAATTAATTGCGAAACTAAGATTCTCTCTCAAAATCAATCTTGGACATTATGAGAACCAAATAAATGGTATATTTCAGAATACTGGCGAGTTCGAATAGCAAAATTAGATCGTTTAATTGTTTCTATAGCTCTAATGTAGATTTGGACCCAACTTGAGCAGTTTAAATTCAGCATATTCGCTTTACTTTTACATGAATTATTAATAAATCTATTAATATTTACTATAATATTACTATTATTAAATCACTGTTACGTTTATGATTTATTTATTGTATTATCCATCTAGGAATGAATAGCCTAAATCGGATTATGAATAATTATTTCTATTCTGGCAGATCTCACAAATGAAATTCGATGATCTGTAAACTCTGAACAGACGGAATGCATAAAATTATTTAAAGGGTCAGCTTTAGAATGAAGCGAGATTCGATGCTGTGATCGCAGTTCTCGATGCCCTAACCTAAAATCATATGTATATATTGTTTCGTAATTCAGAATTTTAAGGAATTTCTTGAGAATCAAGCTTGTGCTTTATCGCATCAGCAAAAATCTTTGCAAGAAAAAGATGCTGAAAATTCGTATGTATATCCATGATTTTTATAGCTTAGTACAGCTGGAAGGCACGATTAATTCGGAATAGAAAATGTAGACTCGGGAGTCTTAATTCCAAGAACCGCAACGTATATAATCAGTAGATAAAGTGACAGTTTTTTACTGAAAATTTATGTACATTTAAAGTGGAAATTGGAACAAAAATGATAATTTTAAACATAAAAATACATGCTTTGACTGGAATGCTATACTTTGTTTAGCTTTCCAGCGGAAAAATATAATCTTCTACATACATAAATGAAATGACGTGCACAAAAATTTATATTTTTCCCAAAAGCCGACATCATTCATTAATTGAGAGCTTAGATCATAAGATATATGGGTATTCTATTTCGAACTTTAAAATAACCTCACCGTGTTTTCTTACTTCTTAAGCTTTTAATTTAAAGCCATTATGCAGTCAGAAACCTGAAATTAATCCCCTTTTCACAGTTATATAATTAAGTACTAATGTAAAAAAGTACCGTACATAATTTTAGGTGTAAACTTATAGAGCAGTATGCATTAGTATGCTTAACATCTTGCCCCGGCCCAGGCTGCAGAGCCCCCCGGGACATTCCTAATTGTTTGTCTACGTTTTTGCCTTCTAAGTTGCCCAAAACCGCTCCAATTTGAGCTAGACATGTAGATTAAGTCTAGTTTTTTCGGCGTTTCGCGCCGATTCATTTATTATCTGTATTTTTTCTTTGTAAAGCACAATGATTTAATAGAAAGACAGAAGATGAGAAATCATTCGTTGAATGAATGATGAAAAATCATTAAGCGCCCGCCGAGATACGCTCAAAACTGCCTTTATTTTCGTCTATCTCTTAATGGTTCTCGAGTCGTCTGACCTCAAAATTTTCGCCCCTCCCCGAAATAAATTTCTGGATTCGGGCCTTTTAGTAACGATATTTTTTCTGCCGAAAAATCAACAAAAATGGGACAGAAAGTTTGATTAAACTGAGAAATATCACAAAAGAGTCAGCTTTTTGGAATTTTTTTAGCCGATCGAATTTATTTTGCTCAATTTTTACCTGCACATATTTACACTATCAAGTTTGTATCAATAGTATTTGCAGTCACCTGCACATAATATAATGGTACTGGGCGATATCGAAATTCTTGAGCCTTGGGGTTAAAAATTTTTAAAGGATAAAACAGTCCTAAAAAATCGATTTTGTGGGCAAAAGGTACCGTTTTTTGACGTTTCTCATCGTTTTATATCCATTACTACGAAAAGTCATTAGAACAAAACTAAGGTCTTGAAGAATCAGTTACTAAGCAATTTTGAGGAAATGAAAGATGCGGCAAGACGATGGTTGAAATTAATGATAAAAATAGCCAAAAATTCTACCAGAAAACGGCGAAAGAACCAAAATTTTCCGACGCTTGGCGCTTTATTGATAAGTTTCTGTATTTTTCAACGAAAGAAAGTCCAAAATTTGTTAAACTTCGCTATCAAGGGCCAAGAAACCCAGTTATCCCGCATAATGCTCTACTTTACCATACCCTAAAATTTACACGTATAGAATGTACATTGACTTTTGGGGACCGCCTTTTTACATATACAAAGAGACCCTGTACAAAAAACAATGATCTCAATTAACTATAAGACCATTCCTGGATTTCACCCCTGGCATCCTCTACCTTGCCTATTTATGATCGTGTTGTTCCGAGTGCATTAAAGCTTTACGTTTCTCTGTCTGTTTTTTGTTTGACTTATTGCTAAATAAATTTTGAAAATGTATGTTGAAATTAAAACTTAAGAGTTTGATTATTTATTCTCCCTCTGATTATCGAACAAATTTTCGAGGTCGAAGTGTTTTGAAGAAGATGGATTTCTCTTTAGTTAAAGTACTTAAGTTACAGTGCTCGCCATGAAACATGACGCACTATAATCATCAGATTTATATTAGATGATGCGTCGCGAGCTCTGCGTTCCGTCTATATTGCGCTATCATCTCTTTTTTATTATTATAGGATATTTATCTGTATCATGCCGTTAATCTGGCGATGCGGACAACGCAATTTAGCTATTAATAGCGCCAACAAGAGGGAAGCGCGCACGTGAATGCCGGAAGCGCGCACGTGAATGCCGTTCTGTATTCAGCCGAGTGCGTGCACGTGAATGCCGTTCTATATTCAGGCAAGTGCGCGCTTTCGGCATTCACATGCGCGCTTCCTTCTTGTTGGCGCTATTAATAGCTAAATTGCGCCATTCGCATCGCCAGATTAACGGCATGATCGATAAATATCCATAATAATAAAAAAGGATGATAGCATTATAGACGGAACGCGCGCTCCCGACGCATCATCTAATATAAATCTGACGATTATAGTGCGTCATGTTTCATGGCGAGCACTGTAAATGGGCAGTTTTTCATAAATAAGCATTAATAATCACAAATACTTTTACGTTGAATACTCATTCTAGGGCGTAGCGTTTAAAAAATATGTATAAGATGAGTTTAATATATATAAATGAATTAAAATATGAACAACAATAAATAAATTTCTAAACTATAAAATGGAACAGTAAAATGCTTAACGTAGCAGTAAAATAAGTAAACTAATAATCGGTAAGAATAAAATTAAATACATAGGTAATAATAAATAGTCACGAATAACGTGATAAATTTAATAATAATTTTTTTACATCATTTCAAATGTTTAATTTTGAATTTTTCTCAGATGGATATCCTTATATATTATTTCATTTACAATTTGATTCTATTTATAATCTAATTTAAATTCGCAAAATTTAAATTAATTAAATTTTATTAAATTTTTAATTTTAAATTCCAAGATGGAGTTTTTATGACGTACATACATAGGAGAGTTCCGCTTTGGCCGATCGACTAATTGAGCGCCAAGTGCATTTGGCTCAAGAATCGGAAAATTGTGTAAACGTTAAACACGACCTTTACACACTGCGCGAAATGAACGCCGACACGCACAGAAAATTAGAACAGGCGTACGAAACTATTAGGGAATTGACCAATAAGGTTAACGTTTTAAAAATTAACTTCTAATTAATTAATAATTTAGTATTTGCTGCCTGATTATTTTGATAAATTTGTAATTTATTGATGATCAATTAAATATTGCAGTTCTTATTAAAGCTGATTAAAAATGCACTCAGTCAATAATTGTGAATATTAATTACAGAGTCTGCGAATGGGTAATTATCCAATTTTGTATAAACATATATTACTTAATATATTGAAAACATTGTAATACGGAGAATACTCAATGAGATTTTTTTGAAGTAGCAAAGAAAAATGCTCCGATGGGAGAAAAAAGACGAATATACTTGGGATTGCGGATCATTACGGACGCAAACATCAGAGGCACATTGAGTTGATATCCTTTATTCAGATTATTATACATAACTGAAGCATGATTATAAGGGTTTAACAAAAATATACTCGTCCGGAGCATGCAAACTACGGTTGTCACTCGATTGAAATGGGTGGTGTGTTACAGCCCAGAATTTAGGGTGAGTTTTGGCCATTAGGGGGGGGTGCTGAATGATCTTCAATTTTTGTCAAAAATGGCGGAAAACGGTAAAAAATGGCCAAAAAACAAGTTTTTGTTTGCCCGAGATAAAATTATAGAGAAATTTATGACTTTTGAAGAGAAGGGACGACCAACTTTGGGTGGGAGATTGCCATACATGTAATTGGGGGACGGGGGCTCCTCACCCAAAGCCGGTTGTGTCCCCAATCCACTTCCCTCCCGATTTTTGGGAAAAATCGATTTTCTTGCTGTATTTAGGTGATTTTTGGCTGTTTTTGGCCAAAAGTTGAAATTTATTCACTCCCCCTCTGACAATGTCCGGGGACCCCACCGAAAATTTCGAGCTGATACATTTATGGGATTCCTCACCTCATCCCTCTCAAAACGAAAACAGATTTAGCGGCCAGCTTTCGACAATTTGGTAAATTTTGATCGAAAGTTTTCTGAATATGTTTTCATTTTCGTTTAAACAATTTTTAATTGGAAGTTAAGTTTGCAATAAATATTTTAATAAATTCTCGACTATTTTCCGTACTTGAATTTACTGGTCGAAAATTTTTCGTCGATTAGGGCCGTTTTTCATTTTTTTGGTACAAATTCTATTAAATTGATCACAAACAAAATTTTGTTCAGGAAATAAGTGGAAAAACTAAAAAAAAACAAAAAGTGTTTTTTAGCGATTTCTATAATCTTCAGCCAAAATGCGTTTAGGCCCGCGATAGACCGTAAATTTTGATACAGAAATTCGAAAAAAGGCTTGAAATAAACAAAAAACAAAAAATCAATCATTTTTTCGGAAATTTCGATAACATTTGACCAAAATCTGTTTAGGCCCACATTTGATTTATAAACGGGTAAACAGGAAAAATTAAAAAAAAAGACTTTAATTTCGCCTGAAATCTGTTTAAACCCCGCAATAGGTCTGAAATTTTGATCCGGAAATTGGGAAAAACGCGAAGAAAGTAAAAAACAAATCACTTTTTCGACAATGCTGATTAATTCTTGCTAGAATCTAATCAGACCCAGAAAAAATTGGAAATTTCGAGGGAAACAATAAGAAAGCAAAAAAGCAGAAAACAACGGTAAATTTTGGCTAACATCGCTTAAGGTCCTCTAAATGTAGATCGGAAATTTCAATCCAGAATTTGGGAGATAACAAGAAGAAAGCAAAAAACAACGATTTTTGGCTATTTCAATTACTTTTGACCGAAATCTGTTTAGGCCCACAATAGACTAGGAATGTCGGTTCAAAAATAGGGGATAACAAGGGGAATGATAGAAGAATTTTAAATTTCGGCTTAAATCTGGTTAGACCCCCGCGATAGGTCTGAAATTTTGATACCCAAAAATTAGGAACAACAAAGAAAGTAAAAAAACAAAAAAATAAATTTTTTTTGGCAATTTTATCAGTTTTTTGATAGAATCTATTTAGTCTCAGAATGTAGATCGAAGATTTTGATCCGGAGATAATTGGAAACAACAGGAAACCAAAGAACAGAAAACAACGGTAAATTTCGGCTAAAATCTGCTAGGCTCACTACATATCTGTAGATCGGAAATTTTGGTTCAGAGGAAACAACAAGAAAGCAAAAAAGCAAGGCCGAAATCTGTATAGACCCACAATAGATTTAAAATTTTGGTATTAAAATTGGGGAAACAAGAAAATTCAAAAGCAACAATAAGTTTCTGCTTAAATCTGTTTAGGCTCAAAATACAAAGTCTAAAATTTTGGTCCAGAAATTGGGGGGGAAATGCGAAGAAAGTTGAAAAACGAAAAAACAATCCATTTTTTAGCATTTTTCGATTAATTTTCGCTGTAATCTAATCTATCAAAGAATAGATCGTAAATTTTGATTTTGAAATGGAGGGAATCAATAAGTAAAAAAAATAGAAAATAACGGGAAATTTAATTACCAGAAATAGGGAAAAACTAGAAGAGAGTAAAAAACAAAATAAATTTTTGGCAATTTTGATAAATCTTGCGAAAATTGGGGCGAGGCCTAGACATGCGCAGAATGAGATATCTGGTGGGATTTCAAGCTGCCTTTTAGGGCTCAAAAATGGCCGATTACGCGTCAAAAAACATTCGAATAAATTGAACGTTTGGCCAAAAATGAGTACATGCCGCGAAAATTTGTCTTTTTTGAGCTAATAAATAGCTAAAAACGCTTAGAACGACACTTTTTCGACGAATTTTCTGGAAACTTCCGGTAAATCGCGAATTCTGGGGAAGGGGAAGAAAAAATTTCTGGAAGGTGGAATGAAAACGTTTCTGGGGGATTTAAATCCCCTCCCCGAGAGCATCTATATTTAGGCCTCTGATAGACTGAAAATTTTGATACAGTTAACTTCTGGCCAAAATCTATTTATAGGCCCATGACGGATTAAATGACACGGGAGTCCAGGTAGACGACCAATCGATGATCGAACACATACATTCCTTGCAGCGACTTCTGATGGAGGTGCGAGCCCGCGAGGCCGACAACGAGAATACGATACGGGATCTCAAAAATCGTATATACGAAACCGAAACTGTACGGGTTTAACGAATTTCTTTATTTTTTCATCATTTTTTTAGTAAAAATCTGGCGATTTTTGAATAATTTACTTTTTGGTTTTGTGCATTAAACACCTTCTTTTTTTAACGAAGGTTTTGCTCTTATCATTCAAAGCCATTATCACTAAATGTTATTTTAACCCAATTTTGATTTAAACTATTTTATTCCTTCAAAATGCGTGTTTTGATATAATTTTAAACTTTTCTTTACTTCCGAATATTTTTCGTTCTTTTCACGCCTTTTCTACGTGAGCTGCTTGCATACGTATGTACGTAATATTTTTTCCAAAAATTTTGTTCAGCCTTGTCTGCTTTACAACGTTTTTCGCCCGTCATACTATGCACTGTGTATTAAATTGATACTCGATCGAAAATCGGGAAATTCTTGCCCATTGTCAATTTGGAAAGGTCCAAATCTACTTACATATAATGAAGAAATAGAATAAATACCAAATTTTACTTTTAAGATGGTTTTAAAGCATAGAACTCATACGTGGGCAGCAAGAAAAATTCTGGGGGGGGGGTGCAAGATTTTTTAAAGGTCAAAAAAATGGCCTTAAAAATGGTGGTATGGCGATAAAAACACCATTTTTCGACGTTTCTCATCAAGCACTATCCATTGGCGTCAAAAAATTGCGAAAAAACGAGAAAAATTTTCAAAAAGTGAATTCTGGGGGTATTTTGATTTCTGGGGGGTATTTTGATTTCTGGGGGGTATTTAGGTTTCTGAGGGGGCGCATACCGCCCGACCCCCCTTCCCACGCTCAGGTGTGATAGAACTCTTTCCTGGTCGCTTTTCACGAGGCTTTTTCTAACTAGATCTCCTTCCTGCATCGAAGTTTAGATAATTTAAAAATTTAAGTAATTAAGATAATTTAAGTTTGAACAATTTATAAAAATATATGTGAAAATTTGCTGTTTTCATCGCATTGTCTTTATTATTTTTTCGCCCATTTTTTATTTATTTTTATTGTTATTTTTCATCTTTTTTATTTATATTCTCGTCTAAGAACCATTTAAATTTTTACATGATGAAAAAGAAAAAATTTAACATTAAATATTTAGGCATTTAAACTGCAATAGAGTCTCGTAATCATTGATTTCAATTTTTCGACCTATTTTATTCATGGCTGGAAAATTGTTCATGGCGGTTTGAAAAATATGTGACAAAAGTCGAAAGTTAACAGTATCAAAACAGGCTAAATAATTATGTTTTCTGGCCTAAAAAATATCGGTAAAGCCTTTCTGAACAAACGTTCAAAAATTAGAAATAGAAAATGAAAAATAGATATAAAAAATAGAAAAAAATGAAAATAAAAATTAAATTAATAAAATAAAAAAATTATTTCAATAAAATAAAAAATTATCTTTACTTAAAAAATAAAATTTGAGTTTTTTTTCTGAATTTATTCATTCATTTTTTAAATAAATAATGGAGAAATTGTTAAAATTTCTAAATATAAAATTATGGAAAAGTTATGAATTTAGTTTTAAGGAAAATTAGAAAAGTCGAAAAATGCAAGTTTTTGCTAATTAAAATTGTATGGATGGTAGCATGTCTAGTCGATATCTCTTTTTGAGCAGACGCTTATATATAACGTTTGTGAATTAAACAAGGAAATGATTTTGAATAATTTTATCAATGGATGAATAAATACTTTAAATAATTAATTTGAATAATTAAATAATTTAATAATAAATAAATAATTAAATAATGTTTTCTAAATAAATAGTTTTTTATAATTTTTTATTTTAAATAGTTTAAATTTTCTTTCTATTAGTTATTTATTATTTAAATTTTAAATAAATTTTTTTAAAATAATTTTAAATTTTTTAAATTACTAAATTTTTTTATTTGAATTTGAATTTTTAAATAATTCAAATAATTTAATATAAACACTTAAAATAACTTTAAATAACCAATTATTCAGTAATTTTCAGTAACTAATAGAATCTAAGAAACAATTTTATGGTCGGCTTTTATTTAATTTTTTATAGTCATTTACTGACTTTGTTCCATTTTAATATACGTTTAATAAAATATAGTCTTTCTGTATTGAAATCGTTTCTTTTATTCACTCTTTACACATTTAGTAATTCAGTTGTTCTATTTTGTTTTATTGCATTTCACTTTTTTCTATTTAATGATTTTTTGTTGCATTTGTTTTTTTAATTTTTGAATTTTTTTTAATTCACTTTTTCTGCTGTTCGTAAATCATATTTAGATTTTTAAGTTTTATCTTCTCTTTATCTTTTATGTATATTTTTGTATATTTAAATTTTTTTGTTATTAGTTCTGTATTTATTTTATTCATTTTTTAAAATTTATTTTACGAATTTTTCCTCCGTAGAACTGTCTGATTTCTTTTTCAATCATTATTATTGCTAATTTTTATGTTTGATTCTGAGTTTTTGAAATTTTTCTCAGTTTACACACAAGATATACAGTTTTTGATGTAATCCGTAAAATGTTCCTGAAACATGAAAAGAAAATTAATAAGAAAAATGGGTAAAAAGTAGAGATGTGCCGGGGCCGCTCTTTTTGCCGGGGCCGGGGCCGGGGCCTGTACAAAACATATGCTCTATACTTATAAGCTATACCAAGCATCCACATTATTTCTATACTGGCCTAACATCTTAGTATTACTATTGTAAGCAATTACATATTGCTTCAATGAATTAAAGATTTAAAAATAAGCAGATAAAAGAGAAATAAACAAAAAATTAATAAATAATTGTGAATATAGCTGTTAGGCATAGAAAACAATAAGCTAAGCTGAACAGAATATGGCTTTTCTATAGTATTTATGCTGATTCGATGAAAGAAATAGACGAGCAAACCAGTACAATACAAAAGATTACGATTACATTGCACGAGAAATAAGTAACCCTGAGATTAACTACACGCTTGAAAAACTTATCTCTAGAATATCAACAAAATCACAGGGGCGAAAAATGCTTGTACGACGAAAAATCATTTACCAAGATTAGGGAACATGCATAATCAAATTAAAATAATATTTAAAAAATTAATTGAAAACCACACAAAAATGAAGACATTTGCTCTATTATTTGGCGCACAGCGCCCGAAATTAGTGAAAAATCGCATATATTAAAGCAAACAAATTCTATCTGGATGATAAAATAAGTTGCCGTACCCTGGCATTTTTTTAAGGTACATAAGTATATACATACATCGATTTATAAAACAATTTTACAGACGCTGGCGAAAGTCCCTTGCATTTTAAACTTTATTGTCTAAGAAATATCGGTCAAACGTGCTTATTTTCGCAATAAAAATTGTTAATTGAGCTAAGCTATTCAAGAATGTATCTAATTGTTTCAATGCTCACTCAAATCTTGATTATTAGATTACCTGAAGCGAAACACAACAGTAGCCTAAGCTTAAGTTTAACGAAATTTAGCTTATTTTTGCGAATAAATAAATATTATGTTGCGTAATTCGGCAAAAAAGATTAATTTTGTTCGATTTTCATTAATTTTTCATCGTTTTTACAGGTCCCGGCCCCGGCGCCGGGACCAGCCTGGCCCGGCCCGGGGCCGGGGCCTGGCACATCTCTAGTAAAAAGAACAAAATTGAAAGATTGAGATTAAAATTATTAAGAATATTAAAAAAAATGAATATGGGCGACTGGTGGATTATGCGCAGCTTATCCTAAATATTTAAAAAATATATTATTCATTGCTTAAATTAATTATACACGTGTAACAGGAGAATGGAGTATAGGAGATCACCCGCGCATGGTCGTGGCGGGCAGTGTTTTTTTTTGTACATGGTCCATTTGTACATGTACAAAGATGCTCCACAAAATTCTTTTCTACATTTTCTACATCCACATTTTTTTGTACTATTATATGGTACAGTAGCGATTTTAGTGTGGTAAAACATGGTTTTACGACCTTTGGTAGTGTTTTTTAGTTAAGTTCTGGGTTTTTGACGCCAAAAATTACTAAAAATTGTATCAAAGCGGCGCGACGCGCCGAAAAACTTGACATTTTTCCTTTCAAAATGCTATTTCTGACATCATAAAGATATATATGTATATATGACACACAATTACTCATTTCGGCGCGAAGCGCCGAAAATTTTCTTCGGAATTTTTACACTTTTGACAGTTTTGTCTTCCCAAAAATCTTTGTACATGTACAAAGACAGTTTTGAAAAGTCTTTGTACATCTGGGAAAATCTTTGCCGAATACAAAAAAACCGTTGACTCTTGACCTCCCCACAGAATCTGAAATAAGCCCTCTTCCAAAATCGATAGACCCCAGAATTGCAGTCTGGTACTATTTCTGCACTTTGGCCCCATCGGACCCCCAGAATTTAATTGCTACCCATGTATGGATTAGGCTTGTTAAGTGCTCTTGTTTAAAAATCCCCAAATTCAACCTCAAACTGCCTAAACCCCCCAATCAATGGTTAAGCATAGGCGCAAAAAAATCTCAATCGCTAAAAAATGCCTCTAATGGCCTCAAAAAACCCCCAAAGTGGGGGAAACCCCAAATCCGGCAACCCTGGTATGGAATCAGACCATAGTCTAGTCCACATTCTACTAAAATCTGGGTTCTTATAAGTTTTTTGTCATTTTCAGCCAAAAATTATCGGTGATTATTACACTTCGTATCAAATCGTTTTTAAAAGTCTATACATTACGTTTCGAAAAATAGTAGTCGAAAAAATTAATAAGATTTCGTACATTAATATTGCTGTACTAATCTGTAAGGAAAAATTCAAAAAAATATGATAAATAATGCGTAAATAAACTGGAGATGAGTTTTATTAGCTAAATCGTACGAAATGATTTAAAAACAGCTAAAAATCAAATTTTGATAAAATTTTAGAATAAGAAGCTCGAATATGAATGGAAAAATCTCTTCTCGCTACATGTATATGCCTACGTGCAACGGCTCGAAATTCTAGGTGGGGGGGGGCTAAATGACCTCCAATTTCGGCCAAACATGGCCAAAAACATTTTAAAATGGCCAAAACGTAATTTTTTTCCAAAAATCGGGTCAAGGGTCGAGGTCAAAAATTTTTCCGACCTCGGGGGGCAGATGGATGGCGTCCAACTTTGGTTGGGGGATCCCCCTCAAACTCCCTATTAAATGTATGGCTATACGTAATAAAATAACTAGCTCTCTTCTTGCTCCCACAACAAATTAATATCTTCTTTCCTGCTTAATATTTAGATGCACATTTCGGATAATTTTGGAAATGGAAATGAAAAAAAAATTTAAAAAAAATTTGAAAAAATCAAAAAAAAATAAAATAAAAGGAAATGCGCCAGAAAATCACCGATTTACAGTAGAATATGTGAAAATGCTTGTTTTTTTATTTTATTTTGATTTTTATGTTGATTATACTTGGAAAAAAATAATGCGCAGGCCAATAAACGGCTGAAAGAAACGCCTCCCGATCATTGCATCGCCGGCTTGCAAGAAGAATTGATAGCCGTTAAAATGCGAGAAGCCGAAGCCAATTTGTCGTTGAAGGAAATGCGCCAGAAAATCACCGATTTACAGTCGCATTTCGAGGTACATATGTACATATTTCGGCAATTTTTTTGTGCGACTGGATTCGGTGTATTTCTAAATTACAGTGCTCGCCATGAAACATGACGCACTATAATCGTCAGATTTATATTAGATGATGCGTCGCGAGCGCCGCGTTTCGTCTATAATGCGCTATCATCTTTTTTATTATTATAGAATATTTATCTGTATCATGCCGTTAATCTGGCGATGCGGACGACGCAATTGCGCTATTAATAGCGCCAACAAGAAGGAAGCGCGCATGTGAATGCCGGAAGCGCGCACGTGCCTGAATTTAGAACGGCATTCACGTGCGCGCACTCGCCTGAATATGGAACGGCATTCACGTGCGCGCTTCCGGCATTCACGTGCGCGCTTCCCTCTTGTTGGTGCTATTATATGCTAAATTGCGCAGTCCGCATCACCAGATTAATGGCATGATACAGATAAATATCCTATAATAATAAAAAAGAGATGATAGCGCATTATAGACGAAACGCGGCGCTCGCGACGCATCATCTAATATAAATCTGATGATTATAGTGCGTCACTGTTTCATGGCGAGCACTGTAGTGTCTTTAGAATATCATAAATTAATTATCTAAATATTTCTTTATTTATCGATTTATTAAACGAGTGATGCAAAAATTATACATATGCACCTTATTACAATAAAAAATAATTGCAATAATTGTGTTAAATAATTCTGATAACTATGTTCAGGGGAGGTTGCCGCTTTACATATTTGGTTCACTACCGCTGGTTTTATTTTTTTTAGTTCGGTTTCTCGATGAATTTAGCCCGGGTCAAAAATTTGGCAAAACTTTTTAATTTTTGAGCGAAAATTTCAAAGTCTCGATTTTTAGAGCTACTATTGGTTGACTGTCGGAAGGGGAAAAAATTTCTAGGGAACGACGAGGCAAAATTGAGGCTAATAATGCATTAAATTGAAAAATTTTTCGCCTAACTGCTTGAAATTAACCAGAAACGGTGGGTTTGCATCATACATGCACAGCATGGGAATTCTGGGGGGGGGGGTGAAAACCTAAAGTGCCTTTTTTGGGCCCAAAAATGGCCGTTACGCGTTAAAAAACATCGTTTTTTGGCGTTTCTGACGATACTCTATCCATCTAGAGCATGAAATCATGAAAAACATTTCGAAAAAAAGTCGAATAAATTGTCCAATATATCGCTTAAAACATGAATATATGGCGCGAAGCGCCGAAAATTTGGCGATTTTGAGCAAATAGATAGCCAAAAACCCTTTAAAAGACACTTTTTCTACCAATTTTCAGGTAAGTTTAGGAAACTTTTGAAAAATCGCCAATTCTAGGGGGGTGAAAAATTTTTTTGCGGTGGGTGAAAAATGGTTCTGCGGTGGGGGGAGGGGGGGTTGAAAACCCCCAACCCCCAAGATCATGCATGGTTTGCATACCTAGTTTTTACTCCATAAAAGCATTTGTAGTGGTTTTTGCGGTCATTTTGACACTTAAAACGCTGCCTGTCTGATCCCAAGCCTGCCACGCTTTCAATTCATGG
This sequence comes from Mermis nigrescens, assembly GCA_036768485.1. Classification (NCBI taxonomy): domain Eukaryota; kingdom Metazoa; phylum Nematoda; class Enoplea; order Mermithida; family Mermithidae; genus Mermis; species Mermis nigrescens. Next base: position 404,222 of record JAVLUZ010000004.1, on the reverse strand, counting down.
TTTAGGCCATACACGTTACAGGATGGGATGAGGAATCCCCCTCCCAGAGTCGGACGTGTTTCCCCATCCCCCAAAGCCAGAAAATCTTTGACCACTGATTTTTGAAAAAATTGAATTTTTTGGCCGTTTTTATGCGTTTTTTTGGCCGTTTTTGGTTAAAACTTAGAGGTCGTTTACCCCCCCAATTCCGAGCCGTTACATGTATGGTTTAGACCATAGATGCACAGCACGGCCGGTCGAGGGGGGTCAAAATGAACTGTCTTGGGCCAAAATATGCTCATAAACTGGTTTAAGCGCCATTACACAGTTTCTGGCCAATTTAGAAGCATTTTTGAAGAAAATTTGCAATTTTCATTCAGTTTTGGCCTTCCTTTTACATCATTTTCCCTAGAAAATATCTCATTTTTTCCATTTTGGTGGCTCTAGACCCCCAAAATCCCTCAAGTGCATGTCTGATTTAGACTATAGATGCATACTAGATGCACTTTTTAGGACATAAACCAGAAAACTGAAAAATTTTAGTCCTAAAAATATAGAAATTTATCAATTTTGGGCGCTGTTTCAGTCAAAAACATATATTAGGATTAAATCTGGCGCCAAGCGCCATGAAAATAATTTATAATTATCACTTTTTCTGCTCTCAAAAGTGATGCAACGCATGGTACATCTGCTCAAAATCGCCGGGCAGTGCCGACCACACATGGGCGTGGGGGTTTGAGGGTATGCACCCCTTCCCCCGAAGTTGAAATACCTCCCCAGAAATCAAAATACACCCCCAGAATTCAAATTTTGAAATTTTTTTTGCTTTTTTAGCGATTTTTTGATGCCATTGGATAGTGCTCGATGAGAAACGTCGAGAAATGGTGTTTTTCTTCGCCATACGACCACTTTTAAGACCATTTTTTGACCTTTGAAAATTTTTTCACCCCCCCCCCAAATTTTGGTGCTGCCCACCCATGGTGCCGACCTAACTAACCTTTAGCTGTGAAGGGGGTAATACTTCTCCTATGTGTATGTATGGCTTAGGAAAATGATCTCGCCCAAAACGGCAAAAAACAACTAGGAATGGTCAAAAACGTGAATTTTCGCCAAAAATTGGGAGGGGTTGGGGATCAAAAATCTGGCTTCGGGGTGATGGAGGGCGACCAAGCTTGGGTGGTGGATTCATAATCTCCCTATTGCACTTATGCTATTGCTAGTAAGCATACATGCACAGCATTGGAATTCCGGGGGATGAAATCATAAAGTGCCTTTTTTGAGTCCAAGAATGGTAGGTACTAGGGATGTGCCGGTTAACCGGGACCGGAACCGGCTGGAACCGACCATTTTTTTGGAACCGGAACCGGAACCGAGAACCGATTTTTTGATATTCTAAGAACTGGAACCGGAACCGATTTTTTGATTTTATAAGAACCGAAACCGGAACCGATCTTTTTTGGAGTCGGTTCTCAGTTCTTTGAAATTAGAGTTAAAAATCGAACTTCTTAAAATTCAGTGAAGACATGAAGCAGCAATTCAATCTTTTATTACCCAAAAGTTTACAGACTAAAACTTAGTATTGTTCCGTCCGGTTAAATTATATTTTAAAAATAACAGTCGTTCTGCTTTTTCGTCATGTAGCCTGTTTCTGAGAAGGTCGTAAATGATTTCAGCGCAACTGAACAGCTGTTCCGATGGAACGTTTGTAGCTGGCGCTGCAAGCAGGGGCGAATCTAAGGGGGCGGGGGGGCGCCCCCGTTTGCCAAAAATATTTGGCGAGATAAAGAATGGATATACAATTAGCAATTATTTTTGGCCCTCAGTGACCATAATTTCTCAAATTTTTTGCCGGATGATACCTATTAATGACATTTATTTACTTTCAAGGCCACCTGGAAGCCATTTTTTGTTCATGTAGGTTTCAAAACACTATTAGCAGCAGAAACAGCTATTTTTGCATAGATTTCTTCTATATTCAATTAAGAATTTCGATGTTTCGCATCAAATGCTATAAATACAGTAAATCAAGCTGTAAATCATGCTTCTAGCCGTCTATCCATCTTAATCTCACAAATTTTCAGGCGCTTCGCGCCACGGTTTTTTGTATTCGGCAAAGATTTTTCCCGATGTTCAAAGATTTTTCGGAACCGTCTTTGTATATGTACGAAGATTTTTAGAGAGACAAAAATTACAAAAAAGATCTAAAATTCGCAAAAATTTACGGCGCTTCGCGTCGAAATGACTGATTGTGTGCTCTATTTATCTTTATAATGGCAGAAACTGCATTTCGAAAGGAAAAATGTCAAATTTTTAGGGGCTTCGCGCTCGTTTTGAGACGATTCTCAGTGATTTTCGCCCTCAGAGACCCATAAATTTACCTAAATACACTACCAAAAGTTGAACAACTCTGTTTTTATCACACTAAAATCACTACTGTACCATATTATAGTAGGTGCCCAAAAATTTGTGTGTACACGATGTACAAAGACTTTTGGGGATCATCTTCGTACATGTCAAACGGACCTTGTACAAAAAACTGCTTCGCGCCAGAATTCTGATAAAGTCAAAGAATTTGAGTGATTTTTAGCACAAAATTGTCGAAAATTTCAAAATTTTAAGAAAAATATTGCGTCAAAAGTGATTTAATGTAAGAGTATACATTGTAAAATGCTGAAAAAACGCTGTTTCGCGCGTTATGGGCCAATTTTCGGACCTATTTTTGACTGCTTTTGGAAAAGTTGGGATTATGCCCCTTAGGAAAATCCTAGATCCGCCACTGGCTGCAAGATACTGCTTAGCGATAAACGCGAGAATCGGCAAATTCTTCGACTTCTCTTTCCATAAGTGCAGCAGATCTTCGTCATGAATTGAGCATTTCAATTTCGTATAAGCCTCCAAATAAGAAACACATACATAATATTCGGTGATTTATAAGTAAATTGTCAACTAGACGTAAAACTTATTTGAACGTGCAGGTGCCAGATTGAAACGACTTCCTGAATAATTTATCTTTCGATTACATCGTCATATGTTCCGGTGAAGTCAGGCTATCAAGAGCGTACATACTTTAACACAGGAACCGAGAACCGGAACCGGAACCGACGGTTCTCTAGTTGAAGAACCGGAACCGGAACCGGAACCGGAACCGACGGTTCCAACTTACACAAGAACCGGAACCGGAACCGAAATTATTGTTTTCTAAGAACCGGACAGGCCGGAACCGATTTTTTTGAAAAACCTGGAACCGGATCATCCCTAGTAGGTACGCGTCGAAAACATCTTTTTTTACGTTTTTGGCGATGCTCTATCTCTCTAGAGCATAAAGACAAAAAAATTTCGAAAAAAATTAAAAAAAGTCGGAACAAATTGAACGAAATCTAGTCAAAACATGAGTATAATGGCGCGATGCGCCGAAAATTTGGCGCTTTTGAGCAAATAGATATGTAGCTAAAAACGCTTCAAAAAAGCATCTTTTCTACAAATTTTTAGAAAATTTTCGGTGACTCTCGAAAAATGGCCATTTCTGGTCGGATGAAAAATTTTTTGCGGGGTCGAAAATTTTTTTGGGGAGGGGGTCTGAAACCCCCGCCCCTTAAGCCCCTACCCAGATCATGTACGGTAGTAACCCCTAACCTCCTGTGTATATATGTATGTAAATGCGCCCGTGAATTTCGCGTTGTGTCCCCGGGTAGAAATACGTGGCGCAGACGAGCGAACCGCAAATGGCCGGGACGGGCCGGGAGCTGCAGGATCAGCTGATGGGGGCTTTGGTTCGCGAGGCCGAGTCGTCGGCCGAGTTGAAAGAGATGCGCCAGAGGGTGATGGAGCTGGAGACCCTGAATCACGTGTGCACGAACCAAATTCGGCGCCAGGACCACGAGCTTAAGCAGTTGGCGTCGAAATTGGACGATTGCGCCCAAAAAGAGAAGGAGGACGCCCGGCTGCTGGAGGAGGCGCATAGGAAACGGCAAGATCAGGAATCTCAGGTGGAATTTAGCCCCTTTCGTTTTGCCCAAATTACTTTTTCGAATCTATTCGAGTTTTTGGCAAATTTCGGCCCACTTTTTTATGAGTAACTTTCGACCCCATTCGGTTCGGTTTAACGGTTCGGGTGATCAAGGGCGGATTTAGGGGGCGGCCGTTCCCCCCCATTCCCCATTGGCCCAGATAGTGCGCAAAATTAAGGATTTTTGAGCGATTTTTAGCGATTTTCTGGTTAAAACGGCTAATTTTTCCGCCCAAGTCGGGTTCCGCCCCCCCTTAGGGGTACCGCTCCCCCCCTTTAGGAAAATCCCGGATCCGCCACTGCGGGTGATTCGGATTGGTTAATCGATTGATTAGATCGTACGCGTGGATGGGATCGGGGAAGAGCCGTCGTACACGTGTAATATCGAATTGGGCCGTACGTGTTACAGGGATGGGGCCATAGGTGGGCGGCACCGAAATTCCGAGGGGGGGCAAGATTTTTCAGAGGTCAAAAAATGGTCTTAAGAATGGTAGTATGGCGGAAAAAAACCATTTTTCGTTGTTTCTCATCTAGCACTCTTTATTGGCATCAAAAAATTGCAAAACAAATTTCAAAAGTTGAATTCTGGGGGGGGTTATTTTGCTTGCTGTGGGGGGAGGTGGCGGGTACTATTCGGCCTTCTGGGGGGTGCATACCCCCCAAACTCGCCTCCCCACGCCCACCTGTGCTCCCCACCTAAATTCGGTCGTCCCCTGTACTACCAAAGTTAGAAATGTTTACCCGCCTTCCTCGGTTTATTGTAAAAACTCGCGTTTTTGGCCTTTTTTTTTGCCATTTTAGGCCAAAAATATAGGTTCCATCCCCCCTTCGTTAGAAATGGCCGATTAGCCTTCCCGAAATTTCGTGCTATTCACATGTATGGATGGGGTCATCCTCCCACTCGAAGTCAGCCTTCGTCTTACCCCATACATGCAACGGGGGATGTTGGCATTCCCATACAAAGTCGTTCTCCGTTCCCATCCGTACATATAACAGGGGGTCGGGGGATCCCTCCGTCCAAAGTTGGTCGTCCTCCTTCCCTTAGATTTAGAAAACTTTTGATTCCCTTCCAATTTTTGTTGCGTTTTTTGGCCATTCTCGGCCGAAAATCTGAGTTCATTTACACCCCTGCCTAAATATGGCCGGGGTCCCCCTCCCATAGTTTCTCGACGAAGGCTATTTTTAACCCTCCCCCTATTACCCCAAGTGATGGCTCTCTTTTTTTGACATTTTTACATGTTATTTTATGGAAAATATAAGGTCATTTACTCCCGCCGCCCAATTTACGGCTGTTGCGTCCATGTATTAACCGCGGCGTTTGAGATTCTCCATCTTTTTACGACTTTTGCTCGAAAATATTTGCTACTTTATTGCGTACCGAGTAGCTCGAAGTAGAATTTATAGCCCTTATGTATAATATATCATACATGCACATAGGGGGTCAGGGGTATAACCCCCTGAAGGATCAGCCGGACAGGTACTGTCCGGCGATTTTGAGCCGATGGAACGTTTTTTGCATCATTTTTGGAGGTCAAAAGCAGTAAAAACGTCAAAATTGTTCCGGCGCTTCGCGCCAGCTTGTATTTTGAAGCACTTTTTACTCAAAAAGCGCCCAATATTGATAAATTTTTGCATTTTTCAGTGTTTAAAAGATATAATCCAGTCAAAATGGACTAAAAATGCTTTTAAAATGCGATATTACCACAGAAAAAACGTTTTATAGACCATTTTGATCATTAAAACAGCCAAAAAAGTCGTGAACGTTAAATTTACTGCTTTTAATTTTAGAGATTTCACCCCCCTGCCGACTTTGACCTTGCGCACCTATGACATGTATACACATAGAAGGGATAGATGCGCTTTTTCCTCTCTTGTCCAACTTTTCAAAAAGTAATGTGTATTTATAGTCATTTTCAGTTGATTCTTAACCATTTTTGATCGAAGATAAGCAGCTATTCATCTCCTTTGCCGACAAATGGCCGAGGAATTTAGATAAAAGTGGAAAAATTAGATTAAAATTTAAAATAATTAATATTTAAAATTTGAAAAAGTCCGAAATTCCCAAATTTTTTGTTAATAATATAGCCCTGTACCTTTTTAGAAACGAAACTGGTATGCTATTTTCGTCTTTCATTAAACGTCTAAGCAATTAATCACCGGAAATGATCATATACAGTACTCGCCATGAAACATGACGCTCTATAATCGTCAGATTTATTAGATGATGCGTCGCGAGCGCCGCGTTTCGTCTATAATGCGCTATCGGAGTTCTTTTTTATTATAATAGGATATTCGTCTGTGTCATGCCTTTAATCTAGCGATGCGGACGGCGTTATTTAGTAGCTATTAATAGCGCCAAAGCAAAAGGAAGCGCGCACGTGAATACCGTGTGCGCTTCGGCTTTCACATGCGCGCTTCCAGCATTCATGTGCGCGCTTCCTTCTTGTTGGCGCTATTAATAGCTAAATTGCGCCATCCGCATCGCCAGATTAACGGCATGATACAGATATCTATAATAATAAAAGAGATGATAGCGCATGATAGGCGAGGCTGCGGCGCTGCGCGCATCATCGTCATGACGATTATAGTGCGTCGTGTTTCATGGCGAGCACTATATGCACATGTATGTACCGTTGAGACCGTAGACAAGTCGTTACTTCTCGAAAATATATAATTTATTACCTCAGTATTCAGGAAACTTTGAGTCTGGATTTTCTAATTTTTCAGGTGTAATTGTTTTTTTTCTGTTGAAACAATTTTGCCCTCATAGAAAATTTACAATCGTTATGTTATTATTAAATTTAATGGTTTTGACTTAATATTTGTTTAATTTATTTTTGTTGCTTTTTTATGCTTTTTACTCTTTAAATGGCTTTGAAAATTTGTATTTAGTTGAGTGTTTATCGATTTGTTGGAAAATTTGCTGGCAAGTAATTAATATTCGATCATGTTGGTCGGTTTATTTAAAAATTTGAAAAAATTAAAATTTTTGGCAAAAAATTCGTACGCGGCCTGCAGTCAATCATCAAATTTTCGGCTTTAAAAACTTCAAAGTATTTTCAAAATTTTTCGCTTCGTTTTATATCTTACTTTACGAATCCTCGCCTTTATTTTTCATCCGAAAATTTTTTTTTATTCTGTACTTTTTCCCTTTTTTTCAAGTTCAAGGAGCAATCTATAATGGCCAAATTGAGAGAAACGGAACTTTTGACCCAAATCGCCGAATATCGCGATAAAATTGCCGAATTTGAACGTAAAAAATGCGAAAAATGGACGCAAGACGAGTTGAACAAAAGCGGCGACGTCAACGACGACGACTTGGTATGCTAATAAATTGAAATAATGGAAAAAATTTTGAAAAAAGCGCGTAAAAGAAATTTATTCGAGAAGTTTTTGGGGGTAGCGGCGGGTCAGAAAAGTTCAAATAAGTGTTAAAGAGTGTTTTTAAATTTTTGATTTAAATTTAAATTAGTGTAAACAAGTTTAATGGTCGAACGTGATTGGCCGGACCCTCTAAACCGCTTGATTCACCTCAACCTGTGACTTAGGAAGCGAGTGTAAAGTAAAGTTAAACAAGTGTAAACAAGTCTAATGCTTGCATTGGGCGGTCGCATCATATGTAGGTGGGCCTTAGCCGAATTTAGGTGGGGAGGGTCGGATGCTGGAAAAAATCACTTAAAATGTAATTATAGGGTCTGTCGATTTTAAGGGTTTTTCAGCTTCTGGGGGGGTCCAGGTAGACCCCCGCGACCTTCCTTGTCCATGTGTGGGTCGAATACACTGAACTGTCTTATACACCTCAAGCTCGATATGGGAACCGATTGTAATCTAAAAGTTAAATGTTTTATTTAAACTGGCTCCTAAACCTTAAGTGTAAACGAAAGAGGCGGATGTTAATTGAACCCTTCGTAACATTTAATTTCAAAAATTTTGACCCAAAAAAAACCTTTTCTGGTTTTTCATAATTTTTTCAATTTCGATGTTAAGGGGCTTTCATTTACACAGGCACGTAACTGTGGGGGAAAGGAAGGTCCGGACCCCCCCAAAATTCGGAAAAATCGGAAAAATAGGTCTTTGTAAACGTTATTTTTGTGCTATTTTTTAGCCTTTTTGGGCTTAGTCCCCCAGAAGTTGGTGTTGGCCCCCCAAATTCGGACGGCCAGCCATGTACAGTTGTCGCCATGAAAGAAGACGCGCTATCACCCTCGGAATTATAATAGATGGAGAGTCGCGAGGCGCCGCGTTTCGTCCATCCTGCGCTATTATCTCTTTTTTTATTATTATACGCCATTAATCCGTATCATCCCGTTAATCTGGCGATGCGGACGGCACAATTTAGCTATTAATAGCGCCAATAAGAAGGAAGCGCGCACGTGAATGCTGGAAGCGCGCACAGTGAATGTCGTTCTATATTTAGGCGAGCCAACATTAAGATCAATATTTTTGCAAGCTAGCGACGGACGATGAAGATTTTTCGGAAAGGTACGCAAGACAGCGATGTACGCAACACTGATTGAGGAGTTTTTAAACATTTCTAATTGATTTATAAAAAAAAATCTAAAAATGCTATTGAAGTTTTTAGATGACTTAATATATAAATAATAATTAATAGACAGTGCTCGGCTTGCAAAAATATTGATTTTGATGTTGGCTCGCACTAAATATAGAACGACATTCACGTGCGCGCTTCCAGCATTCACGTGCGCGCTTCCAGCATTCACGTGCGCGCTTCCTTCTTGTTGGCGCTAATAATAGCTAAATTGCGCCGTCCGCATCGCCAGATTAACGGATGATACAGATTAATGGCGTATAATAATAAAGAAAGAGATAATAGCGCATGATGGACGAAACGCGGCGTCTCGACGCAGCATCTATTATAATTCTGAGGGTGATAGCGCGTCATCTTTCATGGCGACCACACGTGCCTGCCATTGGCACGCTTTCTTTTCTCGTACAAAATCGGAATTCCCGAATTTTTTCAAATTTGTGGGGTTGATTAGACACGTGGGTGTGATGTGCTACTGATTGGCGTTTTCTGGGCCATGGGTCCAAAACATTGCAAATGTCAGTAAGAAGTGCCAAAAAATTTATGGTAGCGTCGAGAACGCCATTTTCGACGTTCCTAATAGAGTCCTATTCATTGGCATTGAAATTTCAAATAAACGTGAAAATTTTTGAACATCTAGTTCTGGGCGGATTACTTTTCAAAAATTCAGCAACCCCGAAATATAATTTTTAAAATTTCGGCGTTTCCTAGCACTTTTCGATGCCAATTGATAGATTCAAGCGAAAAGGGTCGAAAAATAGTGCGTTAGGCCCTACCACTGTCTTTTATTGACTTTTGGCATTTTAATGATTTTTGACCCGCAGGCCTCCACAATTTTGGTTGCACTCAGTGTTCATATAATACCGGCTATCCAAAATTATTAAACCCGAAAAGTTTTTAAACGATAACTCGATTGATTATCTTGGGGAACTATAAATCAAAATTTGATTTTTTTCGGTTTTATGCCAATTTCGGACGGAATGAAACGGGGTCCAAATTTTAAACACTCTCTTACATACAAAAACGGGAAATTTGCTCTTTTTTGCCCTGATGATACTACTCAGGCGGTTTCGACCGCATTAGCTTTCTACGCAATCTTATCATACTTGGGCCCCACTTCGAAAAATGCGCTATTTGCAATTGTGCTTGGGCAGTGCCCGAATTTCGGGGGGTCTTTATTGGGTCTAAGACTTTTCGAAGGTCAGAAAAGGATCGAAATTCCTGGGCTAAGCTCTGTCTGCCGGCATAGTCGCGAAAATTGAAGAATATGAGGTTTTCAGACAGGGACCGATTTAAGGCGCGCGGGGTGCGATCGCCCCCTCCCCCCACTGGCCAAAACATACTTGGCGAGATAAAGAATGGATATGCAATTTGCAATGATTTTTGCCGTCAGTGACCATAATTTCTCAAATTTTTCCGGCGCTACAGTGGTCGCCATGAAAGATGACGCGCCATCACCCTCAGAATTATAATGGATGGTGCGTCGCGAGCGCCGCATTACGTCCATCATGCGCCATCATCTTTTTTCTATTCAGCGCCATTAACCTCCATCATCCCGTTCATCTGGCGATGCGGACGGCGCAATTTAGCTATTAATAGCACCAACAAGAAGGAAGCGCGCCAGCATTCACGTGCGCGCTTCCTTGTTGGCGCTATTAAATTGCGCCGTCCGCATCGCCAGATTAACGGGATGATGGAGCTTAATGGCGCTGAATAGAAAAAAGAGATGATGGCGCATGATGGACGTAACGCAGCGCTCGCGACGCACCATCCGTTATAATTCTGAGGGTGATGGCGCGTCATCTTTCATGGCGCACCCTGGTAGCAACCGGACAAGCACAGCATGGGAATTCTAGGGGGGGGGTGAAATTTCAAAGTGCGTCTTTTCGGCTGAAAAAAGCTGGGTACGCATCAACGCTTTTTCGACGTTTCTGACGATGCTCTATCTTCCCGTAGCAAAAAAAATATGGAAAAATTTTGAACAAATACTTGAAAAATTCGATTAATTCGAATGTAATATAGTCAAAAAATGAGTCTATGGCGCAAAGCGCCGTAAATTTGACAATTTTGCGTTAAAAGGTCGTTAAAAAGCACTTGAAACAGCTCCTTTTTATTTTTAGGATTTTTCGAAAAATCGCGAGTCCGGGGGGTAAAAAGATAGGGGAGGGTGTAAAGCTTTTTGGGAGAGGAAAAACCCGCAAGATCAAGTGTGGCAACAACGTAATTCGGGAGTGATGGGCATAGGTGGAAGGCGCCAAAGCTCTGGTTGGGGTGCAAGATTTTTTCGAAGGTCAAAAAATGGCCTTAAAAATGGTGGTATTGCCAACAATTACCTTTTTACAATGTTTCTCATCTAGCACTATCCATTGGCATCAAAAAAATTGCGAAATAACGAAGAAAATTTCAAAAATTGAATTCTGGGGTGTTTTATTTTGTTTTCTGGGGAGGGGGTGCATACCCCCCACACCCAGGTATGGTGATGGGTCTTATTCTGCAAAATCGCGAAAAAATCGCCGAAAATTTAATTCTGAGGTTTATCGGATTCGTGGTGGGTACCTTGGATTAATGAGGTACTTTTAAGCCTCCCAGGACTAGCCCATATGCAAGGAGGAGGCGGCCGCCCCCCCCCCATGGGCCCAAAATATTGCGCAAAATTGAGCATTTTTGAGTGATTTTTGGTTTAAAACGGCTAATTTTTCCGCCCAAGTCAGGGTACCGCCCCCCCTTAGGAAAATCCTTGATCCGCTACTGCCCATATGTGGTTTTTAACCTTATTAACTCTCCTCAAATTTGTGCCTGTTTGTAACAGATGCACGCGCCAGTTCTAAATTAGGACTTCGAGTTTCGTCAATGTTTGTTTTTCTAAATATTTTTTTGGCATTTTTAAATAAAAAAATAATAAAAAAGTTGAGTTGCCGACCCTACGCATGCGCACCGTTGGAATTCTGGGAAGATGACACCTTAAATTTTTTCCATTGTGTTTGTTTTGGGCTAAAAAATGATGGGCGTGCGCCAATGTTTTTTTTTGTACGAGCCTCTTTGTACATGTACAAAGATCTCGGAAAAAGTCTTTGTACCAGCGAAATTTTTTTGTACATATACATAATGTATAGCATAGGCGCACAAAGGTCAGGGCCGGCAGAGGTGGAATCCCAAAAATCCAAAACAGGTTTATCGGATTCTGTGGTGGGTACTTTGGATTATCACGATTTTTTGCTGCGAACGGCCGAAATGGTCAAAATACCCTATGAAACGTTTTTCGTGGTAACATCGCATTTTAAAGGCATTTTAGTCCATTTTGACTGCATTATATACTTTTAATACTAAAAAGTACAAAAATTTATCAATTTTGGGCGCTTTCTGAGTAAAAAATACTAAAAAGCACTAGTATGGCGCGAAGCGCTATGAAAAATTTTGTCGTTTTTTACTGCTTTCGACCCTCAAAGATGATGCAAAAACGTTCCATCAGCCTCAAAATCGCCGGACAGTACCTGTCCGTCTGACCTTTCAGGGGGTGATTATAGCCCTCTCACCCCTATGTATGTATGATGACCGAATCTCATAATAGATGCCAATTTGCTTATGAAATCAATGCAACGCAGAGGTAAAAAAGTCAGCTTTATCTTCCAAACGGCAGAAAACAGTGCAAAGTTGCCCAGCAGTTGTTTTTCTGCACTAAAAACTTTTATAAAACAGTAGAGATAGATGTAGAACATGCTCAAATCTGTAAAAAAATGCTTAAAGTTAGATTTTTGGAGTGTTTTAATTCCCACGCTTTGAGCAGAAATAGAATGTAATTACGATATTCGGCGTGAAGCGCCAAAAATTTTTTAAAATTTTGCTAAAAAATAGTCCAAAAGGCGTTAAAATTACTATTACTTTGTCTAGTGGCGGATCTAAGATTTTCCTAAGGGGGGGGGCGGTACCCCTAAGGGAGGGGGCGGAGCCCTGACTTGGGCGGGAAAAATTAGCCGTTTTAACCCGAAAATCGTTCAAAAATCCTTAATTTTTGCGCACTATTATCGAGCCAATGGGGGGGGGGCGGCCGCCCTCCTCCAAATCCGCCCCTGATGCCCTAAAACATGGCACCGAAAATCTTTGTACGAGCCACAAAATCTTTGTCTTGCACCAAAAAAAAACAGCGGCAAGCGCTAAAAAAATAATGCTTCTGGTGTTTCTGACAATGCTCTTTCTTTCTGGAACAAATTCTAAAAAAAACATCCAAAATTGTAAAAAAAATCGAGTAAATTAATCGAAATGCAGTCAGTAAACGAGTATGTGACGATATGCGCCGAAAAATTTGACGCTTCCGAGCCAAAGAATCGCTAAAAAACGGTCTAAGCAGCACCTTTTCTCGAGTTCTCCGGGTTAAAGACGTCATTCTTTTTTTTTTAAATTTTCATTAAGTTTAGTCCACCGGTGTATTTTTCGTTTGTGATTTGATTGAAATACGGATACGGCTAGGAATTTTAGTTGAGTCTCTTTGAGGCGTTTTCAATTTAAAAATGATAAGAAGGGTCGTCTTGTCATTAAAGACAGTTGGGATTTGAAGAGGTTGAGGCTACATATATGGGCGTGAGATGGGTTCTGGCTGGACCCCCTCCAGAATCTAGCGAAGCTCCCCCCAAGAAAATCGATACACCTCCGAGGAAATAGAATTTTCGGTGCTATTATTAGCAACTTTGCCCAATCAGACCGACCCCCAGAATTTGATTGCTGCCCATGCAGACTTGCTCAGCATGGGAATTCTGGGAAGTTGGGGGGGGGCTGAAATGCCTTTCCTGTGCCCAAAAGTGAACAAATTGAATAAAATATAGTCAAAACGTGACTGTATAAATTTGACACTTCTTAGCAAATAGTTAGCTAAAAAACACTTTTGAAAAAAGCATTTTTTGTTCGAATTTTTGAAAATTTTTGGGAATCTTTCGAAAATTGCGAATTCGGGTGGAGGAATGAAGCAATTTTTGCTGCGGGATGAACATTTTCCTCGAGGATAAGCTCCCCCAGCCCAGCCCCTCACGATCATGAAAATGTCCATCAAAGGTGCGCGGCGCCAAGTTCTGGACGGGGGTGCAAAATTTTTTTCAAAGATCAAAAAAATGGCCTTAAAATTGTTGGTATGGCGGAAAAACACCATGCTTCAAAGTTTTTCATCGAGCGCTATCCATTGGCATCAATAAACTGCGAAACAAACAAAAAAATTTCAAAAATTGAATTCTGGGGGTGTGGGTATTTTGGTTTCTAGGGGGGTGCATACCCCTAACCCCCCACGCCCAGGTATGGTACCCATGTATGATTGATTAGACCATGCATGTTGGTTTTGATCCTCGCGCAAAGTTTTTCACCATCACCTGAAATTTTCATTTTCCAAAAGTATCGTAGAAAAGGTTCTGTTTAGAGCGTTTTCAGCGATTTTTGGCTCACCACAAGTGTCAAATATTTAGCGCTTCGTGCCCGTTACCAATTTTCTCAAATTTTGAGATGAGATAGTCGGTCATTTTTATTTTGGTGGGTCAATGACCTTCGACTTTTTGGCTTAAAAACTAAAAATGTCAAAAAACTTTTCTAAAAATGGCCAAAAAAGCATTTTTTGGCCGAAATTGGGGTGGGGCCAAAAATTTCAGGCGTCGGAGACGGATGGGAACGATCGACTTCGAGTCGATACTGCTATTATCTTAAATGTATTTTTATATGCAGTTGTATTGTTTTTATTCCTGTATATTTCGATTATTATTAATATTATTATTATTTATTAATATTTATATTACCATTGTTATTTTTATTATTATTCTTATTTAAATATATTTTTCATTCATTTTTTATATTTATTTCTCATGTTATTATTATTTTTATTATAATTATATTATTAATATTATTATCATATATTTATTAGCATTGTTAAATATTTTGATTTCTTGCTTTGCACTGCGGTAGAGTTTAGTTTACAGTTGTGTAAATTTAGAATTTAAAATTTTGCAATCTACGTTTGTTTAAATCTGCAAGACGGCCAGCGATCCACCTTCGCCGACGAATTCGAACGCCGATGTAACATCGATAAGCAGCGAACGTGATTTCGCCGCCTATTTGGTCGAAATGGCCGTCCGAGTCCCTCCCGAAGCCAAACCTCTTTCCGATAATGCCGTAACAACGTCTCAAGAGGCCATTAGCGGTGTAAAGTTACAGTAACCTTATGGCAAAAAAAGCATTTATTCGTTTTACACCACCTGCGTGTAAAGTAGCATTTCGCCAGTCGACTATGCTGTTTACAATCTCGAATGCCTTATGTGGTGTTAACAGGTTTAAATGTTGTTTACATTTGTTTTTCTCTTTGATCCGCTATCGTAAATTTTTGGTTTGCAATTAATGTTTCAGTTGATCGCTTTACATCTTCAGAATTTACGCTGGCGCGTTATTTTTTATACATTTGTACATCGTACGTTTTATGTAAATACACCTCTGTCATGGTGTAAAGTCAATTATTCTCTGTTTCAAACGGACTCACTCTAAGTCAGTTTACACTGTCACGTGTGTAACGACCGATTTATATTTTAAGTATTACTGTAGATGCTTGCACGTAGAAGGCATCAAATGACTGTTGAAATCGCTTATTTATTTTTAATCCCTGGAACCACTGCGCATTTACCCTCTGGAACTTTTTTTACTTGTTTTCTTACTCCTGCCCTTATAGATTTTTTGGCTAGGAATTTAATGTAGTTTGTTATTGTGTTTGTAGCATGTGAGCGTCTACAGCATTCTTTTCGCCCAACCACTAATAATTTCGCAAGATATGACGCTTTGTTTACAATTTTTCATTCTCACGCTTTACACTCGTCTATAATTTTTCATTTTCGTACTTCGATGTGTGAACGACCTGTTTAAACTGCGACACGATGAAGATTGTGATATTTGTTGCGACCAACATTTGTGTGCTTTTTCCGATTTGTACGAGAAACGTGTCTAAGCTTACTGTAGCTTTGCACCTCGAGAAAATCATAAATTCGGAACACTCACTTTGCTTTCACACTATGCTGAATAAATTTGGCAACTTGCCAAAATGGAGTGTTCAATGATTTAAATTTTTTGAATATATAGGCACCATTTTTTATCATATTTTTGACAAATGCTAGGCGCACTTTTGTACTCTGCGTTTTTGTTGGTTTACACTGCTTTTTCTTCATTTGCGCACACGCGCTTTTATCGTGCCCATTTTATCGCCCCATCTAATTTATTTCTTCGATTTCAAATATTTCATTCAATTTTTTATCCCTTTATATTGTAATTTCGGATCTTCCGTTCCGTATTTACAGGGCGGGGCGGGTAGAGCCTTAATTTTGCCAAGTTACGGGTTCTAGTCAATTTTTACGAATTAAAAAAGCTCAAAAAATGTTAAAAAAACTGAAAAAAATTTAAAAAAATCAAACTCGTACGAATCTGTAAGGAGTAGCTCGCGCCATATGTTCGAGTATGTGGGTGCGGACTGCGGAGGAAGTCTCTTGTCTGACCCCCGAAAAGAACCTAGAATTAGATTTTTTCAAATTTTAATTTTGTTTAGGCTAGTTTTAATTTCTTTAACCCTTTTGAAAAATTCCAGACCCCACCCCTGAGGTTTGGAAGCTCTCAAGCAGAGATTTGGGTCACCATCATATGTTGGCAGCACCAAAATTCTGGGGGGGGGGGGTTGAAAAAATTTTCAAAGGTAAAAAAATAGTCTTAAAAGTGGTTGTATGGCGAAAAAACACCATTTTTCGACGTTTGTCATCGAGCACTATCCAATGGCATCAAAAAATCGCTAGAAAAGCAAAAAAAATTTAAAAATTGAATTCTGGGATGGTATTTTGATTTCTAGGGGGGGGGGTATTTCAACTGCGGAGAGTGCATTCCCCATAACCTTCCTCCCACGCCCATGTGTGGTCACCATTATTTTTCACATGACCTGAGCTTGAATTTTTGACATTTTTTGACCCACGAAAGCCTCCAGAATGAGTATTCTTCGATGTTTCGTGATTTTTGGCTCGTTTTCCGGTTTTCGTCCGCTATTATTAAATCAAATTTTTATTTTGTTGATAGCTTTTATCCCATGAATTCGCTTGTTCATTTTCCGTTAAGTAGATTGTATTAAAATTTTTGAGAAAATAAAAGCCAGATAAGCAGGATAGTTCATTCGTCGGTGTTCTGCACTGCGCAACCGTACGTGGGCAGCAAGAAAATTCTGGGGGGGGGGGTGCAAGATTTTTCGAAGGTCAAAAAATGGCCTCAAAATGGTGTTATGGCGAAAAACATCAATTTTCGATGTTTCTCTTCGAGCACTATCCATTGGCATCAAAAAATTGCGAAAAAACAAAAAAAAATTCAAAGAATTGAATTCTGGGGGGGGTATTTTGGTTCCTCGGGGAGGGGTGTATACCCGCACCCCCCTCCACGCCCAGGTGTGTGCACGCAACACGTGTATGCTTGGGAACGGACAGGGCCGGACATTTGACAGATAACAAGTAGGGCGGGAGGTAGATGATCATACATAGGCAGCACAAAAATTCTGGGGGTAGGTGGGGCAATTTTTAAACAGTCAAAAAATGGTCTTAAAATGTTGATATGACGAAAAAACCCATTTTTCAACGTTTCTCATCGAGCACTATCCATTGGCACCAGAAAATTGTGAACAAAAATCAAAAATTTGAGTTCTGGGGGATTGTGGCCTTTCTGGGGCATACCCCATGTCCATGTGTGTAGATGACCTTCAATGTTTTCTAAAGCGCAAAAAAACAATCAAAAATGCCCGGAAGAAGACTAGATTATGTCAAAAATGAGGAGGATCAAATCTAAATACGTATTTGTTTTTGGGAGTACCAGGCCAGAAATGCGCGTGAGGGTAGGTGGGTTTGGGGCTCTAGACTCAGAATTGAAAGATTGCGCTCGTACCAGTTTTTGAGGTCATTTTCGGCCCAAAAACTGAGCTTTTGAACCCCAGTATCAGTTACGCTATGTGCATCTGTGGTCTAGACCTCCAAGATATGTGGGGACCTCAGGCAGTACCCGAATTCTGGAATATAAGGATACGAATTAAATTTTAGACGTTTTAAAACAGACAAATTCAGGGGGTCCAAAGAGGCAAAATAGACAATTTTTGGGGTTTTGGGGGTCCAGCCCACACGTGGGGGTATGCAACACCCACAAGGACGAATACCCCCCCCAGAAATCAAAATACCCCCACTTCAATACTTTATAATTTTTTCTTCGTTTTTTTCCGCAATTTTTTATGCCAATGGATAGTACTTGATGAGAGACGTTGAAAAATGGTTTTTTTAACCATACCAATATTTTTAGGGCCATTTTTTACCTTCGGAAAATCTTGCACCCCCGGAACTTCGGTGCCGCCCAACTATGGTCCAGCCTCATCACGCCCATGTAAGCCCTTTCATGTACACCTATATACATTGGGACTTTAATATTTCTCAAACGTCGATAGCGTCATTGGTCCTGCCATCAATTTGCACCCACTTCTGACGATATCCTGAAAATCTTGCACTCCTTAGGATGAGTACCTATATATCTGAAGATTTAAAAATGTAGTAGTAAATTTTTGTGACTTGATATTTTGCCAAAAATGTCAAAAAAGGACAACATGCGCAGTAATGTAATACAATGCAGAAACCCTTGGGTTTAAACGATGAGGTGTGAGGTGTAAACGAATTGCCGTATTGCAGGTATCGCTGAAAGCTGACCAAAATTTCAAACGTTGATCAAATAAAGACACGTTTACCTATCTAATGCAGCTGGTCTCTTAAAATTCAATTTTCACGTCAGCCGAAGTTATGACGTATTAAAAAATGTAGCCTTTTCAATGGGCCACCCTGATTACTCTGATGCATCGTTTTCGTGATAAGTAATATATATATTACGTCATAACCTCGGCTGATGTGAAAATAAAATTTTAGGAGCAGCTGCATTAGATAAGTAAACATGTCTTTATGTGATCAAGGTTAAATATTTTGACCAGCTTTCAGCGGTAGGTACCTACAATACTGCAATTTGTGCAATTTGTTTACACTCGATGCTTAAACCCCAGGGTTTCTGCATTGTATTACATTACTGTGTATGTTGTTATCCTTTTTTTGGCATTTTTGACAATGTGTCCAGTCACAAAAATTGAT
The DNA here is from genome assembly GCA_036768485.1 of Mermis nigrescens. Classification (NCBI taxonomy): domain Eukaryota; kingdom Metazoa; phylum Nematoda; class Enoplea; order Mermithida; family Mermithidae; genus Mermis; species Mermis nigrescens. The sequence goes on along the minus strand of JAVLUZ010000004.1, from coordinate 385,543 downwards.
TAACACATTTTTAAATCTCAAGAATAGAAGTGCGTCCTACCGAGTGCAAAAATTTCAGTATATCATTAAAAGAGGGTGCAACTGATGGAAGGACCAAGCACTGTAACTTGGCCAAAATTTTTTACACATTATCTATCGAATGCAGCCAGTTTGAAAGTTTCAAGTTGGCATGAGCTGAAGTTATACCTGTCAAATCGGAATGTAGCTTTTTATAGGCCACCCTGTATACATATATGCTTAAAAAAACCAAGTTCGACATTCGTCACTTTCAAATCATCGAGAAAAATTAGTTCAGCTCAATAAGCGTTTTCACCAATACTCACTCATTTTATGATTCCTTTATACCGCACAGGTAAATAATACACATAAAAGCTAATGTTTGCATCCTGAGGAGTGCCATCATATAAGGGCAGCAAGAAAATTCTGGGGAGGTGCAAGATTTTTCAAGTCAAAAAATGGCCTTAAAGATGGTGGTATGACGAAAACACACCATTTTTCAACGTTGCTCATTGAGCACTATCCATTGGCATCAAAAGATTGCGAAAAAACAGAAAAAATTTTCAAAAATTAATTTGGGGGGGGGTATTTTGGTTTCGCGGGGTGCATACACCCACGCCCAGGTGCGAGGATCACTCCTGCTTAAATAGCCTTTGAAACAATTTTATATTCAATTCAAATTCCCAGGGAAAGCCTAAATTAATTGAGACTACATATAGAATAAATTTTGAAGCGCAACAGATCGAACTCATTATCCATGTGGTAGTTGATTTCATTAAGGCACTATTATTCCTTATTTCACTTTATTAAAGCACACAGCACAAAAATAATCCACAATTAGGTACCTACCGATAGTATGTTTCACAAAAGTTCGGTCATAAGTCTTAAAAAACTATTTCCGACATATAATTGAGTGATTGAGATTATAGCATTAATCTGATATACATATATTTATCGTAATCTGTCGGCATACTGTCGTCAAAAATTCTTGAAATTTATGCTCAATCATATGTGAAACAGACTAGAATTCGAATAATGCAAGCAAGGTAAAGTGATAGATAAGGATACGCATACCACATTCAGTAACGCTCATACAGTACGTGGGTAGATGTTTTATACAGTAGGTACCTACATACAGCAATGTACAGTACACAAGGGGAATGATGACGTCAAAAAGCATATTTCGGGTTTGAATCGCATTCACACACACCACGAACTATTTTGCCCCAAGCGAAATGATTATGCGTAATATACACTAAAAAGAACATATTGGCCACACCTGGGCGTGAGAGGGGGTTAGGTTTGGCGGTATGCACCCCCAAGAAACCAAAATGCCCCCACAATTCAATTTTTAAAATTTCCTTTGGTTTTTCGCAATTTTTTGATGTTTGATGAGGAATTTGATGCTGGTGATTTGATGTTTTATTTTTATTTCATTTTTTTTATTTTTTTTTATTTTTTATTTTTTATATTTTTATCAATTTTTTTGATGCTCGATGAGGAACGTTGAGAAATGGTGTTTTTTCGCCATACAACCACTTTTAAGACCACTTTTTGACAGTAAAAAAATTTTCCACCCCCGGAATTTCGGTGCTGCCCACCTTTGCATACCATTTTTAAGACCATTTATTGACCTGTGAAAAATCATGCACCCCCTAGAATTTTCTTGCTGCCCACGGATGGTATGCACCCCCCAGAAGTTGAAATAACCCCCAGAATTCAATTTTTGAAATTTTTCGGTTTTTCAGCGATTTTTTGATGCCATTGGATAGTGCTCGATGAGTAACGCCTAAAAAAGGTCTTTTTCCGCCATACGACCATTTTTAAGACCATTTTTAGTCAATTTTTTTACCATTGAAAAACCTTGTACCCCCAGCCCGGAATTTTGGTGCTGCCCAGGCCCACCTATGGATGCGACGATTGAAAGGCCGAACAGATTAGCTTATAAGCGAGAACAATTTTCGCTGTAAAACCGAATATGGCGCCAAAAATCGACTTACGTAGGTGGGAAAAATTCGCAAAACAGTCTACACCACACCTGGGCGTGGGGGGTGGGGGGTATGCACCCCCCAGAAACCAAAATACCCCCCCCAGAAATCAAAATACCCCCCAGAATTCAATTTTTGAAATTTTTTTCGCTTTTTTCGCAATTTTTTGATGCCAATGGATAGTACTTGATGAGAAACGTCGAAAAATGGTGTTTTTATCACCATACTACCATTTTTAAGGCCATTTTTTGACCTTCAAAAAATCTAGCACCCCCCCCAGAAATTTCTTGCTGCCCACGTATGGTCTACACACTTCGCGATGCGGTCTGAACACTTTAATTTATTATTTACATTTTATTATTCAAATTTAAATTTAAAAAATTATTCAATCGACGGGATAAATGGTGCGGAAAGTAAGATTAATCCTCGGTTGTTTATCGTGATATTCGGTCGGCACTCTGTGCTGCCAGTCACTCTGCGTAGCCCCTTTCATGATAAGCAGGCTTCCGTGCGTTAAGTGAATTTTAACGTGTTGGCAGTAATCGAAATTATCGTAAGGCGGCTATATAAATCGATGATATTCGGACGCAATTTTATTCTTATTAATTATTATTACATATTATTTTTGTAATATGTTTATAAAAAATACTTCGTTTCAATGTTCGCTATATAATAAACCGAGTAGAAATGATAGAAAATTAACTTACCTTCTCTACGAGACATTTTTCTACCGTTTTTGACTCGGGGAATAATAAATAAAAGTAAAAATGAAGATAAAGAGGGGAAAAAATTTAAGCGGAGAAAATATTTCAAAAAATTAATTGTAATGGATAAATATAATTCGAGTCACCACAATACCTGTGCGTGGGGAGGTTTGGGGTATGCATCCCCCAGAAGCCAAAATACCCCCGTAATTCAATTTTTGATTTTTATAAAAAAGTTTTTTTCGCAATTTTTTGATGCCAATGGATAGTGCTCGATGAAGAACGTTGAAAAATTGTGTTTTTTAGATCTACCACCATTTTTAAAACTATTTTTTTACCTTTGAAAAAATGTTGCATCCCCCAGAACTTTAAGCCGCCCACCTAAGGTCACCACATAACGTATTTGAATGATAAATGGGGACCTTTTAAAAAAAAATAATGCCGATAAAAAAGTAACGAGAAAATGTTAGGAAAAAACAAGCTGGAATGCAGAAAAATTGAATGACATAAAAAAACAGTTAAATCAAAGGAAAACATGAGGAGCATATTGTAAAATTCCATTAAGTACGCCACTCTTTCTAGGCCAGAATAGGCCTCAAATGCCCATTGAAATTCGCTACCAAATTTGAAGAAACGCCCTAATTTCTCGGCCGTTAGCAAAAATGTAAATAAAAAGGATATCGACAGATAAAAAATAGAAGCTAAATAAAAGACCTAGTAAACGATCAATCGTAAAAGTATTGCAAAACTTGAGGAAATGGCAATTTTTCAACAAATAATGAATTTTAGATATTAGTTTAACGAACTACGTCCAACTTAGCAAATTAGAGTTAAAAATTCATAGATTTTTGGAATTTCGAATAAATTAATCGTTACAGTGCTCGCCATGAAACATGACGCTCTATAATCGTCAGATTTATACTAGATGATGCGTCGCGAGCGCCGTGTTTCGTCTATAAAGCGCTATCAACTCTTTTTTTATTATAGCATATTTATCTGTATCGTGCCGTTAATCAGCAATTTACGCTATTAATATCGCCAACAAAAGGAAGCGCGCACGTGAATGCCGGAAGCGCGCACGTGAATGCCGGAAGCGCGCACGTGAATGCCTTTCTATATTCAGGCGAGTGCGCGCACTTGAATGCTGTTCTATATTCAGGCACGTGCGCGCTTCCGGCATTCACATGCGCGCTTCCTTCTTCTTGTTGGCGCTATTAATAGCTAAATTGCGCCGTTCGCATCGCCAGATTAATTGCATAATACAGATAAATATCCCACAATAATAAAAAAGAGATGATAGCGCATGATAGACGAAACGCGGCGCTCGCGACGCATCATCTAATATAAATCTGGCGATTATAGTGCGTCATGTGTCATGGCGAGCACTGTACATAAACTAAACTCATAATTTATCAAATAACGTATTTTTCATTTACGTAGTTAAATTCTATTTGAATATGTTGTTAGCACAACTTTCCCATTTAATAGAATATTTCGTTTGATTTATTAAATCGACCTGACTACTTTATAATGCTTTGAATATGTCTGTTAATTAATCAACCAATTAATTAATTTAATTAATTAATCAAAATAGCAACTCCTATTTTTATTTAGGAAATAATTTTAATATTTAAAATAAATTTGGAATGTTATAGTCTTCGAAACGCAAAAGCCTAATTTCATTCACATCAGGTATAAATTTTTCAAACAAAAGGTGTAAAGTAGTTTAAACTATCACTTCAACCGGTTTTTTCCTCATTTCGAATAATCGCGTTTGGCCCAATGAAACGGACGCTATAAACGGATTGCGCCTTAAACCCGTTTCATCGTCGCTGTGCCAGCCAACTCCGTCCTTATTATTTCTATACAGATTACACAACACCGAATTTAATTTAGGGCGGTCGTCCGACTCTTTCGAATGGCCCAGCAACAAAGTTTCTTCGATTTTGGACAAAATTTCCAACAAGACCGGATGCCACTTCATAAAAAATATGTATATGGAAATTTATCGAAAAAGTAAAAAATAAAATAAGAAAATAGAAAATTTAAGAAAAAAATAGAACAAAGAAGCAAAGTCAAAATCAAGCATTCGAAAAACAACAAAAATGTAAAAATATCAAGAGAAATATACATCATCGGATAAGAAAATTGAAAAAAATAAGGATCGAGACCACACGTCGGCGTGGAGGGTTTGGGGTATGCAACCCCCAGAAGTTGAAACCCCCCCCCCCGAATTCAAATTTTGAATTTTTTGCTTTTTTAGCGATTTTTTGATGCCATTGGATAGTGCTCGATGAGAAACGTCGAAAAATGGTGTTTTTTTCACCATACGACCACTTTTAAGACCATTTTTGACCTTTGAAAATTTTTCCACCCCCCCAGAAATTCGGTGCTGCCCACCTACATATGATCGAGACCGATTATTACTGCTTACCGCAAGTCTGCATTTTTGGAATTTGGAAAGTTCACTTCTAATCTTATTTTTTTGGGTATTTCGAAGGTTTTAGCTCAATTTTTAATTTAAGTAATATTAAAGATGTACAAATTCTAAATTCCAACAATAAATGGTAAAAATGTTAGACGAGGCGAAAAAATTTCAAATTTTGACCATTTTCCGGACTCAATTTTGCATTACATTTTAAAAATTCACATTTCAGTCTTATGTAGGTTAAAACAAACAGGGAGTAAACTGTTATTTTTTCAATCATATTATAGTGGGTACACGTCATGTTTTTGACGTTTCGGACAATGCTCGTTCTTTTTAGAACCTAAAAACATAAAAAATTAAGGACATATTTAAGAAAAATCGAGTAAATGTTAAGAAAAATTTAATCCAAAAATAAGTCGCGGCGTCGAAAAGTCAAAAGTCAAAAGTCAAAAATGAGCTAAAAATTGTTTTGAGTTTTTGGGTTTTTTGAGTCAAAAATGAGCTAGAAACGCTAAAAAGGCACACTTTATATAATTTTTACGAGAAATTAACAATTCTGGGGGCTGCATCGCGGCCATACATTATCTTGGGAGGGTTGGGGGAGGGGAGAGACGGGTTTCCCCGTAAGAATTTTAACCAACGCAAGGAGCTTTTCGTCTTTCAACCCCCAGAATTGACGATTTTTCGAAAATTCCGGAAAATTTTCTGAAAATTCGAAGATAAGCTGCTTTTTTAAGCGTTTACTATCTATTTGCTTGAAAAAGTCAACTTTTCGGCGCTCCGCGCCATTATACTCATGTTATGACTTTATTGTGTTCAATTTTTTCGGCTTTTTTTTAAATTTTTCGAAATTTTTCAACGTTTTAATGTTCTAGAAAGAAGAGAATCGTCAGAAACGCCCAAAAACGGTCTTTTTGACGCCTACCCATCATGTTTAGACCCAAAAAGGCACATAAACATTCCCCCCTCAGAATTTCCATGTTGTGCATGTCTGGTCAGAGTCATTCTCCGGAGGTCAGTAGCCATTCTAAGTGAAGGGGGGTCGAAATCCCCTCAAGAACACGTATGGCCATAATTACATTTTTGTTGGCCGGATGAGTTAAGCCAGCGTATGTGTAAGGATTTTCGGCAAACCAGGCCGTGAGGCGATTGTGAGGTCCGAAATCGTCCGTATTCTGATCCCAACGCAGTTCATTCATTAATTTGACTAAATAAAGATCAGCCAATCCGAGTTCGATAAAATCAGGGTAGTAAACTATTCTAAAACAAATAAAGAAAACAAGGATAATTCCTCGAAATTAGGCCAGTTCGGATTTTGGCATTTTAATGCGTAAAATCGACCAAATAAATAGGGCGTTCTCTTTTCTTTTTAATCAGGTCCAAGTACATTGACAAACATAGGTGGGCAGCACCGAAATTCTGGAGTGGGGGGGGGGTAAAAAAATTTTCAAAGGTCAAAAATCGTCTTAAAATTGGTCGTATGGCGAAAAAACGCCATTTTTCGACGTTCCTCATCGAGCACAATCCAATGGCATCAAAAAATCGCTTAAAAAAACAAAAAAAATTTTAAAATTTGAATTCTGGGGGGGGTATTTTGATTTCTGGGGAGGTATTTCAACTTCTGGGGGGTGCATACCCCCAAAACACCCCATGCCCAAGTGTGTTGACAAATAGCCGATGGAAGCCCACATTTTTTTATTTACGAACTAATAAAAAAATATACAATGTACACCTTACATGGGAGTGGGGGTCTGCTGAAAGTCCATAATTCAAAAGACCCCAGAATCAAATCTTCAAATTTGTTCTTTTTTCTCAAGTTTTTTAGCTGAAGGCTGACCAGATCAATGAAAAACGTTAAAAAATTATTTCACCCCAACCCTAAATTTTTCGGCACATTTTCGACGAGTGAAACTTTTTGACCTCCAAAATTCAGACGCCCACGTGTTCGATGGCGATATCAGTAGTTCATGCAGGTCTTTATTTTAATTTTTTCCCATTCATTTCATCTTATCGGCCGTTTTTTCGGCCACATTTCCTGAAGAGGATCAACGATCGTCAGATTACGAGGAGGAAATTATTTATTTAATTATTATTTAATTATTTAGTTATCATTTTACGCTTTACGATATTTTTATATAATTTTCCTATTTTCGCAATTAACATTTACACTTTATTTACTTTGCAGTTTAAAGTTTACACTTTACACCTTTTTTACATATAAACCCATTTTATTACACTTTTTAATTTTTTTACAGATTAACACTACTTTACCATTTTAGTTTAGAATGGCCGCGAGCAAGCGACTCACTTCGATTCGCCACTAGGCTCCTTGCTCAATATATGCTCTCCCGCATTTTTAATAATTATGTCATCTGGCTTAATTTTCGGACGCGTTTTCTGAAAAGTTGATCGATTTTGTAGACGAGCAAACATGATTTTGGAGATTTGGAGGGGGCAGGGGTAAGAAAGGTTTTTAAGCCCCCATAAAATTTTTAACCCTCCACCGAAATTCGTAATTTTCCGAAAAAAATTCGTCGATAGGGAGCTATTTTGAAGGGTTTTAACTATCTCTCGTTCAAAAATGTCAAATTTTCGACGCTTCGCGCCAAATACTCATATGCTAACAAAACCTAATTTAATTTAGTCGAATTTTTATGAATTTTTTTTCAATTTTCTTGTTTTTACGTTCTAGAGAGATAGAGCATCGTCAAAAACGTCGCTTTTGAGCACAAAAAAGATATTTTAGAAAATTTTTTGATCTCATCTCCATAATACCCATTCTGTCCGTGTCTGTTAATGACCACGCATGGGCGTGGAGAGGGGTTTATGGGGGAATCAGACCCTCCCCACCCCACCGAAAATCTGCTTGACCCCCATAATTGAATCTTTGGCATGTTTTTGCGATTTTGGCTATTTTGACACCACCTAAGCTCCCGAAACTTGTTCGCTGTCAATCTATATTAATGTCTGTTTTACGCCGTTTTCAGAGCATGCATACATTTGCGCTTTCAAATATGCCAAAGTTTCCGATTCTAATTTGGAAATTTGCTTTTTTTCGTCTTCCTGCTTTTTATTGAAACAAGCATATTTTTTTCTGCAATTTTGACTAAAAAGCCGGGCCATTATTTTAAGATATTAAATTCAACAACTTCAATTAAAGCTTTGAAAATTGGCCCTAAAATAAGCGAATTCCTAACGAATATTATGTCAGAAAACTCTTAGTACCCTAATAAGTCGACACGTGAAAATTTTCGACCAATAAATTAGAATGTTCGTTCAAATTCTGTTTACCATCGCAAAAAAATGTACCGAAGCAACGAAATATAACTATAACCAATTTGTCTATAGGCAGTAAAAACTAAAATAAACATAAAATATAAAAATTAAAATAAACATAAAATAAAGAATAAAAAACTACTAATCAAATCAATATAACACAATCATTTTTGAGACATTTTCCCTTTGTTTAATCGCATTTAGCTCTATTCATTAGCATCGAAAAAATGCAGGAAACGAAAAATTTTCTGAAAATTCAATGCCGAATCTTTCAAATTCTAGGGGACACAGATTCCCCAGGTCCTCATTCATGCGTCATAAGATGAATAGTAAAACTAGGATTTTGTATGTTAATTAATCTATTTTCAAAATGATTCCATCGAATATAGTTAGGTTACTTATTTCCATAAGTTGTGTATATCTACATGAATAATTTAGCAATACTCAGACAAAAATAAAGGCGACACAGTAAAAGTCAGCTTAATTTCAAGACAAATCAATATATTAAGTACAATGATCTTTAGAATCCCATAAAGTAGTCCCGCATTGAGTTTCCGTTGTAAATACCGCTCTCTTATTCCAATAACAATTTTCGTTTATAAATTTTACGTGATAGATTGTGAGATCCGACATGCAATTAATATGTCATTCTCCTAATGTTTGTTTTGTATCTCTGATATTTAAAACATTTATAATAGAGCTGTGCCGGGGCCGCCTTTTTTGCCGGGGCCGGGGCCGGGGCCTAGGCCCCGGTGCCGGGCCAGCCTAGGCCCGGTGCCGGGGCGGGGCCTAGGCCCGGTGCCGGGGCCGGGGCCAATAATAGCGTGCTTTACCATGCTCATAGTACGACCCTGCCCTAACCCTTATATGTACCTATGCATATATTCTTGCTTGTAGATATGCACGTCAAGCGTTAATATTTGCTGGGATTACAAAATATAACAGAACATGGGCATCGGGGGATGACCCCCCAAGAATTCACATTCTCACCCCCCCCAAAAAAAAATCCGCTAGACCCCCAGAAATTGATTTTCAAAATTGTTTCTGTTTTTCTGCGGTTTTTTGATGCTAATGGATAGCTCTCATTGAGAAACGCGAGAAAACGGTGTTTTTTCGCTCTACCATATATTATCAGGCACTTTTTGACTTTGAAAAATTTTGGACCCCCTAGAATTTTTGAGCTGCCCATGTATGGATTTAACTCCTCTGACTTGGATGCGTTTTTCAATGTGCTTTACTTTGCACTTTTTTTAGGCTTATTATTCTATTTGTTCTGATAGACGTAGCTGTCTGCTACCAAGCAAGCTGGAAATGCTCGTCTATATGAATTGCAATTTAAAATATGTCAATTTTGATTATTAACTAGAACTTTGCACCAATCTGACATAGTGAAATAAAGATTTGAATTAGCAAGATCTGTGGTTTGCTTCAAATTGAGTTTGAAGGTAAATCTGCCCAAAACATTATCAATTTTCAACATTATAATCAACTCTAACATTGGCCCCGGCCCTGTTGCCGGGGCCAGCCTAGCCCCGGCCGGGGCCGGGGCCTAGGCCCGACGCTGGGGCCGGGGCCTGGCCCCGGCACAGCTCTAATTTATAATATATTTATAATGACACAATGTTTAATATAATAATGTATTATAATATCATAATCGAATATAATATTTGTAATCTTTATCTTGATACCGTGGTAAAAAATTCATTATATGCTTACCTCACAGTACTGATACTCAACTTTGGCTGCGGGTAAGACAGCCGCCGTAGCATTATATTTATTCACTGATCGCTTCGAAGTTGACCAAGAGCCCTGGACTCTGCTCTTACTCATTCCGGCTGTAGAGTCATACGGAACATTAAGGGGTAAAACATCACATAGGTAGTAATCATACGTGAACGCACAAAATTTTAATTCCGCGGGATAAACCAATTTTTTTGTAAATTCACTTTATTGGGCTCGAAAACGATGGGCATAATAACACATAAAACATAGGTTTTAGAACTTTCTAGCAATACTCTGTCTTTCAAGACAATAGATACATTAGAGACTTCCTATAAAAATTTAATAAACTTCAACAAAGTGAAATCAAAAATAACTGTTTAGCGCGAATGCTGAAAAATGGCGCTTTTGAACTAAAAGATAGCTAAATACCGCTTGAATCAAAACGTTTTCTTGCGATTTCCTTGGAAAATCGCAGCCTGATTTACTCTTAACGCGAATCGCGCCGCAAAGGGCTTTTGCGGCCACAGTATACCCGAAAATCAGTCGACTATTCGCGAATATTCTGCGGCAAAATCTGCCTGCCGCGCCGCGCCATTCGGCGCTTCGCTGTCGCCTTGGGCAACGTCTTAATACTTTCTGCTAATTGTCGCATCATTAATATTCAAGAAAATTAGAATACCGACACCAGTGATCGGACCGAGGCCTCGGCCTCGGCCTCGGCAATCCTCGGCGTTTTTTGGAGCCTCGGCCTCGGCGCCGAGGGCGAAGCTGAAAAGTGCCGAGGCGCCGAGGGTTAAAATCAAATTTGAATAAGTTTGATATATCCCTTGAATATTAACTATTTAGAATGCATCTGCAGTACACAGGGTATTTTTTACCCAAAGACTTTTCTTATGGTTTTAGTCGCGTACCCAGTTACACCAAGTTACATACAGCAAAGTGCCAATTTATTATTCATGTGATGACTAAGTTTTAATTCTCATGCTCGCTACATGGATCGCAAAACACATTCCCAAAGGGGTGAGGGAGGGTTATTACCCTCCTCTCAGGGTACAAGACTCAAGTCACTGTCAGACGATTTTTGGTGAAAACCTTTTGAATAATTTTTGAAGTTAATTTTTACTATGGCAAAAGTGTAGCTAACTATTAGAATTTCACGAAGTGATATAGTATTTTTGAATGTAAGAAAGAGTGAATAGACAAACTATCACTATAAAACATGCATGCAACAGCTCAAAATTTTCGGGAGGGGCTCCTCGGCATACATGTAACAGCTTGGAAATTTCGGGTAGGGGTCCCTGGCCATTTTTAGAAGGAGGGGGATTAGCGACTCTAATTTTATGTCAAAAATGGCAAAGCACCCAAAACTAGCCAACAAAGCGCAAATTTTCGCCAAAAAATGGGGAGGGATTGAGTCGAAATTTTCTGACGTTGGAGGAAGGGTGTGGGAGGACGTCCAACCCTGGGTAGATAGAGAATTCCAAAAACCTCCCTGTTACACGCATGGTTTTCGGCCATTTTCAAGGGAAAGGGGTAAATGATCACGAATTTTCGGCCGAAAATCACAAAAACGCACCTAAAAATGGCCAATAAATGGAGGTTTTGCCAAAAATCAATTTCAGCTCGTGCATTTTTTTGGATCCATTTTTTTACAATGTTAAAATACTTTCTTGGACAAAGGGATATTTATTATATCGTTTTTCAGTATATTTTAGAAAATTTCAAAAAATTTTCGGCGCTTCACGTAAAATATCGCTAATATACTGTATTTAGATTGAAGCATGGGAAATAAAAACTCAAAAATCAATTTTTGTGTAATCTAGGCATCTTTATGCAGATTAAAATATCTATTGTATCTATTTATACTGTTTTTAAAAATTTTGTGCAAAATAAGTACTATTTAATAACTGCACTTCTTTGCCGTTCAAAGATAGAATTGACTAATTTATCCTGATGTTGCATTGGATTTCTAAGCACAGTAGTGCTTATTACAAGATTGAATTGGCATATTACAATATCTGTAATATTTCTGATTTTGTAGTACAAGTTGTTTTAGCTTTCTCAGTCGAGTTTTATGTGTAAATTTCATCAAAAGCTGATAAAAATTTCGGCGCTTCGCGCCGAACTAATATTATCAACTAAATTCAAGCCGAATTATCACATTTAGGGCCACGGTTTTTTGTATTCGGCAAAGGTTTTTCATAATGTACAGAATCTTTTCAGGACCGTCTTTGTACATGCACAAAGATTTTTTGAAGACAAAAACTGTAAAAGGAGTAAAATTTCTGAAAATTTTCGGCGCATTCTTTAAAATAGTAGAATTTGCATTTGAAATAGAAAAATGTCAAATATCCAGAAACCTAGGAATTAGCTAAGATACACTACCAAAGGTCGAAAAACCCTGTTTTACCACACTAAATCGCTACTGTACCATACTATAATAGTACAAAAAATTTGCATGTACAAAATGTTCAAAGACTTTTGGATACCATCTTTGTACATGCAAAAAGGTATCTTGCACAAAAAAAACACTGTTTAGGACTGCATGCCGGTTGCAGGTCACACACTGGCAGTATGTAAAAATGTGTATGTTTAAAAATATATTTATATAAAATATCTACAAAAATTTGTTCGCTCATACAAAGACACTACTTCATTTACTGGTCCCCTATTTTGGGATTTCACCCTTCCCTCAACTCTGGACCTTGGGAAACTATGATCGGAAAGTACAGTGCAGTTTTCGTCATATTTTCTGCCACACCAGAATTGGATGACTGAAAAAGCGTGTTTAAACATGCATTACTGCAAAAGCGAGCACAACAATGGCTACAGTTCTGTCTTTACTTAGCTTATTTCGTTTATTCGTTTATTTCTTCGACATTGTTTTCTTACTTATATTAATAAAAGTTTTTAAGTGCTTGTTCAGCCATATTTTTTATCAACTTTTCCAAGTCTTCATCAACGGCAACTTTTTAAATTAAGTATGCTTTCATGCTGCTGACTTTATTCAATAAATCCTTCACACATTTAATCTACTATTATTGAAAATAAAAATGAATTGTTTGACATTCGATAAAGTGTTTAATATTACAATTATTCTCTAGCTCATGTGCATACAAAATATTCTAAGAGTACTATTTATGGGTATAGGTATATAAGCTTGACCTTGGCATTACCCTCGGCCTCAGCCTCGGCCAAGGCAAGGATTTTAAGTCGCCTCGGCCTCGGCCGAGGCGGAGGAGTCAAAAGGTACCCTCGGTCCGATCACTGACCGACACCTCATTTGCATTCAAGTGGGCAATGAGCTTTATGACTTTTGCGGAGTGGCGAAAAATGCATATAATGCTAAAAATATCGATTTTGACTGCAAGCAGCGCGGCAAAAGTGTAAATTGAAAAGCGGCGAAAAAATCTTGACTTTCGCGAACAGTAGCGTATCTAGGATTTTCTTAAGGGGCGGTACTTTGACTTTTCCTGAAGCAGTCAAAAACAGATCCGAAAATACGTCCTTCACATGCGAAATAGGGTTTTTTCTGCGTTTTACATTGTCTTCTTTTATTTAAAATCACTTTTGACGCAAGATTTTCTCGAGAAATTTCGGAATTTTCGACAATTTTGTGCCAGAAAATCGTTAAATTTATTTGATATTAGCAAAAATCAGGTGCGAAGCGCCGGAAATTCGAGAAAACTAGGCGAAAACATGTTCAGAAGTTTGATTTAATGCTATATTTCCTGTATTTGCAGCATTTGACGCAAAAAGTCGAAAATATTAAAAAGCTATGCATGAAAATATAAAAAATTCATGATGAAATAGCTGTTCCTCCAATTGTAATTGTTTTAAAATCCGGTTTATGAGCAGAAACTGGCTTCAAGGTCGCCGAGAAAATAAATAAATGTCATTAGTAGGAATCATTCAGCGGGAAACGCCGAAAAATATGAAGAAATTGTGATCACTGACGACCAAAAATCATTGCAAATCACATATCCATTCTTTATCTCGCCAACTATTTTTGGCCAATGGGAGAGTGGCGGCCCCGGCTACCCCCTTAAATTCGCCTCTACTTGCGAAATATTTCGCGGTGCGGAAACCGCGCGAAGTGCAAATCAAATTGCGGCGGCGAATAATTAGCCGGCTGCCGCGCAGCAGCTCGAAGTGTTAATGAGTTTTTGCGAAATTTCTGCGGCGGCCGAATTTCTCGCCGGTGTCGCACCTCAAAGTGTCCGGCCGGACACTTCAAGGTACCTTAAAATGTCCGGCCGGACACTTTAAGGCACCTTAAAGTGTCCGGCTCTGCCTTAAAGTGTCCGGGTCTACACTGAGTATACATACCCATATACGCCCACGCATATCACTCGCTGTACAATTAGGTAAGTAGGCATGTACATATACGTACCTTGTACAATGTATTGAGGTACATAAATACAAGCAAGCCGATACATTATGAAAAATTCGTTGCATCGTCAGTGGCGTCGTTTAGCGAACTTGGAGATTAAATCGATTATAAAAATAACTAAATAAAATAATTTAGGCAAGTAAACTGCACACGGTTCCATTCAGTCCTTCATTTTATATATTGCCTACCATGCTACCATTCATACATGTAACAAGGGGGTGGAGATTCCCATAAGCAAAGTCGTAAATGTAAAATATGAATATAAATAAAAATAAATTGTTTATTCCCCTCTCTCCGATTTTATGCAAGAACTTGCGATTTCTAGCCACTTTAGTGCATTCTTTCAATTTTTGAATAACAATTGAAGTTCGCGCATTCCCCCTGATGGTCGGCGAACCCCACCCGTGACAGAGAAAATTTAATTCGCGCGTTTGTTACCTATGTACGTCCAATCTTGGAATATGCATGCACAGTCTGGAACCCCTACTATATCACTGATATTGATCGAATCGAAAATGTTCAACGCAGGTTTACTAAACGCATATTTGGTTATCGCAGTGCTTTATCTTATAATGATCGTTTGAAAGAATTGAATCTCTGTTTTCTTGAGCTGCGCCGGTTACACCTATGCTTATGTAAAATGTTTTCAATCGTTCGAGGTTTTTCATGTTATAAATTCGATGACTTTTTTATCGCTAATACCACTATTACACGTGCTTTCAATTCGTATAAATTAGTTATACCTACTGCCCGTTCAAACTTGCATAAAAGTAATTTTTCTCATAGATATATTAACATTTGGAATAGTTTACCGGACACTGTCGTTTCATCTCCTAATATTGAAGTTTTCAAAACGAGATTAGCCAACATTAATTTAAATTTATTTTTGAAGGGGCATACTTAATTCGTCATGATTATCGTGACCGTATGTCCTTTTGTCATTCCTCTTTATTCGTCGCATTTACTTGTACTCATTATTTCGAATTCACTTGACAATAAATCTTCATTCATTCAAATGCCTGCTACTTTACATGGGCAGTGGGCCAAATTCTGGCAGCTGCATTATTTAATTCTACTGATCTACCAATTTGGAGAGAGACTTTGGATTTTGAGGTTCAAACCTTATTCTTTTACGTATACGTATGATGCCCACCACACCTGGGCGTGGGGGTTTGGGGTATGCACCCCCAGAAATCGAAATACCCTCAGAAATCAAAATACCCCCCCCAGAAATCAATTTTCGGAAATTTTTTTCGTTTTTTTCGCAATTTATTGATGCCAATGGGTAGTGCTAGATGAGAAACGCCGAAAAATGGTGTTTTTATCGCCATACCCCATTTTTAAGGTCACTTTTTGACCTTCAAAAAAACTTGCACCCCAGAATTTTCTTGCTGCCCACGTATGATGCCCACTCTATCCCAATGTTTTAATACGTTATTTATCGCTTTTAAGCACGTTATTGTGGCCCGGACACTTTAAGGTAAAGCCGGACACTTTAAGGTAGGTACCTTAAAGTGTCCGGCCGACACTCTATGGTACCGGACACTTTCAGTGTGACACCGGCTCGCTCGCCGCTTGAAGTATAAATCACGAAATAAAATCTTAAAATAACTTGTATTGGGTTCTTAGCAAAGAATAACCAAAATTTTTCGCGTTTCGTGCAGCAATAAATAATAATGTAAGTATACGTGTCTGAATAACTTTTGACCAATTAAAATTTATCTTACAACACATCTATGGGAGTAAATGCAGAATATAGGTTCCGTCAGAAATCCGTAAAAATGAATATGGAAAATCCGGATTTTTTCGCAAAACGTGCTGAAATCGTTAAAAGAAGGTGCGGAAAACAAGTTTGATTGAAAAGTGTCCGTTGTTTCCCGAAATATTCCGGATTTTACCACTAAATTCGTGTTCCCGTGGTTTAGCACCAATATACAAAATTCATGGTTATCAAGTTTTTCCGCAAAAAAATTACTTTCCGTGTCATTTCCGATATGTTGATGATCAATTTACCAATATTTTTGCTGAAAATCTTTCTTATGAGTCATGTATGCAAATGTACGCAAACTTTCATCCAAACGTCCATAAGACGACCTAAAATTCTCCTTTGTCTATAAACTAAGCCTAAGCCCAAGAAGACTTAAGAGAAAACCGACTTACAGGATAAATGTCCCAACTGCCTTTCATTCTTAAGCCCTGTTAGAGTGTAAAGTTTTGAGCCCTAGCTCCCTCAATATTGGACAGATTTTCATAAGACTATTTTTCCGCGCCTTATTTTAACCTTTTCTGCAACTTTTGTTAAAAATCCGAACTTGACAATTTCTGACGGAAACCATATTATGCACCTCAGCAGCCCATGTGCGCCTACATACTGGCCCGTATCCAAATGTGGGATAGGGGCGCACGTCTTCCCAAAATGAAATGTGAGAATGATTTTTTCCTTTACTTCCCCCTCTGCTTTTTTAGCCGAAAATCGCAAAAAAATTACTACCATTAGAGAACGCTCCATCCTCAATTTTTATACAACCTAAAGCGTATTTTACATCAATATATCTTAGCAATTTTGATCGTGCCCCCCTCACCCCATGAAACAAAATCCTGGATACGGGCTGCCTACATACATTTATGGCTTCATTTAGGTATTTATGAAATATTAGAAAGTATAGATCAGGCTTTTTCTTCAGATACATAAAGTTGCGAACAAATGTGTAGACTCTTAGAGCACACAACAGGAGTCAGAAAGAAAATGCTTTTCGGCACTTATGGAGTTTAGGAGGACAAATTTTTCAAAAAATTTTTTTTCAATTTTTTTACCAATTTTGATTAATTCGATCATGCTGATTCTAAATATGTTACTTATTTTGCTTGGTGATGATTATTCTCTGAGATATTCGATTTTTGAGGGCAAATTTTTCAAATTTTTTTTTATATTTTGGTGAATTTTGATTGATTCGATCGTACTGATTCCAAATATGTTATTTATTTTGCTTGGTAATGATTATTTTCTGAGATATTCGATTTTTGAGGGCAAATTTTTCAATTTTTTTTATTTTTCGGTGAACTTTGATTGATTCGATCGTGCTGATTCCAAATATGCTGCTGGTTTTGCTTGGTGACGATTATTTCAACGATATGAAATTTTTCAGGACAAAAATTTCAAACTTTTTTTGCTAATTCTCACATGTCACACGTATTATCTATTTTGCTCGGGGACTCTGTTTAATAAATTTTTAAAAAATTTTCCAAGTAGGTACGAACATAATACAAACATCTGCACCAACATGAAAAAAGGTATAAACTTGTGTAAAATAACGCATCACAAATACAAATAGCATAAAAATCAACTAACAGATGATGAACCTGTGTAGCAAAACTACAACAAAAACTGACTAATTAGCAGCATCAGGGTATACACGTCTAATGTGGTCAACTAAATGATGAAAAGGACTGGAACCGAATCGCTGGCGCCACAGAAATTCCAGCCAGGTAATTCGGCAACATGTTATGGTCCGATGATAAACCGGAACCAGGAAGCTTTCTTTACTTTTTAAAATGAGAGGTTGTAATGTGCCCCTTCATTTTTTAGATAAGTTGTATGTGAAAGCATAAAGTGGATATAAAAATTTTTTTGGAAAAACATTTCTGTGAATTTTTGTTGCATTCAGCAGTTTTTCCGCCCGCTTGTAGAAATGAAATGCAATGTTTTCATTTCATATTAAGATTTGAAGTGTTTCAATGAGAAAACATGCACAAGGCGCTGTATGTTACAACTAATAAGTTATGTAAAGGTTTACAAAAACGTGCACGAAGTGCTGTAGGTTTACAGTTGGTTGTACGCATAGGTTTACAAACGCGAAGCGTCCACAAATTGAGTGTGCATTAGGTTTTCTTTTTCATTGTTTACGCACCTGGTATTTACAAATGGCTGGCGCTTTTCCGGATTTAACCGAATTTCGGTCTCCACGAATTTGTTTGACGTTTGCAGGAATAGGGAATCCTCTATAGAATGGGCGATGGATAACGGTTTATTAAAACGCAATAGATTCTGCGAAGGTGGTCAGTGTTTAGGTGGTGGAAATCAAATGATCCTCGAAAAAAAGCAGTGTACTGATGGTTGTATTTGGCGTTGTTCGGTAGGGCCTGTCTGCCGGAAGCAAATTTCGATCCGAAAGGATTCTTTCTTTTCCGGCAGCCATTTGTCAATAGGAGACATTATAAAATCTTTGTACTTTTGGAGTTACGAACTTGACAAGCAAGACTTTTGGCACGCGAATTAGACCTATCTGAAAAAACTGTGGTCGATTGGAAACAGTTTTGTCGGGATATTTGTCACGAATACTTTATCCTGGAACCTGTCATTCTGGGTGGTCCCGGGCGTACAGTAGAAATTGATGAAAGTTGCTTCGTTCGAAGAAAGTACAACCGCGGTCATGCAGTTCGAGAACAATGGGTGTTTGGGGGATATGATACAGGTTACCACTTATTCTTATTAACATAGAATAGCTATGCTGTAACTGGGATGGAAATCTCTGATATTCCTTTCTAAATTTTGAAACAATGATGAAAAACTGCTGAACACAACTAAAATTCTCAGAAATGTTTTCCAAAAGCAATTTTTTATCCACTTTATGTTTTTACATACAACCCCGTCGTTCTGGGTGGTCCCGGGCGTACAGTAGAAATTGATGAAAGTTGCTTCGTTCGAAGAAAGTACAACCGCGGTCATGCAGTTCGAGAACAATGGGTGTTTGGGGGATATGATACAGGTTACCACTTATTCTTATTAACATAGAATAGTTATGCTGTAACTGGGATGGAGATCTCTGATATTCCTTTCTAAATTTTGAAACAATGATGAAAAACTGCTGAACACAACTAAAATTCTCAGAAATGTTTTTCCAAAAGCAATTTTTTATCCACTTTATGTTTTTACATACAACTTTTCTAAAGAATGAAGCGGCACGTTACAACCTATCATTTTAGAAAGTAAAGAAAGCTTCCTGGTTCCGGTTGATTGTCGCGATGCAGCTACCCTGCTACCCATACCTGGGCAATGGATTTTAGTTCTGAAGGTACCGGGGTCCCTTTTGTTGAGGTTGGTTGGTTGGTTGGCTATTTAGTTGGTTGGTTGGTTGTTTGTTTGGCCAGTTGGTTAGCTGTTTAGTTGAGTAGGTGATTAGTTGTTTGGTTGGCTAGTTGGCTGCTTAGTTTGTTGGTTGGTTGGCTAGTTGGTTAGTTGTTTGGCCGGTTGGTTGGTTGTTTGGTTGGCTAGTTGGCTGGTTGATTGGCCAATTAGTTGGCTAGTTGGTTGGTTGTATCATTTTCTCACTTTTTTATTTTTGGGTCAAAAATTCTACCCCCCCAATCAAAAACTGTTTTCTCTGGCGCCACCCAGCTGGGGTTCTGAAGGTACCAAAATGCCTTCTGGCGCCACCCGGTGGCGCAGGTGGCGCAGGTGGCGCGGCATTGCCCACCTGTGCTGCTACCCATTATTCAGCAATACATTTGTCCTGGAACCACTGTCGTATCAGATATGTGGGCCGCTTACAATACAGTGGGCAATATGGGATATCAACATCTAACCGTAAACCATTCGGTAAACTTTGTGGATCCGATAACACAGGCTACTACAAATCACGTCAGAATCGGTCTGGCAAAAAGCCAAACAAAAAAACAAGCGCATGTTTGGAACGCACCATAACATGTTGCCGAATTACCTGGCTGAATTTCTGTGGCGCCAGCAATTCGGTTCCAGTCCTTTTCATCATTTAATTGACCACATTAGACGTGTATACCCTGATGCTGCTAATTAGTCAGTTTTTGTTGTAGTTTTGCTACACAGGTTCATCATCTGTTAGTTGATTTTTATGCTATTTGTATTTGTGATGCGTTATTTTACACAAGTTTATACCTTTTTTTCATGTTGGTGCAGATGTTTATATTATGTTCGTACCTACTAGGAAAAATTTTTTTAAAAAATTTATTAAACAGAGTCCCCGAGCAAAATAGATAATACATGTGACATGTGAGAATTAGCAAAAAAAGTTTGAAATTTTTGTCCTGAAAAATTTCATATCGTTGGAGATAATTTTCACCAAGCAAAACCAGCAGCATATTTGAAATCAGCACGATTGAATCAATCAGAATTCACCAAAAAATAAAAAAAAATTATTGAAAAATTTGCCCTCAAAAATCGAATATCTCAGAAAATAATCATCACCAAGCAAAATAAATAACATATTTAGAATCAGCATGATCGAATTAATCAAAATTTATAAAAAAAATTTTTGAAAAATTTGTCCTCCTTAGCTCCATAAGTGCCTGTTTTTCTCCATGATCTAGCATTTGCGATACTTAACCAACCAAGTTAATTGGCGCTGAATAAAGCGAGTCTACTTCCTCCACATAAACTTGTTGATCTAAAAGGAGAAACCTAAAGGATCAAAAGCTTAAGAAATATGTTCAACGTTTTTCAAAAAACCTAAAAAATTTTTAAAAAACTAAAATTCCCTTGCCCAGCCCAAACCTTTCTGCTGCCGAAGATAAATAAATATGACACTTAGGTATCGTCGCTCTTCGCAAGAAAACAATTGCTTTAATCTGTTTAGAAGATGCATTAGGTAAGTATTAGTGATCGACCGGGGCGACTTTTTTGGCCGGGGCCGGGGCTGGCCGGGGTCAGACAAGGAAAATATTATTGCATGACACATACTTGGGGTGGGCATAGGAAAAGAAATAATGAGCGACTGCTCCATTCAGTAGTAAATGGCAAGCGCAAAGTTAGGTGCGCCTTTTCATATCAAGTTTTATTACTATTTATGTCACAAGAAACAAATTTAGTTCAGTGTTTCATTGTCTGAATCATCAATAAAGTCTATGTCGCTACTATTAGCATACTCTATATCATTTGAATCTTCGCTACTGCTACTACTGCTGCTGTAGCGATTGGATGCAATAGGTATTGGATGTAATAAATGAGACATCACACATTCCCATAAGGGGGAGGGGTATAACCCCCTCAGGGTCCAAGACACAAGTCACCGTCAGACGATTTTTGGTGAAAACCCTTTGAATTTTTCGAACTTAATTTTTTAGTATAGCAAAAGTGTACCTATCTATTAGAATTTCACGAAGTGATATATTATTTTAGAATGTGAGCTAGATTAAATAGAGAAACTATCACGAATAAAACATGCATGTAATCGCTTAAAATTTTATGAGGGTCCCTCAGTATACATGTAACGGCTGGAAATCTAGGATAGGGGTCCCTCGCCATTTTAGAAGGAGAGGGTTAGCGACTAAATCAAAAATGGTAAAAACACATAAAAATAGCCAAGAAAGCGCAGGTTTTCGCCAAAAAATGGGGGAGGGTGATCAAATATTTTCTGACTTTCAAGGAAGTTTGAGGCTTCAAAGCGTGGATGGGGGATGGCCCAAACCCCCTGTCACTTGTATATTTCTCGGCCATTTTCAGGGGAAGAGCAGCCGCTTACCCCCTGAAAATCTTTAAAATGGTAGAATTTGCAATAAGGAATTCTACACTTTTTTACAGTTTTTTCTCCAAAAATCTTTGTACATGTACAAAGATTGTCCTGAAACGTCTTTGTACATCAGCAAAAATCTTCGCCAAATACAAAAAACTGTGGTTCTAAATGTGATAATTCGGCCTGAATTTAGTTGATAATATTAGTTTGGCGCGAAGTGCCGAAATTTTTATGAGCTTTTGATTGAATTCACACATAAAACTCGACTGAGAAAGCTAAAACAACTTGTACTACAAAATCAGAAATATTACAAAAATTGTAATATGCGAATTAAATCTTGTAATAAGCAACACTGCGCTTAGAATGGAAAAATGGAAAAATGTCAAATATTCAGAAACCCAAAAATTAGCCAAATACACTACTAAAGGTCGAAAAACTACGTTCTACCACACTGAAATCGTTACTGTACCATATAAAAGTATACAAAAATTTGCATGTACAAAACAGTGTTTTATTGTATTCGCAAAAGATTTTTCCCGATGTACAAAGACTTTTCAGGACTATCTTTGTACATGTACAAAGATTTTTGGGAAGATAAAAACTGTAAAAAGGTGGTAAATTCGAAAAAATTTTCGGCGCTTCGCTATCTTTAAAAGGGCAAAATTTGTATTTAGAATGGATAAATGTCAAATTTTTAGGCGCTTTGCGCCGTTTTGAGACAATTTTAGTAATTTTTGGCGTTAGAAAGCCAGAAATTAGCTAAAATATACAATCAAAAGTCAAAAGACCCTGTTTTACCACACTAAAATCGCTACTGTACCATATTATAGTAACCAAAAATGTTTAAAAATATATTTATATAATATAGCTACAAAAATTTGTTAGCTCATACAAAGACCTTTTCGGAGATCTTTGTACAAGCACAAGAAGCTCGTACAACAAAATAGAGTCGGCTAATAATAGTCCACACTTAATTTTCTGGTCCTCCAATTTTGGATTTCATCCCTCCCTCAACTCTGGACCTTAGGAAACTATTTGAGACATATTAAGTTTATCGGATCGGACGCAATTCTGCAGCGTAGTTTACATTCGCCTATAATTAACCTCCGTCCTAATAACTATTACAAAAGAAACACGTTTTAAAGCCCGTGGTTCCCATTCAATTAAATATAAAAGTGTTTTTTGTAAAAATAGTTTGTTGAAAACGCAAAATTTCCAACTATAAATAGAACGTATTTGTCAACTCTAAATCTTTTAGCCATAGCTATGAATGAATGAGTTAAAAGTAGCATTTAGTTTAAATAAGTTAAGTGGAGGAATCAAAAACATGAAGATTTTCCTAAACATTTTTTCCGTAAAGGATTAAGTAAGTAAACATATGGTCTAATCAGCACAGTTCTCAAAATTAATACTTGCTCATCGATAAATAAGAGCCAGTATCACAGCCTGTATCAAAATACGAATTACACTAAATTTTTCCCCGGCCCCGGCCATTTTTTGACCTTGCCCCGGCCGGGGCCGGGGATGCTCAAAAATGGCCGGGGATCTGAGGCCGGGGCCGGGGCCCCGGTCGATCACTAAAGTATACAGCAGCATGATTGCAGAAAATAAATCATATTATCCCAGCATTTTTATCACTGTGATTAAGTAGAGCGCAGCTTTTAACAAATTTCACCGCGAAGTGGCATAGCAAAGTTATACAAAGATAATTGTTTTGAAACAAAATTACTTTGATGCCGGTCTGCTGACTGCGACTGATGAGCACAAGGAAAAAACAAGAACAGGTAAAGCGTTTTTGCTTCCTGTGAGAAAACGTTTCCACAGTAATAATATTTGTCGTTAGATAGCTCCTAATCTGAACCTTCCTTTGATTTATCGGTTGCTATGGTTTTAATAGATAATACACTAACTTAGCTTCTTAATTCCTGTATTTATTTATGCACTCAACGAAAAATGTTCGTCTATTTGAACAAAAAAGTAAGCGGTTAAGGCAACAGATTTGTAAAGTATGCGAAATATGAATCTCAAGAAAATTATAATTGCATCTGCATATCGAAGGTAAAGTTCGTTCAATTTACGATAAAGTGACTGCTGATATATTTTTTGAAATTCGTTCTTCGTAAACTTTACACCCACCGGCGCTGTGCTGCGCAATAAATTTTTATTACGAAAATTAAGCCGTCCGCAACTTTTTTATTTTTAAGATGGGCTTCAAAACAAAAACATAATCTAAATGATTATGTTTAAACACTGCAGCATTTACCACATCTATATTCTATTACTTTCTGTATAATTTTATCATTGTCATTTCTCTCAAAATAAAAATTAATAATAATATTCATTAATGATATTAATAATAATAATAATTAATGTTAATTATTAATAATAATAATAATAATAATAATAATAATAATAATAATAATAATAGTAATAATTATAATAATAATAATAATAATAATAAAAATAATAATAATAAAAGTAATAGTAATAATAATAATAATGATAATAATAATAATAATAATAATAATAATAATAATAATAATAATAATAATAATAATAATAATAATAATAATAATAATAATAATAATAATAATAAATAAATAATAAATAAATAAATAAAAGCGACAACTGAAATCAAAATCATGAAGGTTGAAAGGGGCAAACCATTGACCACTGCCATGGTATTATTATTATTTTATTATTATTATTATTATTATTATTATTATTATTATTATTATTGTTATTATTATTATTATTATTATTATTATTATTATTATTATTATTATTATTATTATTATTATTATTATTATTATTATTATTATTATTATTATTATTATTATTATTATTATTATTATTATTATTATTATTATTATTATTATTATTATTATTATTATTATTATTAGTATTAATATAATAATAATTATTATTATAATAATAATAATAATAATGATAATAATAATAATAATAATAATAATTATTATTATTATTATTATTATTATTAAAAATAATAATAATAATATTATTATTATTATTATTATTATTACTACTATTACTAATATTCGTATTATTTATTATTTTTATTGTTGTTATCAGAGTGCTTTATGCCTATTTTATTTTAATGAAAATTAGCGAATTTGATTTTTTGTCTGATCTTGTCCACCTCACAAGGATTAGATTATATTTCCTATATCTCAAGATTCATATGCCACACAATGTACAGCTGAGGACAGTCGCTTGGAATAAGAAAGATGGCTCGATAGCCTGCGGTGGAGATGGCGGTCTATTGCAAATTTTGAAAGTAGAAAGCGCGCCAAGTGAACCCGGTCAATATGCTCCGGCGGGAACTACGGACGAGCAAAAATTGGTGGGACACAACGGTCAGTAGATTTTCTGTTCAGAAATCAAAGAGTTTTCTGATTTTTACCGCGCCTTTCTCAATCAAACGATATATAGGTTTAATATATATTTTTATCTTGCTAGTTGAGACACAAAAATGATTTCACACATGAAATATTTTCTTCAAAATTTAAGAAACTTTGCATATAGATTTCAGAAACGGGGGGGGAATTTTGTCTTTGCACGAAAGATAGTCATCGTAAGCATACACGAGCAGTAAAAACATTCTGGGTGGGGGTCTGGTCGGGTGAAATCGCTGAAAATCACCAAAATATTACTAAAAATGGAATTCTGAGGGGTTTACAGTAACCCGCGGGGGTTTTTTAACTTCTGGAAGATGCATTCAACCCCCTCCCTAAACCCCCATGCCAACGTGGGATTGTAAATGATCACAATTTGAAAGATGTGAGATATATATATACAACATATACTCTATTATTTAAGATTTTGTGGCTAAAGTTATTAGAGTGACTGCATTTCTAACGTTAAATGAACAGTCTTGCTATTCACTTTTTATTGATAACTTAGCGAGCTTTCAAGCCCCGAGTGAAATATGACGAAACTGTCTCGAATTGTCTGCTCCGTGTCAGAAACTGCAACTTATTGGTTTGGCTTACCACGCTACTCTGCAATATTTTTCAAAACACAAATTTTCCAGGGACTCTTCAGACAGTTTTAAGTTTATCATAGTTTTTAATCGTTCAAACTTTGCAGCCGAAAATTGCTATGATTTTACGACAAATCTGATGTTCTGGTATTTTAGGCAGCGTCAAAGTGCTCGTTTGGAACGAAGCTTATGATAAGCTGACGTCAAGTGATCAATTTGGCTACATTATTGTATGGACGATGTACAAAGGTGAGTAATTTGCATAATTGAAATGTAGTGTAATGTACGAATTATGTGAATTTGATACTATATAATATAGTATGATAATTATAATATAATATAATATAGTATAAAATAATATAATATACCTACATTATATTATCATAAAATAAAATATAATATAACTAGCAAAGAAAAATGCTTCGATGGAACAAAAAGGACGTATGTATATAGTTGGAATAACGCATAATTAAGGACATACAAGGAGGGGACTAGGGAAAAGTTACTTATGTATGATTGTGAAAATTGTAAGAATCTAGTAAAAATAGACTCCGGCTAAAAGAAACGCTAAAAATCAAAGGATATTCTGTGGCCTGCGGAAGGGAGTTTGCACCTCTTACGTACAAATAAATAACATGAATAGCTTATTCCTGGAGAAGAAGTCAAATATAAGTCAAATAAGTCAAATATCCAGCCATTGACGATTAACTATGTAAATGTTAGAGAAATTTGATATTGATGAGTCGCTTTTTAAAACAGATCAAGGCTTCGTCATTATCTCTCATTCTGAGCCAGTGAACGATGTTTTGTGAAGGCACGTTTTTTTAGAAGCCGCAGAATATATACTTCGATTTTAAGCGTTTTTCAGCGGAAGTCTTACATAGGTAACTTTTCTCTAGTCCCCTCCTATTATATCCTTAATGATGTGTAATTCCTCGTATGCCATACCTCTGCCGGATGTCATCATTACATATGTGGTCAAGTTGCATGATGCCCCAGATCCATCACAGCATCTATGTTTCCATGATACTGAGATGGCGTTCTGCATCTTTTGTCACAGGCCAGCACTCAGTGCCGTAAAGAGTGACAGGATGGACAATGGTTCAGTATGTCTTTGATTTTGGGCAATCATTGATCTTTCTGTCACACATTAATTGCTAGACATCATGCGCCACTTCACCAGGTTGCGTTCACTCATGCGGTGACTTTGTTTTTCAGGCTTCCATTGACAGCGATTGATGAGCCAAGGTACTTGAGCATCTCGGCTGTTGGCAAGTCAGCTCCATCAATCTTGATTGTACCATGTTTGTTTGGGTCTGTCATCATGTACTCCATTTTCTTGACATTAAGCCGTAGGCCAAAGGTTGCTAGCTGGTCGCTCCAGGTCTGAACTCGTTGTTCGAGGTCGACCTTCTTTTTGGAGGCAAGCATAACATCATCACGCATAAAGGAGTTTACACGGCGCTAGCTTTTGGATTTCTATTGTGACGACATCCATCACAACGACGAATAAAAGCGATGACAAGGCCAATCCTTAGTTGGAGGACTTCCGAATTACCGTGGGCAAGTCCTCCAACAATCCAGCAGCTTCTTGCACCTGGCTATTTGGCTCTCTGTAGAGCAACTTCAATCACTCAACTAGCTCTTCAGGAACTTTATGCCTTTGTAGCACTTGCCAGACTTTGTGAGGTACTCAGTTGAACGCTTTTTCGTGGTCGAGGAAGGCAATGTGAGAGGTTTCTGTTTCTCTCGATGCTTCCTAAACAGTAGCCGGGTGGTGTGAATTGCGTTGGTCGTTCCACAGTTCTTAACAAATCCAACTTGATAGACTGTGAGGCAGACAATGTTGCGAATTTGCCAATTGAGAATTCACTCAAGAATCTTCATTGTGTGCAGAAGCAGTCTGATTGGCCGGTAGTTGACGCAATCTGCTGGATTGCCTTTCTTCTTCCAGATTGGTGGGACTGTTGTGCTGATCTGCCATTCAATGGGTGTATTCTTCTACAAAATGACCTTGTTGAAAAACCGTGCCAACCATTTATTTGAATGCCATCATCTTGATTTCCACAGCTGTGCCGGCAAGTCATCTGGTCCAGTAGCTTTGCCCGGCTTCATTTGTTTCAGTGCTTTGGAAACTTCATAGGCTGTGATCAGCTGCACTGGGCCGAGAATGGGATGGGCTGATGAGATTGGCGGGTGCGGAAACTCCTCGGTCGAGATATTTTCAAAGTAGTCCCACCAGCGTTTGGTGGCCTTCCTACAGTTGTTGATCAATTGCCCATCTTTGTCATTGACGCCAAAAAACTTTTCAATGTCAGCAGTTTGCCAATCGCGAGACTTCATTGGGCGGTAGATGTCATGTTTTCCTTCACGCGTGTCGAGTTTCTTGTACAATTCGTCATAGTTGACGGTTTTGGTGGCAGTTACGGAAAGATGTGGTAGAAGCGTTTTTCTGACAGACGTTCGCCTTGTCTTCATCTGTATACAGCCATGCTTCCTTGTCGATCTGTCTAGATCCGGGCTTTGTCATGCCGAGTACCGTATTTGCTGCTTCTAACATTGTTTGTTTCATTATCTTCCACGTTTCTTCAACCGTCATGATGGGTGGCAGCTGAATACGTGAGATGACGTCAGCCTCTTTTTCTTTTAACTTCCAACATTTAATATGAGCTGGACCATTTTGTTCTACTTTACTTTTCCGCAGTGGTTCAATGCGGAGTCAGCAAGTCATTGGGCAATGCTGAGCACCAACGGTTTTGTACGGGATGGCCTTGGCATCAAGGATAGTCTTCAGATCGCTTCTTCTAACCAGGATAAAGTCAACTTGTTACTTCATGTCACTGCTGTAGAAGGTGAAGAGATGAGATGGTCGCTTACAGAACCACGTATTTTGATGATTAAGTCATGGGCATTGGCGTACTCAAAGATATCTTCACCATCATCGTTTCAAGTTCCACAACCATATCTACCATAGCAGTTGTAGCCGTCTTTCATCTTGCCAACATGGCCATTTAGGTCACCCGCGACAATTTCAGTGGTACATCTTTGGTCTTTTCATCAAGCTGAGCCCAAAAGGCATCTTTGTCCAGGTCGGAGCACCCAGTTTGTGGTGCATATGCAGAGAAGAAGTGTATGCGGAGCTTCTCTGTGATGATTACGATTTTCATGAGATGGTAGTTGTAATACTGGATTTTGGCAACTGCGTCTCAGAAAGGCTTTGAGGCAGCAATACCAACTCCATTCCGCGTCCTTGCACTGCCATTGTAGATGACTTTGTAGCATTTGTAGAAGGTGAAGAGACAAGATGGTCGCTTACAGTACCACGTGTTTGTGATGATGAAGTTTCGACTTTGATCCGCTCTATTTCGACTTTGATCCGCTCTATTGAGTCTCCTGAAGTGCACAGATGTTAATGTGGCGTTCTTTCAGCATGAACGCGAGTTCATTCAATCGGCCAGTCAGCGACCCAATATTTAGTGTCGCTATTCGAATATTGCTTGAATTGCTCTTCTGCTGCTGGACTAGCTTAACTTACGTCCCAACGACGTCCATTTGTCAGGAACCCTTGCCAACTTGTCACACAGGCCGGGCCACACCTGAGCGCATTGTTTCCAAAGGACGCTCTAGTTTTATTACTTACACTTTTTGGTGCCATATTTATAATGATGCGATGAGGGTTCTCTGTCGAACGGCCTTTTGCTGGGGCCTGTTGTCGTCATTAGGTTTGTTCTCCAGATGACCATTTAGTATGTGAAGGACTTCTGCATCGCTCATCCGGTGTAGAAGTCAAATGGCGGCAGATGCTGCACAGTCATATTCTGGCTTCCATCCGAGTAGTGCCAGTTCCATGACAATCAATGATCCTATGGATGTCACCGTCGGACTGTGGATGGGCATTTCCTCCCATCAGCATCTCAAGAGAACTTGAGATGATGGTTATTATTCTGCGCCATTACTCGCAGACGAGAGTACCCCTTTAGCTTTACCCAGCATGCACCTCGAGGAGATGGGGTTCTCTTCTGATGGGAGAGGCTATACATTTGCGTCACCATCCTTGCAACCCATTGTGTTTATTATCAGATTTTGATCTTTGTAAAGCACTTCTAGAGAAAATTTGTTAATTTCATCCATTCTTAACCTACATTTTGTATTATTTGTCCATCAAAGTTCATCATTTCTCTATTCTAGAAGTACCCTGCAAAGACCCCGCAAGTCAATAATAATAATAATAATAATAATAAAAGCTAATTTTGATAATGCACCTATTAAATGCCACAAAAGAAAATCCGATCAGCGTATGAAATCGAAGCGTTTCCTTTTGAATCAATTTTATCGCCTAATAAAGCGCAACAAAAATTTGTATTCGCAGAAAACTAATGCCTTGCGCGCTGCACATTATTTAAATGTAAAATTAATTTTTTATGCATTTTTTACATTCTGCTTTTTTCTGACATTAAACGCGAAAGAGTATTAATTATTTTATCAATATTTATTTTTTAAGCAAATTTTTAAGCAACGATCTTTTTACATTTTTTAGGCAAATGGTACGAAGAAATGATCAATAATCGAAATAAATCCGTGGTGACTGGCATGTGCTGGAACCAGGAAGGCACTCGAATATGCATTGTTTACGAAGATGGTAACCATATGCGTTCTCGGGGGGGGGGGGTCAACTACAGGTGGGAGTGAGGGTATGGGAGGGCTGGACCATACAAGTGCAGCGACTAAATTATGGGGTGGCAGTTTGAATAAGCAAAAGTCAAAAAATCGAAAAAATTCAATTCTGGGAATTCTAGATGTCTATCGATTTTTTTGGGGTTTGGTCTGGACTGGACCGGACCATATCCCGAGAATTCTTAAACCCACTAAATCGAGACCTCCAGAATTGAATTTTCTTTGCTTTTTTTTGGCGATTTTGCCTCATCGGACCCCCAGAATTTGTCTGCTGCCCACATATGAACTTGAACCCGCAAACCGGCTGCAAACCGTCATACTTGTCAATTTTTCGAAAAAATCGTTGAAAATGTT
Organism: Mermis nigrescens; assembly: GCA_036768485.1. Taxonomy (NCBI): domain Eukaryota; kingdom Metazoa; phylum Nematoda; class Enoplea; order Mermithida; family Mermithidae; genus Mermis; species Mermis nigrescens. Next base: position 354,520 of record JAVLUZ010000004.1, on the reverse strand, counting down.
CTGTTTTAAACGTACTTAGCCAACTTTTGCCTTAAAAGTACCTATCAAACTTTCTGCGCTAACGCCATTTAGCCATTTGCTCACCAATTTCATATTGTTGTTCAATATAATTAATTTTTGCCAAGTTGATTTTAAGTTTTTTTAAACGTTTTTATGTTTTAGTAAAACAAGCTTAGTCTAAAACGTCAGAAAACGACTTTTGTGTAAGCGTTTTTTATCTATTTTTGACCCAAAAAGTTTTATAAAATTCTTTTGGTGCTGACCGTGCCATAAAATTCTCATGCAGCTCATGCAAGACGTTAGGAGGTGCATCAATAAATGTTCGTATAAAAACTATTATGTGTGCTTACGTACATATTTACGTTCCTAATTGAGTTGTACAAGTTACATTATTTATTGTAGTTGTAAATTTTAAGGGAATATAATCGTCGGAACCGTTGATGGAACCAGGGTATGGGGAAAGGAAATAAAGGCTACATTAACAGCAGTTCAAGTAAGCACGGATTTAAAGGTAAAAATTTATTTCGTGCATATTTTTCGGTATAGCACACAAAGAGTAGGGCCGACTTTTTGGGGTTTGATGGAGATCCGAAATTTTTCACGGATAAGAATTACGTTGGGGAAAGCAAGCAGCATTTGTTGACGCTTCTTGTAAAGCCACTCTGTTTATTCGTATTCAAAAAATTGCGAGAGGCGAAACAATTTTAAATTTGCAAAGATTTTATGAGCAAAATAATCTGAGAGATTCAAGCTTGGGGCCATAGGAACGCCATCTTTCAACGTTCTTCATGTTTTAGAAAATCTAGGAAAACTTTTAAAAATCCTCAGTTATTCAATCTTTTAATTATTGATTATCAATCCATTTCTTCAATTACTTAGTAATTTTTTATTTAGGTGTATAATTCTAATTATTTTATTACTAATTATCTTCGTAATTGGTATTTGGATGTGAGTTCCTCATTTCAGTGGTCACCATCGGGCAGTTTCGTATTATTGGGTCTAGCAAATGGCGAAGTGCACGTTTACGACAATAGGGGAAATTTTGTAGTGAGTTTTTTCTTAAAAATAAGTATCTAAGGAAAAATTTTTAATCTCCGAAAATTTTAAGGTCAAAAAGGCCATAAAATCATTAAGTAGATGATATCGGAAGATTATCATGCTCTGTCAGCTATGTGAAAGTCGCAATGAAAGCGAAATTTTTTCGGGAAAAAAGAAATTTTCGTGCTCAATCTTGCGACTATAACTGACCCAAATCGCTTATTTTAATGCATATCCAAAAGACGTTTTTAGAGTCATACAATTCGCTTCAATTTTTGAACTATTTAGAGTAGTTGTTCCATTCTTAGCGTCATTTAAAGCCTTTTTAATCAAATAGGAAAAGTGGAGAATAAAGTTTTATTAACTAATGGTTTCAAATCATACTGGAGTTCCTTTTGACTTTGGAACGTTTGCAAACATTCGCAAATTTTTAATCCAAAATTCATTTGTCAATTTTGGAAATAATATTTTTCATCCAAAAATTAGCATCCTCATGAACTCTAATTATTCTCCACTTTTAGCCGATCTTTTTCTTTTTTACTGTGAATTTAAATTCCTATCATAGCCTAGAAATAAAGACCTTGCTTATTATTTTAATAACGTGACTCGTTACATCGACGATATAGCGGCTATAAATATTTCAAATTTTCGTGATTAAATCAAAGAGATTTACCCTACATCCTTAAATGTCACGAAAACTCTTTCTGCTGCAAAAGTTACTTACTTAGATATTGAAGTTAATCTTTCTAAACTGATTTCTTACACGATTTCGACAAAAGGGAACAGTTATAATTTCCTCTTGTCAATTTTCCTTTTTCAGACTCTAAAGTACCTAAAGGTCTCTTGAACGCTCTTTTTGTTAGCCAACTTCATCGTTTTGCGCGTCTTTGCTCTAAAGCAGACTTTTTTTACAGCGCGCGTGAATCATTTGTCAGTTAAATTGCAAAAACAGGGTTATAACGCTAAAATTATGCGCCAAGCATACATCAAATTTTGCAATAGCAACCTTTCTGATTTTCCAGCGCATTCCTATATTCAAAATGGCCTAAAACCCTTTTAAACTTTAGAGTTTTCTGTACTCTCCTTGATAATCTTTCAATCAAACTGTGTAAACAAAGCCATTATGTTAAAATTATGCGTGAAAAATGCCTTAAATTTTACAATTACGACAATTTGAATTTTCCTTCGCGCACTGAGCTTCCTGTCACATTTCCAGACGCGCTTCATAAAACATCCGTATGAGTAAGTAGCTTCGTTTTTTATTATAGTACGCTAGTCATCATAGTTAGCGCGATAGCGCTAACTATAATATACTTTGCCACCTCTTTTCTTATATGTTTATCTCAGTGAGTGCGAATTTTGTGTCCCCCCTCACAGCAACAACGGCACACACCTGAGAGGTGCGTTTTTTAAACGATAAATAATTAAAAACTTGATGTACCATTTTTTATTTTTTGTATACACAAAATACCAAATTAGCAATGTGTGTGTAAAGTGTAAACCGAAAAATCAAATAATTTGCGGAGGACCAATTTTTTTCTAAAATGATGCCCCTGATCTGTAGATTACGAATCTGACCTTAAAATTTCTTTTTACATAATGGTTGTTACACAAAAATGTAAAGTATACGGATTTTTTACTCTTTGCGTGTTTTCAGTTTATTTAACTCAATTTTGGTTTCTGTGCAATCCATTTTGGTTTTATAGTGCAGAGAGTTACAATATCTCATAACATAAAATTTTTTCCTCTTTTAACGCAATATTTCTCGATCTGTGATCGTTTTAGTGTAAAGAGTTCGAAACGAAAAACGAAATTTCTTCAGCTACTCCGCTAAGTAGGCAGAACATGCTAATTATGCTTAAAATGTGCCCTGACCTTAGCGTTACAGATCCTAGTTTATTTTATTTCTATTCACCCAATATTGCGTTAATAGCACAAGTGTAAAGTTTACACTGAGAAGCACTTTCCCGCCCAGAGCATTAAGTATCAAACAATTTGCGGAGGGCCAATTTTTTTAAATGTTGCCCCTGAGTTGCAGATTACGAATTTGAACTTAAAATTTCTTTACACTAAATGGTTATTGCATAAAAGTGTGAAGTATACGGGTTTTTTACTGTTAGCGTGTCCTGAAGCTTATCTAACTCAATTTTGGTTTCTGTGCAGTCCAATTGGTTTTATAATGTAGAAGGTTACAATATCTCAGAAGGTAAATTGTTTTTCTCTTTTAATGCATTATTTCTTGGTCTGTGATCATTTTAGTGTAAAGGGTTCGAGACGAAGAAAGAAATTTCTTCAGCTACTAGCACCCCCAGAATTTCGGCGCTGCCCACCTATAGATATATGGCCTAAAATATTAAATAAAAGAAGGGAACTAGCAAAGAAAAATGCTCCGATGGAACAGAAAAGGTGAATATACTTGAATATCTTCATTGTTAAGGATGTAAAAGGAGGGGACTAGGGAAAATTTCCCTATATGCGCAGAAGCCATAGGAATGTGCTAAACAGTTAGACTTACCCTAAACAACGCAAAAATCGAAGTAAATTCCGCGGCCTATGCGCGTTTCTGCAGATTTTCCGTAGTAATTTCGATTACGATGGCGAATATTTTGATTACTTCATTTTGGAAAAAAATTAAGAAATTTTGTGTGGTTTTTCATACAAACTATTGAGTTGGCCATGTAGGTGTAAAGTTTACACTATTATCTTTTACGCCAGAGCATTGTGGAAGTTCGAGATTTCATTAATAAATAATACATTGATTATTTAACAGTCATGAAAGTGTCTTCAATGCTCTTTTGCGAAACACTTGAGAACGTTTTGTGAATACACCCTCATTTTTCACAGGCCGCAGAATATACTTCGATTTTTGCGAGGGAAATGTTACATAGTCCCCTCCTTTTACATCCTTAACAATGAAGAAATTCAGGTAAATTTACCTTTTTTGCTCCACCGTTCCATTTTTCTTTGCTAGTATGAGTATATAGGTGCGTCGGCAAGTTCCCACGTCAATCCCAACATTTTTATTTTTTTCCGCCTTAGTTCAATTATTCGCAATTATTATCGATAATATCAGAGTTTACTTAATTTGTTTCCGCGTGCGCTTATATATTTTTTCGCAGTGCGCTGTATTCCGAGAATACAAGAGTAGGTGCATCTTGACTTATACTTTCTATTCCTATCTATCTCATGCTTTTTGTTTACTCGTTGTATTTCCTCACATGATTGAACAGGCCAGGTAAGGCAGTATTTCATGTGTAGGTTTACAATGATTTTTATTTATTTATTTATTTTATTTTTTAGAATATTGCTTTTGTTATTGATGGTATTATTATTATCATAGTATTTATAGTATTAGAGCACATCGATGTAGATTTTCTATTCCTGTCTTGCTCTCGCTATCTATTTACTCATTGTATCACCGCACGTTTTTGAACAGACCAGGTACGGCAGTATTTCACGATTTAGTTATTATTTATTATTTTTATTTTATATATTTATTTAGTTATTTATATACTCTCCATTAATGTTTCTTTATCATTAATATTAATATTATTATTATTATCATTATAATCATAATATTTATAGTATCTATAATTTTAATTCGTTTATTTATTTATTTATTTATTCATTCATTCATTTTTCTTCTTTTTTTGTAATGAGAGGCAGGCTAGCCGCTTAGATTAGTGCCGCTAGGTTGCAGTGACATTTAGAGGATTATAGACACGAAACTGTAGGAACCTAGTTCCTCTCTGATGACCTCGTCTGTTATTATGATTTTTTTCGTTCCATTTTTCTTTTTCTTTTCTATGTAACTTTTCGTTTTATAATCTTACCTATTTTTCTTTTCAATTAGACTTTTGCGGCTCATAAAACATGTAATCTCTCATGATATAATTTTTTAACGTACATTTGTTCTATTTCACGCGTCCATTTTGTTTCTTTCTTATTATTAGCATGATGCACCTCTATATCTGTCTTTCTTTCTTCTCTCTTTTTTCTCTAATTTTTTCAATTTTTTCTCTTTTGTTTTTTAGTATTTGCTGTTTTATTTATCTTTTTATTTACTCATTAATTTTTTCCCCAAATTTCCTTCGTTTTTTCTTTATTTGCTTCTTTCTCGTATTGATGACCTCTCACTATTTCTGATAATTTTTTAAACGTGATTTTGCAATTTTGCATAAAGTTTGAATGCATCATAAATGACATTTTTTATAGTTTTTGAAACTCTCTGCATATTCTAATAACATTGTAACAAAGTCATCAAATTCAAGATCGATTTTTTCAATCTTTTCCGAAAGGCGTGTATTGAAAAAAGTCTTATGAGTTTCGAGTCTTATAAATTTTCTTCAACGAAATTCAAATTGATGCTTACAATAAGCATTGTTTACTAGTACCAAACTCGCGTTGGGACGGGCGTAAAGTATAATCGGAATTTAAAATCTCAAAATTGGAATATAAATTTTTTACATCAAAATTTGTAAGCGAAATTGATCTTAAACTTTTAAAACAATAAAAATTAAAACAAAATGTAAATTCAAAATATATTAAATTTTGAATTTAGAATTTAAAAATTGAGAATTTGAAGAATTTCAAAATTAAAAATTTAGAATTTTTTGGTTTTCAGTGATTAAATGTGTGCCAATGGATAGAGGTCGATTAGAAAGATCGAAAAATATTGTTTATTTGCCTCTATTATCAAATTTTTAGCACTTTTTTTACTTTTTCAAAAAAAATTTTCTGGACCCCAGATCCCCAGAATTCAGGCGCGGTCCACGTATGTTTATAGCAAAAAATAAGCATTGTCTGCGTTCAAACGACGAGCGACGATCAACTCGTGGGCCTGGAATGGTGTAATTCCCAAGATAACCCAAATTTAGGCCATTTAGTCATAGCGTTTCAACGAGGTTCGCTGCAAATAATGAAGAACGAAACGGACCCAGGTCAGGCCAACTGTGAAAAAAATTTTCAAACACGCGCATGTTAAAAAATCCATTTCTTATATGAAAAATCATTTGAAAAAATCGTTTATATATAGATCGAATTGGGATAAAATAAAAAAGCGATAAAAGGCATAAAATTGGAAATAAGTTTAAATATTCAGTGGAGTATAAAAGCAGATAGGGAAGCATAATTTGGCCGAATTACATAATATTTGCTTTAATGTATCTTAATTCCACAACTACACTTTTAACGCGAGTAGATTATTTGGGGTGCATTTTTTATTCTGCATAACCATATGTCTATATATAGATTGGCACTGTAAATCGTGCGTAAATTTGAAGTAGCAAAATTTACGATTTGATGGACAATGATGAACTAAATCATATAATAAAATAAATAAAAATCAATTAGATTAACAAAGAAATATAGAAATAAATAACTTTTTCGATTAATAACCGAACAGAGAAGTAAATAAATAAATGAATAAATAACTAGATAAATAAATAAATATATAAATTAATAACTAAATAAATAAATAAATAATAAATAAATAAATAAATAAATAAATAAATAAATAAATAAATAAATAAATAAATAAATAGATAAATAAATAAATAAATAAATAAATAAATAAATAAATCAATAAATAAATAAATGGATAAACATATAAGTTTATAGGTGATTAAAGAAACAAATAAATCAATTAATTAATTGATAAGTAGATGATTAAAGAAACAAATAAATCAATTGATTAATCGATAAGTTTATAAATGAATAAATAACGCAAGAATCATTCCTATGTAAAGTCGAACAAGTGTTTATGAAAAGATGCTTTGGATAAACTATTAAAACTTTTTTCAACTTATCATGGATATTGTAGCATTTTAATGTGTTTTGAGTAATTATAAGGGTGGCCCATCAATTTAAGATTTTTCAGAACCACTTGTTGTTCAAAACGAGAAATTTGTCATTCACGCCGTCAAATGGAATCCGACCGGAACAAAGTTGGTAATTTTGGGCAAAAGATGGGCCGTTTCGGAAAACGACCAGAATTTCGTCTATTTCCTAAATTCGAGAGGAGAGGTGGGTAAACTAGAGGAACGAATTTTTTTATGTAGTCCGAATTTTGAACATATCTCAACACTTTAATTGGATTAATTTAATTCAATTTCTCTTTCGCCATGCTTTTAAGCCTTTATCTGCTGCCTGTAAGAGCCGATAAAGTATTGAGAAAATTCATGGCAGGAAAATCGCGATTTTTTTAAATTTTTAAATTTCTCTATTTAAAACTTTTTAAATGAAATTCATCCAATTTTTAAAGTCCTACTAAAGCTCTATAAATAAGAATATTCTCTCTGTTTTTTGAAATCAAATTCGTTTGCAAACGTTTTTCTAATTAACTCAATTTTGATGGAAATTTTATGTTTCTTAATTATCGCTTCTTAAGAATTAATGTTTTAAAAATAGTTTCTGGCCTAATTCGTTATAATTTTTCGAATGTTTTCATTAAATGTGACTGATGCGTTGATGATCATGTTTCGGTTAGGGGAAACTTATTGAAATTTTTAGCGTAAAAATTGAGTTATTTTGAAGATTGTTCCGCACATATGTCGTTTTTTAGAGAAATTTTATCTTTGCGTTTAGCCAAATAAAGTTTTAATAGTATTAACAATAACAATAATAATAATAATAATAATATATTATTATTATTATTATTATTATTATTATTATTATTATTATCATTATTATTATTATTATTATTATTATTATTATTATTATTATTATTATTATTATTATTATTATTATTATTATTATTATTATTAATATTATTATTATTATTAATATTATTATTATTATTATCATTATTATTATTATTATTAATATTATTATTATTATTATATCATTATTTTTATTAATATTAATAGTATTATTATTATTATTATTATTATTATTATTATTATTATTATTATTATTATTATTATTATTATTATTATTATTATTATTATTATTATTATTATTATTGTCGTCGTCGTCGTCGTCATCATCATCATCATCATCATCATCATCATCATCATCATCATCATCATCATCATCATCATCATCATCATCATCATCATCATCATCATCATCATAATCATCATCATCATTATTATCATCATCATCATCATTATCGTCATAATCATCATCATTATCATCATCATCATCACCATCATCATCATCATCACCATCATCATCATCATCATCATCATCACCACCATCATCATCATCATCATCATCATCATCATCATCATCATCATGATCATCATCATAATCATCATCATCATATCATCATTATCATCATCGTCGTCATCATCCATCATCATAATCATCATCATCATATCATTATCATCATCATCGTCATCATAATCATCATAATCATCATCATCAAACAATGAAATAGCCAGCATGCCGATTAGATTTTTATGTCGAATCTACACATTCAAGAAACTCACAGTAAGGAACGCAGCAGTTTAGATAGAAATTATACTACGTATTACTAGCACATGTGTGTCAACAATCAGCGTTTAATTGACATATAAAATCAATCATCATCATCAGTTTCTCCAGCGCTGTATCCGCCTCCCTGATGCTCCACCTCCTCCACCTGATGGTCTATTTCCTCCACTTGATGATCCACCTCCTTCAACTAATAGTCCAGGTCCTCCATCTGTTGATCCATCTCCTCCACTGAATGCTCCACCCTTTCCACTAGGTCCTCCACCTACTCCTCCTCATCTTCCTCCTCCTCCTTCTCTCCCCCTCCTCCTCCTCCTCCTCCTCCACTAGGTCGGCCGCCTCCATATCCTTCAGCATCCTCTTTTCCTCCACCAGATTGCCCACTTCCACCTCTGACACTTGCCCCGCCTCCTCCGGATGTGGAACCGCCAACCATATGGCGTTTTGATTGATATTTTGACTGATTGGAATTCCGCTGCCCTTTTCTCGTAGTCCTCTTCTGGCATTAGCTGGATTGCTGATAATCAAGCCGACCACAGCCTATATTAATTACGCGGTGGTCTTAACCACACGTGATCGTGGTAGGTGGGGTATGCACCACCCTAAAGGTCGAATACCCCCTCCGAAACCAAAATACCCCTACCCCAGAATTCAATTTTCGAAATTTTGTTGATGTTGTTTTTCGCAATTTTTTGATGCCAATGGATGATAGTGCTCAATAAGAAACGTTGAAAAATGGTGTTTTTTTCGCAATACCACCACCATTTTTAAAACCATATATTTTGACCTTTCAAAAATCTTGCACATTCCCCCAGAATCTTGGTGCTGCCCACCATTTTTTTAATCTAGTTAGTGAAAAATTTTTAATTCTTTCAATTGCTTATGCCTAAAGCCATACATAAACTTATAGAAGATCATCAATTTTCATAGTTTTTCACACATTTTTTAGACGAATGCTTTTGCGATGTATTTCCGCAACCAACTAACTAGTCCGTCTCACACAAGTTCGGTCATAAATTTTGAAAGTATCTCTGACAATAAGCTGACAGATTGCGATTATAGCTTTGATCTAATATATAATTATTGTACCCTCGGCCTACTGTCGATGAAAATTCTTAGAATTTATGCACTAAGTTATGAGAAACGGACTAAAGCTAGTGCATCACATATAAGGCAATTCTAACATTAATTATCAAGCATATATATTATATTTGTTATTTCCTGACGTTTCTTTGCTAGACAAGTGCTAATTTATCTCATTTTCACGCTAGACTAGCTATATATATGTATATATATATATATATATATATATATATATATATATATATATATATATATATATATATATATATATATATATATATATATATATATATATATATATATATATATATATATATATATATATATATATATATATATATATATATATATATATATATATATATATATATATATATATATATATATATATATTCTTTTTTGTTCCATCGGAGCAGTTTCTTTGCTAGTACCCTACTTTTAATTAGCATGATTTGAGTACATCGGTCAGTAAACACGTACAATAACATGCCACAATAATGACAGGAGTCCAAGAACGTGGAGAACAATATTGTTCGTAACATCAGCATTATCCTTTTTAAACAAGACAACCTTACATTATTTTAACAGATCAAAGTTTTTCAGCATATCAAATGTAAGGAACACTAACGCTCAGATTTGGAAGTCAAATAAATTTGTAGTATAAACTACATATTAACAACAAATGAATAGAGCAAACTTTACACAACTACTAGGCTTAGAGAGAACTAACAGTAAGATTCCCAATTCTGATTTTACGTAGAACATTTTGAAAAAAATTGAGCTTCCGCAGGGCTCTAGAATTAAAGTTAATATGTAGTGTAAACTTTATACAACCACAGAGTGTAAAGAAAATTTCAGTCGAATTCGTAATTCTGACATTACTCTGATATAACGATCGAAAGTCTCCACAATGGGCCGAGGGCAAATAAATATTAGATGTAAACCACTTTACACCAGTTTTGCGTGCAAACAAACTGGCTTATGCAAACAAAATGGCGTATCACATTTGGTTTCTGTTTCATTTTTAGACTTGAGATTATGTCCAGACTTATAACCCAGAACTTGGCAGAAAAAACAAGACAGAAACACGTTCAACTCCCCCATTTTTTTGACTTTACACCTCCCGAAAAAGCTAAATATTGATGTAAACAAATGCAATTCGCTGTAACGCGTACCCCTTAGAAGGTACTTTATTTTTATCCAATTAGACCTCGCCCGACTTTTGAACAGAGAAAGTGGCGAAGAAAAAGATGTATTTTCCACTGTCCACCACATTGTAAACTTTAAAAGTCTGAACCTAACGCCCAATTTAGTGTAAATAAATTCGGTTAGGACCAGTTTGTAACCCTTTGATTGTAGTTCGTTTGTATGTGCCAAACTTATGTTCCTCAAAATATTTGATATGATTTACCAATCAAAATACGAAAAAAACCTGTTTTTTCGGCCATTTTACACCTCAGATTTAGAACTTTACACCCCCATAAACAAATGAATAGTACGTTTTTTGAACGCGGTTTGCTTCGATATGTAGCTCTTAGGAGATACTTTATTTCTATTTTATTCAATTCATCCCAACTCATAAACGAAAAAGTTGGCAGAGAAATCTTGGACAAAATCTGTTTTTTTGCTCATACACTAGAATGTAGATTTTAAACCCCTGGTACTAATTGCGTATTGATTGTAGAAAAGTTTGCTGGTAAGCTGAAGATAGCCCTTGGTCAGCAGTACATTTCTGTTGGAAAACATTTCTTAAATCTCATAACCGGAGTTGTTGGCAGACATAAACAAGTCGAAAACTCGACCAAAATGTGTCTTTTCACCCCCAGATTTTCGCACTCTTTACACTCCCAGTCGAGAACTGAGGCAAAATTCGAAAAACGAAAAACTGTGTAATCTGCTGAACCTAAATAGATGAATAAGTCAAATGAAGTGCATGCTTTTGCCAAAAGAATTAAAAAAATTAAAAAAGTTAGTTTTCAGAAGACTTGAACCCATTATTCTTTTCTTAAATCCACATGCGATAACGGATACGTCAGCCATTGCACTAACTCAACTCGCAGGCAAGATTTCAGCTTGATTATACTATATTGAAAAATATTCATCATTCTACTGGAGTTTTAGAATAGTGCATTTATGATAATAAAACTAATCTATAATATTAATTTCGACTTGTGTGTAAGTGTGTGTGTGCGTGAGGCAAAAAAGTTTTTACTGGATAATTTTGTGATACTTATATTTTCACTCAATGGGTATTCTCGGGCGCTAATTACGATTTTTTGATTAAAATGGCTCGATCGGACTCCTGAAACCCGGAAACTACGGATTTATGTAAAAGGTTTTGGTACCTCTAGCCGCTTAAGCAATTGCCGCAGGGTAAAATTTTAAAGCCACCCTAGATCAACTTTTTATGCGCTATCGACTGGTGTGAACCACTTTACACTACAGTGTAAACTGATGGGATGCCGTAAGAAAAACGTGATTTACAAGTGTATTTCATCAAATATCTCAAATCGCAGCTAATAAATTTTTTTAAAGTTTTCACCAATTATTGGATATCTTATGACTGACCTTACTGTAGAATTTGAAGAAAATTCACGGATTGGTTTCTGAGATACGGGAGCCCAAAGGTACCTTATGCATAGCGTAAAATTTAGGTTTTTGTCTTTTTGCAGAAGCACAGATTGACTGTTGCTTCCAAAATTTGGCCCCTGAGGTTTCTGGGACCGCTGATTCCATATTTGCTACTTTAAATATACGATCTGGCATCATAAAACATGTATGAGACGGGCTGAAAGGAAATCACGTACGGGTACTTATAAACATGATTAATCACTGAAAAAGAGCTTGCACCAAGTCAAAATTTTTGACCTTGTAAACCAGCGCGCGTGAAATTTAATGCGAAGCAATCGAAAGCAGCAAACATGCGGCTTTTGAAAGAAAGCAGCAAACATGCGACTTTCGGAAATACAAATCCAAATGTTTTTGCTTCTAGTGGCTAATTTCATATGCAACTTTTTGCATTTGTTTACAATGAGGGCAAAGTTGAACATTGTACAAAGTTGAACCGACGCTATAAGATAGGACGTGATACAACATACTCAATGCTATACAATAGGACGTGATGTAACATACCCCATGCTATACAATAGGACGTGATATAACATGCCCCATGCTATAAGATGGGACGTAATATAACATACCCAGTGTTACAGGATAGGACGTGATATAACATACCCCATGCTAGAAGATAGGACGTGATATACCATACCCAGTGCTATAACATATCCTGTGTTGTAAGATTGGTGTCCCAAAACATCAAAAATATGGTTTGCACCAAAAAAATCTTTAAACATCTCAAAAACAACAAAAAAATGGTTTTGACCAAAAAAATTTTTTAAACACCCAAAACATATAAAATATGGTTTTGACCGAAAAAATTTTCAAACCTCCAAAAACATCAAAAGTATGGTTTTGGACCAAAAAAGTTTTTTTAATATTCCAAAACGTTAAAAATATGGTTATGATCAAACAAAATTTTTTAACATCCCAAACCATCTAATGGTATAATTTCCAGAACATCCCAGAACATCAAAAATATGATTTAGGATAAAGAATTCTCAGAACCATTCTATAACGTCAGAAACATGGATTTAATCAAAGAAATGGTTGACAAAAGACAGTTTTAAAAAATTTAAAAAATACAATATGTTTTTACCAACAATTTTTTAGAAATATCCCAAAAACATCAAAAGTCCCGAAAATAAAAAAAAATACAAGAGACATCTCAATCTCATACAGCTATCAGGCCTAAAATCAGCCAGGGCAACGCCGGGCAGCTCAGCTAGATATAAAAAATATAAAAACCGCTGGCCGATCCATTGCAGAGTCATTAAATTTTTTATACTAATTACTGGTAAAGATATTATTTGTTCACAAACACTCTAGCAGATGGGGCAGCGAAGCGCCCCATTTGCTAGTTATTTATTAAAGACGAGTCAAAAACCTCTGAAATAAGATAAATCTGATCAAATAATATGCAATGCGGAGTTATCTATCGGCATTAGAAAGTAGATGTATAATTCAAAGTCACCTCTTCATACCTCAACAAACAATGGCTGTAGAAAAGTTTAAAGGTCAGATTCGTTATTCTGACCTTACGGAGAACATTTTTTTAAAATTCATCATCCACGACGCTCTGGGCGGAAAACTCTTTTCAATGTAAAGTTTACACCTGCACTAATAACACAATATTGATTGTAAAGAAACAAAATAAATTTTGACGTGTAGCGCTTAGGACGAGGCACACTTTAAAGATAATCACGTTCTTTCTACTACGTGGAGAATATGGCAGGCAAAGATATTTTTTCTGTCTCAGACTTTTTACAATAAACCACCTCTAAATTCGAAAATATTCTTTTTGGAAAAAATAAAAATAATATTTCCCTAGATTTTATAACTGTCTACCTTTTGAAACCAATCAAACTGCATAGAATGTTAAACTCAGTTAGATATGCTTCTGCACATGGAAACAGTAAAAAACCGTCTGCTTTACACTGCTGTACAACAATTAATGAATGTGAAGACATTTTAAGACCAGACTCGTAATCTACTAATCAGGAAAAACATTTTTAAAAAAAGTTGGCCCTCCGCCGATCAATTGAATATTTGGTGTAAACTTTACACACTCACGACTAGCTGGGTATTGAGTGTAAACAAGAAAAGAAAATGGGTGTCCTAAGTGTTTTTATTTACCTTTTAAAAAAACCGCACCTCCCAGATGTGTGCCGTTATAGCTGTGAGGGGTTGAACATAAGTTGAGGGTACCCAAGTATATTACAGGCACGCGCTAACGCGCTACCTATAATATACTTGGCCATCCTTTTTCTTATATGTTTATCACAGCGATTGCGAAATTTGTGCCCTCCCCCTCACAGCAACAGCGGCACATACCTAGGAGGAGCGGTTTTTTAATCGATGGATAATTAATAAATTCGATGCCTGCCTTTTTTTGTTTACATTCAATACCGAGTTAGCAATGAGTGTGTAAAGTGAAAACCGAAAAATCAAATAATTTGGGGACGGCTAATTATATTTTTAAATGTTGCCCCCTAGTTGTAGTGTACGAATCTGAACTTAAAATTCCTTTACATTCAATAGTTATTACACAAAAGTGTAAAGTATACGTGTTTTTTACTCTTTGCATGTCCTTCAGCTTATCTCACTTAGTTTTGGTTTCTGTGCAGTCCAATTATTTTATAATGTAGAGGGTTGCAATATCTCAAAACCGAATTTTTTTCTCTTTTGACGCAATATTTCTTGATCTGTGATCGTTTTAGTGTAAAGGGTTCCAGACGAAAAACGAAATTTCTCCAACTACTCCATGCTTAGCAATGATTGTGAGTTTTTCTTTCTATTGATAACATTTTTCAAAAATTTGAAAAAGATGGGAAATTTCTAAAAACCATTTAATTTGTACAATATGTTAAAACATAAATTTCTAAAAAAACTAGGCGTCTTAAATCACAACACAAAAGAGATTTCAAATTAGCGTAAAAACAGTTTAAGAAACCAGGCTGGACATAATCTTTAAGCTTTACATTGTAATAAACATGCAAATTATGTATAATATTTCACAGACCAAAATACAATACGCAGCGCCAATGATATTAGTATTAAGGGAGAGATCGTATTAAAATATCCTGGCAGTTTTGAACCCATAAATTATTTTGGCTGTTAGATTTGCACAACTGACTTGAAAAAGCGACAATTTGGATAAATTGTATTATGTAAATATCTCAAAAACTTAGCGTGATAGAGAAATATAAAAGTCAGATTCGGTATCAACACGAAAAATTGACCCATATTCTTTCTAAAGTGTTTCAGAAGGAATAAAAAATGTAAAATTTGTCGTTCAGTGTTATTTAAAGGTTTATACCAGTTTTTAAAGTAATTTTAACAATATGAAGCTATGTTGTGTAAAAATGTGTTGTTTATGAATGAGAATAAAAACAATAATAAAATTTAAATAATAAAATTATTACATTTGTGCTAAAATCAGTGCATTGAACTGCATGGATTGTAACACGAATAACCGAAATACATTGCATATTTGACGAGAAAATACGAAAATTGTAGAAAGAACAATTCAAAATATCATATTCTGTGTCATTATTCCTTTAAAAAAATTTTTACCTAATAGCATTGTTGGGCGATCGATGACTTTTTCGCTGTCACATCCGTCATAAATTTTTGTATTTTTCAGATATTCTTGTAAAGAATTTGCTACTAAATCTGAAATATCAGCCCTAAATCTAGGCATTAAGGTCAAAAGTCGAAACTTTCTTAATTTTTTTCCATTATTGCTGCGCTACCACGATTTAAAATAAATGGATTAATATCTAGTAATGAACGCCATCATTTTTAAATTGATTAACAATTATACGGCCTAGTCCACCCAAACATGCAAAGTAACACGGTTATCGAGGAAAAATGATATAGCGTTCTAATTCTCTTTAAATTTAGGAAATTTGACTTATAAAGAACTTATTTTGATTCGTCCTAGAAGGATTTTATGAGAAACGATTTCCTTAAATTTGAATATGTACTTTATTAGCAAAGTAGCTTGGTTCCCTGGCGAAAGAGAAATTTTGTCGAAGTTAGTAAACATGTTTGCGCAGCGCCCTATTTTTGTGTGCGTCTGGCTGGTCAGTGGAATACAAAAAATTCCAAATGCGTCAAAAATATGAAACTAGAAAAGTGCGATTAATTTTTAATTGTGAAAGGGTGTTCAAACCTCTACTATCCAGCATACATGGGCAAGGGCAGTCTGGAACCCCAGAATCCGATGGACCCCGAAATCGGTGCACCCCAGAATTGAATTTTTAGTGCTATTTTTGGCACTTTTGACAAAACGGACCCCCACAGTTTGGTTGCTGCCCATGTATGCTCTCCAGTTGTCAGTCTGCAATATCTCATTTTTAATAATGCTACCAAGGATTAGGTAAATATGATCTTACCAGCGTAACTATGCTGATAAGGAGCATTGTCGACCGGCTATTCTCTTTTAAAATGTTGCAGAAAAGAAATATAATTATAACCTGGGCGCCTAATTATATAGCGATGCCAACTTTTTGAAAATGTACTCACGCTATGTCGATTTCCGATAATAAATTATCAATTTAAATAACGTATATAAACTATTTATCAAATTTTTGAACCAGTTTTTTTAATTTACTTTTTCAATTAAATTATTGTTGATATAATCAAATCTAAAAATTTTTTTGTATAGTAAGTTGTCCTTGAACGATTTCTACGACATTTACGCGTTGCGCTGCACATTCTCAGCGAATCGTATGCCAACATTCAATTATCAGCTATTTTGAAAAATATCTGAAAAACTACGCAAGCCCACGTGGCATTATCCGCTGATAAAAATGCAATTTTTTAATCGAGTAGTTTTGACTAACGAGCGAGAATAAACATAAACTCGCTTTTGTCTTGGCTAGTGCTTAGCTCTTCGAAAAATTGAACTTTTAAGAATGTCAGCATAATATATTACTGAAATATTTGCACTCTCATGCATAGGCAGCGGCCGAATTTTGTCTGATGTGGCAAAATAGCAAAAATAATCACCGAAAGTTCAATTTCTGGGGGATTTGCCGGGTTTAGCGAACTTTTTGTTGAATTCTGGTGTCTGTAAACCCCTTCCCATTTCTCCAAGTCCGTGTGTATGGCTCGTGCGCTGCTCTCTGAACGCGGCAAAATTTAAAAGTTGAAAAATAAATAGACAAGCATACAGTTTCTAAGTTTTTATCGTTTTTGATTTAATCCATTTTGGACCGTGTTGGTACAGGATAGTCCACGAAAAAGAATACAAGATGCTTTGATCAAAACAAATAATGATGTTTTAATGTATCGTTAAATAGCAAATGCTTTTAAAAGATAAATTAGGGGCCACCAACATGATCAGTTTTGTTAAGTCAATTATGTTATTGCCTTTTATTTGAATATTTGTAGACATCATTAATTTGACAAGCTTCAAGGGAAATAAATATTTTGACTATTGATCTTATCTAACGCATCTCTGCTTAAAATATGATTTGTTTAAATAGCTAAAGAAGCGTTTTTAATTTGTCGCTTATCGTTTTACGTTGAGAATTACTTATTTTGTCATTTATTTCAGTCCGGTTTCTTATCATGTTACATTTTGATTCCGTTTGCATTCTGTAAAAAGCCAGGCATTTACAAAATTTCGAAGCATTTAGCGAATTCTGGAATTCAATATCACAAATCTGAGATTAATGGAAAAATATTTTTCTGTCGAACAATAAGCGCATTACTTAAACTTGAGCAGAGCAAAATCTACGAGCTAGAGTCCTAGTACCCTTTTTTGGACCATCCTGTATTTCACTCTAATTCATTAATTTTTTACAGAATTAGGTCACGTTTTTACAATATTAGAAAAAAGAGGGCCATCAGAGAAGTAGGCAACGATGTTTCGAAAAACTTACTTACAACCATAGGTGGGCAGCACCAAAATTCTGGGGGGAGGAGTGAAAAAAATTTCTGAGGGATGAAAAAATTTTCAAAGATAAAAAATGGTCTTAAAAGTGGTTGTATGGCGAAAAAACACCATTTTTCGATGTTTCTCATCGAGCACTATCCAATGGCATCAAAAAATCGATAAAAAGCAAAAAAATTTCAAAAATTGAATTCTGGGGGAGGGATTTTGATTTCTGGGGGTATTTCAACTTCTGGGGGTTGCATACCCCCAAACCCCCACGCCCATGTGTGCTTACAACTTATTGACAATGGGATTTGCAGTCAACTGAAAGGTAGCTAACTTTGGCTTAAATATCACCCGTACGACAGAAGGCGACCTCGTCTAACGTATTTTCAGACAGTAATGTCTCATTTGCACACATATAGGCTGGGGGTCTGGACTGGACCCTAAGAATCCGGCGGACCCCTTAGAAAAATGACAGACCACCCATTATGTAACTTACAATTAGTGACACAAGTTAAAGGTACAAAAAGCGTATATTCGGAGCCAAGCGCCTAAAAAATTTGGGTTTATCAGCTAAAAAGTGTCTTTAAAATCTATTAAGACCGTCCTTCAAGTGCGCTTCAACAAATTTCGATCTTTTTCTTAAGGACTCACTTGTAAAAAATACTATCACTTCCAAAATTTTGGGGACTAGTCCCCCTTTTCCCTACAGCCGCTCGCATTGTACCGCGCGCTTTGAGCTCTAAACGTAAGTTAATTTTAAACTCCGATGGTCATGTTTAAAAACTTGTATATCAACTTTAAAATATAATACGAATGTTAAACCTCAGATTTCTATGCTAAGATTTCCATAAATTATTGCGTTAAATTGACCATTTTTCATTGAGACAGTCTGCTCAACTCGCTTTCTGTCGTCCAATAATTTTCGTGATATTGGCTGACTTCATCCTATGATTTAGGTTTAGCCTAGTTCTCCTTATTAAGAAAGACAAATTGAGAGTTTCGCCAGGTTCTATTCTAATATGACTCCTGAAGTTAAATTTGACCTATCTTCTGTCATTCGGACCTTAGAATTCCCGCTCTTTACAAACGTACATGCTTATAGTTTCTGATCCTATCTCTAAATGGCATCTACTGACTTTGCTGGCGATGCAAAAGTACTACTCATGCAATTGAGCAAATGTCATCATTTTGTGAATGCAGCAAAGACTTAGCGACTCAAAACAGAGATTATTTATTTAAAAATATTATAATTTGAGCGAGTTACTCTTAAGCCAAATTCAAAAGGTGATGGTGCTTCAGACCCACGTCCACACGTGAGCAGCAACTGAATCTTGAGGTCTGATTCAGTAAAATATCAGAAAAGGTACCAGAAATTCTAATTAGAGTCTGCCGAATTTCGGAAGGGGTTCAGATTCAGATGTTCAAATCTCCTCCCTGTCTCCCCCTTCTAAATCCCACGCCCACGTTTGCCTTTATCCTTTAATAGCATTCCATTTCACTCTCGATTCAGACATGTACCTAAGAAAATAAAACTAGCCGAAATTTTACTCATCTGGTCATCCTTTGCTACGATTTTCCGGAATTTATTCACAGTTTGAGCTAGACCTAAGGTTTAATAAGATTTGTTGGAAAGATTGTTCGAGTAATGTTGAGAATCCTGGATTCGATACCACTTACGAACGCTGAGATCGGGCCACAAATTTAAGAAAGATCGTGCAGGCCCTGAATAAATTGGTTCAAATTCACTTACCGCGAGTTTTCGACGTCTATTTTTATTTTCTTTGAATTTTTTTATTTATATTTTTAGTTTTTATTTTTCATTAATTTTCGGTTTGAATTTCAATATCAATACGAAACGTCAAAAATGGTGTTTTCCCGTCCTCGAACCAACTTTTGGACATTTTTTAACATTTTTTACATTTGAAACCTTTTTTTACTCTTCCCTGGTCCTGAAATTAAATGCTGCATATATAATTTCGTTAGCAGTGTTTCCGTTGTAAGAGATTTTAATTAAAAAATTGATTTTTTTAAATTGAACATTCTTCTGCAAATGAAATTTTGGGACCATGCTGTGATTCTGCGAACCTTGATTAATTACACCTATATTTTTGAATTCTAATTTTTCTTACCTAAATTTTTAATTCCCAATTTTCTCAAATCTCATCTCACCCAAATTTTAAAACGGCTAAAAATTACATAAATTTAGATGTTCCTAACATCAAATATAAAGATTGATTTCATAACTCGATAATTCCAAAGTTTGAACCATCTTTTTGTTCAACATCGAAGTTTTTTTATTTATTTAGTTTTAAGTCTGTATTTTTGGGGAAGAAAGAAATGCAAAAATAAAATTATTATTCATTAAAAATAAGTGGACTTAAATAAATAGAACATGAATATTAAATATAAATACAAAAAATGAATACTAAAATATGAAAAGTGTAATATGTAAATATAAAACGGGTCAAGTCCAAAGGACATAATTCAAGAGCACAAGCAATGTCAGTGACGAAAATTGTATGATATTTGCAGAAATTGTATTAAAAAAATTGTAAATTATATTCAAAAATCTTAAATGATAAAACCGTAAATTTTCACATTTTTATAGTTGTTTTCGTCCATTTGTATATCAGCTTTCTAATTTTGTCTGAAGCATATTTTGATCTTATATTTATCCTATTTTTCATTTATTCTTACGTTCTAAAAAATTTTTTTGTAATAAATTTTCGCCTTAATTTTACCAGAGTTAGTTCATTTTTGGCAGCAAATTAGAACCCTGAAATTGCCTGGCAAGGACATCGGCGGCTGCTCTTGGGAAGGCAGTGGCTTGCGAATCGCTTTCGCCCTCGATTCTTGCATATATTTCGCCAATTTGAAGCATTATTACAAAGTATCATATTTTAGCGCTTGCTTTCGTTGTAATTTATATTAATTTCATATGTTTTACTTTAATTTTATTTTGAACCGTGAGCCAATTTTTGGGGTATTTTTGCAGTGGGCTTATTACGCCGAAACGGTCGTCTATGGATTCGACAGACCCAATTTTCCTGGCAGCACTTTTATCGGTTTTTGGGAAACTAAAATGAACGAAGTACCAGATATTTTAATAAAAATACTATCCGTATGTATATTTTTTATAATATATCGCTTATTTTCTAGTTTTATTTCAATATTGTCAAGGATTTGACGCACGTCGCGTCGTTTGGCGATTATTGCGCTATCATTAGCCGATGCGATGACGAAGATGGACTGGTAAGATTAATTTTTTCTAAACCTTGTTAAGCATGCACATACAGCTCGAAATTTTGGGTACGGGGTCCCCCGGCCATTTTTAGAAGGAGAAAGTAAATGACCTCTGGTCAAAAAAGACTGAAAACACCTAGAAACCACAGCAAAATTTAATTTTTTTCAAGGATTGGGGGAGGGGTCAAAAATTTTCTGGTTTTAAGAGGAGAACAACAACTTCGCTTGAGGGTCGTTACCTTCCCTATTATATGTAGGTTGTTGAGTGTTTATTTTGAAGATTTTGATTCGAACTCGAATGAAACATCTAGCGTATGGTTATCCTAGCAAAAGCCGAAAAGTGTTCTTAATAATGAAATCTCGAATTTACATATTCATGTGTAATATGTGTTTAATTAGCTTAATAATCAATAATCAAAAAGTAATTAAGTAATTATTAATTATTAAGTAATCAATAATCTTAATCTTAATGATATATTGCATCAATAGATCTTAATAAGCCAATAAAACATTTTTATCTCTTTTTAATTTTCGCAAATTGAAATAAACTTTAATAAATTTATCGCATACGTGTAAAAAAGCATTGTTTTCATTGCGGTACGAAAAACATTCATATTTTGAAAACTTTTTAACTTGAAAGAACGAAGAACTTTTCAAACCAAATGTATTTTGAAAAGTTCATTATTGTAAAATTTACCCATTTTAAGCATCGTGGCTCTTCCTACAATTCATTAGAAATACATATCATTCATAGCAATTTTATTATATGTTATTTTATTATATGTTTTTCTGCTCATGTCCGCCGTTTGGAGGGTCACAAATTTTTTCGAGAATCAAATTTAATTGAAAACTGAATTATTTTACATTGAACATTAGAAATAATAATTACCTAATAAAGATATGATCAAACAAATCAATAGATATAAACGGTTTCTTATGACCTAATCCGCTGTGAAATTCAAAATAAATATATGGTTAGAGATGATCAGAATTACTGCGTGAAAGATAAGAAAGTCTTTAGAATATCAACTGAAAAAATATTTTGTCGAATCATCACTCTTTCTAAAAATCTTTACAAATCTATCAAATCTTCGTTGTTATACAAATCTAGTTATGGCGCAAAAACATGACTTCCAAGTAGACTTGCACATATAGGTGAGGGGTTACTATCACCAGACATGCACATGAGTGAGTTTGGAGTCTTAGACCCCCAAGAATAGAAAAGTGGAAATTTTCTGGGTAAAATGAGGAAAAATAAGGGCCAAAAATTGGTCAAAATATAAAAAATTTTACACAAAAGTGCTTGATATCGACCAGAAATTGTGATAACGATCAAATAACGTTCAATATAATAAAACGTTCCATATAAAGTTCGAATAACCTTCGCTATTTTAGCATTTATACCACTTCTTAAGGTAATTTTGGACGAGGTCAATTTTTGACCCCCTGGCCGACTGGCCCCTCTCTCGGTCATGCTGAGCATCATGGCTATTAACCTTGCTGTAGGGTCAGACAGACAGGCAATATGAGGCGACTTTGAGCTGGTTAATTATTGTCCGCATCATTTTTTTAAGGCGGAAGTTGTGATATTGTCCAAAATTCCTCGATTTTTTTCGTCCCGTTTATTGAAAAAGCGCTCGAATTATGTCGTAAAAGTATAAAAATCAAAATTTCTCAGTCAGATCGATGAAATATCATAATTTTTAGTCGAAAAGCTACGAACCGTGATGCGGGCTAAAAATGCTTAAAAAACCGATCATATCGCGTAAGAAGTTGGCTGTTTCGACCATTCGACTAAGCAAGCGCGAACGCTGATTTTACTGTGGCCTCGATTCATATGATTTCGCTCCACTCCAACCTTATGAATATAAGTTTCAATGCACCGGAATAACTAAATCATGAAATTTTTTAAATAATCGAAATTATTAAATTGAGGAAATTTCGACAAACGAAATTTAAAAAAAGAATCCTTATCCATTCTTCAGGCATGTCCCTCACAAACCCACCCTCATTTGTTCTCACAATCCGAATTTCACTATTCAAATTTTCACAATTTTTGATGTTTTTTCTAAAAATTTTTAACAATTTTCCGCAAGTTTTTTCACGACAGTATTACGTACAATTGTGTAACGGCATTGGCACTCCGGTCGACGTCAAATATTTCGATTTGGAGCCGGATTTCGTTACGATGAATTCTAACGTCGTCGCCGTCGCCAGCAAAGACGCGTTTTTCGTCTGGCCGTACGACGTGCCGAGGAAAATGAATCGCGAAATGAGCGACATTGCGTTGCCCGCCAGAGCCGAAATCTCAAGATAGGTACACTCCGTACACCTTATCAGTGGCGGTTTCAGGATTTTCCTAAGGGTGGGGGCGGTACCCCTTAGGGGGGGGCAGGAATCCTGACTCGGGCGGAAAAATTAGCCGTTTTAACCCGAAAATCGCTAAAAATCGCCCAAAAATCCTTAATTTTGCGCACTATTTTTGGCCAATGGGGCGGGCGTCCGCCCCCACCCTCCGCTCTCCTCCTAAATCCGCCCCTGCACCTTATACAGCTTGGGAATTCCGATGGGGAGGGGCGGGGAGGGTTGGGTCATTAAGCGAGGTGGGGGAAGGGGGAAGTGAGTCCAGCGTCGACAATTTTTAAAAACTGTCTTTTGTCGGGCTTAAAAAGCCCGGACGGGTACACGTCAGAAACACTGTTTTGACGTTTAGGACGATGCTCCTTCTTTTAAGAGAACATAAAAACGTGAAACAATTCTGAAATATTTGAAGAAAATTCTAGTAAATTTTGCAGAATGTAGTCAAAACGAGCGTAGGGCGCGAAGCGCCGAAAATATGACGCCGCTTTTGAGCCAAAATATAGCTAGGAACAATAATAAAACTCAATTTTTACGATTATTCCGGAGACGGAGACTCGCAAATTCTGGGGGTCAGCAGTTCTTTTGCTAGGGATCAAAACTCTTCCCCAACCGCCAAGAACACGTATCTGTGAATGCGTAGCGTGGCCAATATGGGGGTGGGGTCAAAATGAATGTTGTTGGATCAAAATGACTTCAACAACTTGTATAAGCGCCTATAACAGCGTTAAAACTGCTTAATTATACAGTTTTTGGTCAATTTAAAGCACTTTTGAAGTGAGATTTTGTCTAAATTTTTCCGATAAAATTTACCGTTTCTCCATTCGATAAACCTATCCCTCACACGTGCATGTCCGACGCTGCTATATATATATATATATATATATATATATATATATATATATATATATATATATATATATATATATATATATATATATATATATATATATATATATATATATATATATATATATATATATATATATATATATATATATATATATATATATATATATATATATATATATATATATATATATATATATATATATATATATATATATATATATATATATATATATATATATATATATATATGTATATTTATTCAAAGTACTGAAAAGGATAAAAAATTAATGAAACGATAAAAATGAATCAAAGGCTTTTGAACATACGTGCGTTGTTTGAATCGAAATTCAGATTCGAATAAATACTGTAGTCGAAAAGAAAATAAAAATTTAATGAATTTGTCGAGGAAGGAAGTGATAGAGTTGAGAATGACACAGAATACGGGCGAGCGAAAGAAAAATGTGCAACAAAAATAAAAAATTAAACAGACTGCAAATTTTGATGGTCAGAAAGACTAATATTTTCGAGATTTAATCGTACCGAGACGGACGGACAATCGTAACAATTTAAGCAATGAGTTAAAGGGCTGATTTTGGGGCGGGGAGGAGGAAGCGACCCACGTTAGTGGCGGGTGAATTCGCTACCTCGCAGGAGTTAACCCCTCGCAGATTACTGTTGACACAAGAATTCTATTTTTAGTAGCATTTCTGGCGATTTCTTTCAATCAGATCCCCCAGAATTTTCTTGCTGCCTATGTGTGGAAGCGATCTCTTGTCTGCAAAAAAACTTAGGCGTAATAAAGAATCGATGTGTATTTTTTTGACTATCTTGGCCTTCTTAATCATGATTTGTTTGATTTTTCAAAATTTTACACATTTATGACTTTTACGGACTTTTTCTTTTCTAAAAACCTTATTTTAGCGTCACAAAAGGGTGGTTTTCGTGCAGAACAAAGGATTTGTGGATAATGATTTCTCGAGCAAGGTCGTAGTAGAATGTTTCATCTGATATTTTAGCAAAAAGTTTTTTAAACTTGCCGCGCCTCGCATAAGATCATATCTCTTAAATGCATTTCATTCGACTCTAAGCATCAGATTATGACCAGACATACACGAAGGGGATTAGGGTGTCCAAACCTGCCAGAATATAACAAAATTCTTCTGTGGAAAATGAGGCAAAATAATTACTAAAAACGGATGAAAATTGAAAATTTTCTTGAGAATTTTTCAAATTGACTGGAAACTGTCTAATAATACAGTTTTGACGCTATTTTAGCGCTTATACCAGTTTTTGAGGTCATTTTGGCCCGAGAAAGCTTAATTTTTGACCCCCTCAGACTGACTGACCCGCCCCCGCCCCAAGATCGGCCATGCTGTGCACCTATGGTAATGACATATAGAAAGGCGCTCTGTACTGTTGCGTGTTTAACGTATTTTGTTCAGCGCCGTCGGAAAAATTTTTTAAAATCTTCCGCATTAGAAATGATTCTGCTCATCAAAAGAAGGCAAAAAACGAGTAATAAATGCAAAATTGGAGTAAAAACAAAGTTAATCTACAGTTTCTGACCATCAAGTATTTTTTCCAGAAAATTTTTAATTTTCATCAATTTCAGTCTTCATTCTGCCTCACAGTCATCAAAAAAATTTCCCATTTTGCATTCTACGGGAGTGGTGGTCTAGACCGTACATGTACAGCATGAGAATTTCCAAAAAATTTCTAAAATTTGACTTTCTGGGCTAAAAAGATAAGAACACGTCAAAAACACTGTTTTTTGACGTTCTAAACAATACTCTTTCGTTCTAGAACAAAGAGACGCTTTAAACAAATGGAGTAAATAAAAAATAGTCCAAAGAAATGTGTATATGGCGAGAAGCAACAAAAATTTGAGATTTTTTGGCCAAAAATGAGTCTAAAACGTTTAAGAAGGCACACTTTTTACAACTTCTACTAAAAATCGTAGATTCTGGTGGGTTGCAGCCGTTTTGCAGGGGGTCAGTTGCTATTCTGGGGGTCAAAATCTCCCGAACCGCCCACCCTCTCCCCGAACACGTATAGTCTAGACCACCAAGTACACGTGCGTGTTTGTTTACCATTAAATACTAGTTTAAAGTTGATGCTCAGGAATATAATTAAAATTACGGTTAAACCCGTCAAGTCACGTTATACATTTTTTATATTAATCCTTGATAATCAATCGTTGTGAATATATTGTGGATGATACGTAATTTTATTACCAGTCACACGCTTCGACTGGTTAATCAACTTAACCGAGCTAATTAGTTATCATAACGGAATTTCAAGCTTCCTATTACATAAAGTGCAGTCGTTAAAACATTACTCTTGTATATTATGGAGCACAAATGCAAAACACAAGTAAAGTTTTTTTTAAAATCACGGATTTTTCAATTTTTTTGACAATTATTTGATTTTTTTTTAAAAGTCAATCCCGATTTAAATGTTGACTAGAAAAAGACTTTTTTCCAGACTGAGGTTAGCCTGGTCTAATGGAGCAAGCTGAGGAGAAAATGCGTACAAATTTGTGGCTTTATTGCCCCGAATGACTTCCTTAAAATGAGAGAAAAGTGTGTTTCACAAGAATAGCCATATCTTTATAACTAATCACATTAGAACTATTAATTTTTCGCTGTATGCGCCAAGACACGTTGTAGTGAATGTGAGACTTTATTGCAAAAATTTTTGTTTACTGTAGGGCGCTAAAATTTGTATAGCGCGAAAACGTCTGAATTTTGGTTAAGTATGTCCTGTTTTTGAATTTTAGCTCAAAATAATATTATTCAGGGTTAGTTCTACGTCAACTATGCTAAATTTGCTGTCAAATTTGCTGCAAAATGAAGTACTTTCTGCAGAAATTTGTCTATTATTAAAATTTTTATCAATTTTTTTACTTTTTTGGTGATAGGTGGCGTCGCATGCACGGGATGAAAACATACGAGGGCAGCAAGGAAATTCTGGGAAGGTGCGGTCAGGATGGGAAAAGTTGCCAAAAATATTACTAAAAATGGAATTCTGGGGTCTACAGTAATCTGGGGGAGGGTTTCAACTTCTGTGGGGCTACAAACCCCCCACGCCCATGTGTGGATAGAAGTAGGTTGAAACTAAGCTTTTTGGATTTATCTGCATGTAAGTTTGTATCTTTGTGGCTTTTTTGCTTTTCTATAATAAAAAGCTTGCTATCTCTTTCATCTCAACCAAAAAGAATAATTATTGAATTTCAGAAAACAAAAAAATATATTTTAAGGTAAAAATAATCTGACTGACTGTAGCTAAGCTTTTTTGATTTATTTGCTTATAATAAAACCTAATTTCAATTTGTTGAGGATTTTTATCGTTTTCTATGATAATAAATTTTTTTACTTGCCGTCTGAACCAAATTGCGCACAAAATAACAATAACTGAGTTTACAGAAACATGAAAACAGGTTTGGCGGTAACAACAACGGGATTAGGTCCGGAAGGGTGATTAGCCCAAAAATATTGTCATTTTGTACGGTTTATAATTATCAGTGTATTTTGAACATTGAGGATTCATTACATTGATTCGAAGGAAACCGATGAATCCGCCGAACAAAAACGACCTTTTATCGTGAGAATTTCCGCTTTAATCCGGAATACTAGAATACTATCTAAGATTTTAATGGACTAGAT
Source organism: Mermis nigrescens (assembly GCA_036768485.1). Classification (NCBI taxonomy): domain Eukaryota; kingdom Metazoa; phylum Nematoda; class Enoplea; order Mermithida; family Mermithidae; genus Mermis; species Mermis nigrescens. The sequence continues at coordinate 326,335 of JAVLUZ010000004.1, read as the reverse complement.
CATTTTTTCAGAGAAACATGGACCCCATCTGCGCATCGTGTTGTTCTGAAAGCTACTTACTCTTAGTAAGTGACTTGAGATTGTTTTTCATTTTCTTAATTAAATTTTAAATACATTGAAACTAAAACTATATGACTAGCGTCTGTATATCTTTATTGCAAGTGCAGATTTTATCTACTATTTTTTATTGCTTCTTAGATATTTCAAAACCTCTGCGCTGTTTGTTTGAGCTTTTTCTTTGTTTATATATATGCTTGTATTTTGTTTTATTGTTTATTCACATTTTTAAATCGTATTTCTGCTTTAACTATTTGAAAGACAATAAATTAAAAAAAGCTTCAGAATAATTACGTTTTCTTTGTGTAGGCCAGGGAATCCGGATCGTTGCACAAATATTCGATAATCGATAATGTTCTTCTTCAGAAATATGCGCTTGGATCAAAGCCTTTTCTGATGAAGATAAACTCAAATAGCACGTAAGAATATATAAAGTGGATCAGGCGAAGCTTCTATCGGCCCTATTCATTTTTTATAGGTCGTAAAACTAATGCAATTCATTTTGTAAATCTACCGTGGAAATACTAGCAGCATACAAATCTATTGTTTTGAGCTTAAATTTTTCAAAAACCGAAGGATTTTTAAACAGACTTGCTCGAGGGGTGTTTGGAGTGTGCTACACCATAGATACACAGCATGGTCGGTCTACGGGGGGGGTGGTCAGTCGGTCTCAATAGGGGTCAAAAATTGAGCTTTCTTCGGCCAAAATACCTCGAAAACTGGCATAAGCGCTAAAATAGCGTAAAAATACGCAGTTTCTGGTCGATTTGAAGCACGTTTGAAGGTTTTTGACCTTCATTTTACCCGATTTTCTACCCCAAATTTTTAATTTTCGTTTTCTCGGGATCTAGACCCATAAACCCCCCTCCCGTGCACGTCAGGTGTAGACCCCTCCGCAATAAAAAAATGGGAAATTTTCTCGGGAAAATTAGGCAAATACGGATGAAAATCGAACTTTTCTACAAAAGTGCTTTAAATTGACCGGAAACTGTGTAATAATATAGTTTTACTGCTATTTTAGCGGCTGATATTTTTCGGGTCATTTTGGCTCAAGAAAAGCTAAATCCCTAATCCCCAGACCGGCTGACTCTCAAATCGGCCATGCTCTGCATCTATTGTCAGGCAGGACCATTCATGGGCATCGTTTAAATCCTGACAGTAGGGGGGCCGAAAAAAATGTAGTGCGAAAAAAGTGCCGAATATTCTTTTTATCATTTATGAAATTTTTAAAAATTCAACCCTGGAGGTTTACCGGATTCTGCAGGCCTTTTTGGATTGTGGGGTCCAAGAAGACCTCCGGAATTTTTCCCACTCCTGCGTCTGGTCAGTGCAGGAATCAGTTTGTGAAAATGAGATCATCTTTTTCACTCAAATGCGAAATTTATGTGCTTCCTCTATACTTTTGTCATAATCATTTAAAAAATTTAATTTAGGGGTCTGGATTCTTCGAAACGCATTTCCTTTCCTCCACATATTTTATCTAGACATTAAGTTGAAGTCTGGCTAAAACCCAAATATTAATTGAAATTGGCTTGAGCCCATCGCGTTTTTATTTTGCACGCTCCCCATTTGCATTTGTGCAGAGGGAAATTATTTTCCTCGCACAAATACATAGCTCTTTGCATATTGATCATAATAATTCATTGTAATTATTAATAAAATTATTATAAGCGTTATTATTATAATTGATTTATTATTATTATAATTAATAATCATTATAATCGATGTAATCAAATCTCATTTTCGAAATTTCCATTTGCATCAGTAGTGTAAAAGATAGACAATTTCTGTTAGCATTTCGCTCGCTGTAATTTGTGCACTAAATTATTTTCACCAGAAGTTTTTCATGATCAGGCGTTTAGCCTACACGAACGATACGGGACTACTGCATTTGTTCGATTTATCAGGCAGTGGCAATAAAATATCGAATTTTGAGCGCACGGACGTTTGGGATATGAAGTGGGATAGGGTGAGCGAAATTTATCCACACTTTGTTGACATTTTAAAGCTTATATTGTGGCTAAATAGAAATAAATTTTCCTCATTAAATTTAAATTTTCTGGAAATATTACAAAATTTGAATTTTACGCTTGAAGCTTATATACATATTTCAGAATCATCTTAGATGAGCTATCCTGTATTTTCTATCACCATATCATGTTGCAGGACAATCCTGATTTGCTGGCCATAATGGAGAAAGCAAGGATGTACATTGTGAATGGAATTGAACTCGAAGTATGTTATAGTCCTACACACACACACACACACACATACACACACACACACACACACACACACGTGATTTTCTTCTTTTTATAGTTTTTTGTTGCTGCCTAATCTGCGTTTTTCGCTCTGGTTTGATCTAAAATCAGATATACATTATAGCAGGCTGAAGTTTACGCAGTAAAGACACCTCCCAGCGGCAATAGACTCGAAATTTTCAGAAGGTAGCGATTCCCTAATTTTCTCCAAAACAGTAGAAAATAGTCCAAAAAATCTGCTATTTACGCGCAAAGTAGCGTTTTTTCGCCGCTTTACATTGTCCCCTCTTAATCAGAAATAGTTTCAGATGCGAATTTGTTTAAGAAATTTCAAAATTTTCCCACAAATTTTGCGAAAAAGTACCTACTTAAATTTCTCTACTATAGCCATTCAATTTTCTAAGATTCTATCACTTATTTTGCCTGTTTTTAAGCGTTATTCGAGTTTTAAAATAATTTATTTATTTATTTTCTAATTTATCTATTTCTGTCGTTGGAAAAGCTTGCAAATTTATTTGTATTTTTATCAACCGAATGCCAAAATCTGCTTTAGTTGCACAACTAATATAAAATTAGGAACCGATTGCGTCTAATGGGTTTGTTTGCTCGTTTCGCGACATGATCGTTCATACTGTGATGCTGGATGAATTGATGAAGGAACCCGATCGGCCCCAAAAAATTTGGCTCATCGATATCGAAATCAGCGTAAGTTATTTTCGGCGATTGACGCTTAAGGTAACGATAATTTCTATTTTGATTTGCCTAAATCTCGAAATAAGTGTAATAATTGATTTTTCATCCTACGAATGAAATGCTTCGAATAGGTGAAAATTTAGAACTCATAAGGTTCTAAGGCTTCGTATCTTATGACAGATTCAAAAATGGTTAGATTTTGGTCGGATCGTAACCATAGGTGAGGGGCACCGAAATTCTGGAGGGGGTGCAGGATTTTTCTAAAGTCAAGAAATAGTCTTAAAATGGTGGCATGGCGAAAAACACCATTTTTCGACGTATTCTCATCGAGCACTATACATTGGCATCAAAAAAAATTGCGAAAAAAAACAAAAACAAAAAATTTCAAAAATTGAATTCTTGGAGGGGTTATTTCGGTTTCTGGGGGGTATTCGGCCTTCTGGGGAGGTGCATACTCCCAAAGCCCCCACGCCCACATGTGATCGTAACCCCTAGAGCTCACTGTTGATACAAATTCTTAAAGTTTTTGGTGATTAATGTGCATGACACGTCGTAAAGCGTCGCATTGCACAGTGTGAACTAAAAAGCAATGCTTTACGCGGTAGTTTAAACCATGTGTAAATCGTGTGCATGTTACTTGTTTACAATAAATTGCATCAGCTAGCCTTATTTTTGCGTCGCTTCTCAAAGGCTTTAAGAGAAGCGAAAGTCTTGCTGGAGAAGATGAATTTATCCGAAGCCGTCGAATACATAGAAAAGAATCAATATCCTAAATTATGGTATTTTTGCGCTTTCCATTATTTTTCATCTTATTTCAACGATTACATGAATCATATTTTTAACAGGGCCCTTTTGGCCCAAGTAGCCCTGAACAATTTAAACACAGACATCGCCGAACACGCCTTTGTGCGCCTGAAAGATTACGCGGGTATACAATTTATCAAGAAGCTCAAAAATATACAGGTAAATTAAAAAATTAAAAAGATTAGAAAGTATGATATTAAAAACTGCAAGATGTAAATATAAAAATAAAGCGGTATGAAAACTAATATGGATCTTTTGAACAATTTCCCCGCCACCGTTGTTTTAGCCGATCCGTAGTAGCTGCACTAACGAAACTTTACATACAACTAGCTTATGCCTTTTTGTCTTTACACCTGCAAAATAATTGAGTCTTGTTGTAAACTGCACATCTGGCAGTGTAAAGTTCAAGACTAAATGGACATAAAAAATTGTTCAAAAGAAAATTTCGCCCACCTTTTTCTTGGGGTATAAACATTCCACGAAACTGAAATTTTATGCACACGCATAACTTTTTAAGCTCTATTTAATAATGAGTACAAATAAATCATAGAATATTATGATCGCATTTATAAATTCGCGAATTTACGGCGCGGGCATGAAGGAAGCAATATCTTTCATTATCTTTTCAAACAAACAATTCTCGTTCTTGTTACGATCTTCTTCGTGGTCATTTCATGGCCATTACGACAAAATCGACCATTGGAAAGAGTTCCGCAATCTTGTAGAAATTTTACAGCCGACGACTTATCAGAAAAATTCTATCTAATTCTAGAAATCGAATAAATGATTTACGAAGCTAGCCGGCAACAACCATAAATTCAGTCCAGTCAATATAAAACGTGTTGTAAACTACAATTGAAACTCAGTGTAAACATCAGTTTACATCGTATTTTGCTATTTTTTGTGCAGAAGTCAATAAAGGTTGTTTAAATTCATACCTCAAATTTGATTACTGTATCTTCATTTCGTCTCTCAAAAACGGTGGCGGGGAAATTGTTCAAAAGATACCTAATATAACGAGAGAAACGACAAATTTGTTAATGAACCCATAAAAATAATGAAAACATCGAATTAATTTTTCTGTTGATTACACCTTTTTCTCAACATCCCAATTTTCTTAGTATTGCGTATTTTCCTGTTTCTAATTTCTTTTTAATTTTCTAATTATTCGTCATCCTATTTTAGAATTATATTTAAAGATTAGCTTCGTTTGTGTGTCATTGGTTTTGGCTGAAGGTTTCTTTTTCATTTTTCAATATAGAGCGAACAGCTACGAAAGGCTGAAATAGCAGCATATTTCGGACGATTCGATGAAGCTGAAAAAATATATATTGACTGTGACCGCAGGTTAGCCAAGGCAAACTTTTAGGCGAAAATTCTAATGACTTAAAATTTTTGATATTATACACAAACATTGAATCGCCTAATCCTTCCTCTCAACTGTGTTCATGAAGGTGTGCCTGATTAAAGATGTGCAGTAATAACTTACTATAGAAGCTAAGTTGAAAAATATTTACAAAATATGGAAAAATATGGATAGCCTAAGAAAAATATTTACAAAATATGGAAAAGTATGGATAGCCTAAGAAGCGCATGGCGGGCTGTTTTGGGTTCGACAAAGATGAAGATTTACGAGGAACATAGTAAGCCATATGAGGATATAAATAATTTTTAAATAATTTTGCCTGTAGGAAGTAACTTTGTCACGTTAAAGCCTTGTTTTTTATGCTGCTTTCCGATTGCACCGCTTTTTTGGGTCATTCATTTTGGCTCAATAAGCAATATAAAAAAGCTGGTCATTGTCGCTCACGTGCCCATAATTCTGCTTTCACCGATCATGCTGTCTGGCGTTTACATGTAGGTAAGAAGCTGGAAAATGTTCAGCCACCATAGTGTTGAATATTTTGACAAAAATATTTTCCCATGCCGGGAATCGAACCCGGGCCGCGTGGGTGAAAGCCACGAATCCTAGCCACTAGACCACATGGGATGGAGCATAATCAGTTGTTTTATTGATTTGACTCTTATTATCTTTTACATTTCCACTACTGCCAGTGATGGAACTAGGATTTAATCAGAGCGGTTGCCCTTCACGTGCGAATGACGTTTTTTCTACGTTTTAATTTGCCTACTTTTATTTCACTTTTGACGCAATATTTCTTCAGAAAATTATGAAATTTTCGACAATCTTATGCGGAAAACCATCAATTTATTTGATTTTAGCGAAAATACGGTGCCAAGCATCGTATAATTTGTAAAATTTAGGCGGAAGGACGTTTAAACCTGGATTTATTACTTGATTTCGTGTATTTATAGCATTTGACGCGGAACTTCAAAAAATTTATAATGCTTGTAAATAGAAGAAATGTATGTTGAAATAGCTGTTTCTGCTCTTGAAATTGGTTTAAAACCTAGTTCATGTGCGAAAAATGTCTTCCCACCCCCTCACCGCCCCTGACTACTGCCAAAATCTATTTTGCAAACTCCTTTCTGGCTCGTATATAATTGAGCGTTTTTTCTTTTCGGTCCATTCCAACTTTTTCTTGAAAAATCAAATGCCATTGCCCGCTCACTCCTGAATGCCACATGAAATTTTGGGCGTACTAGTTGATATTTTGGCAACAAAAATTGATTAAGGAAAAACTGAAGAAAACTAGGTGCGTTACTTATCTTAAGTAAGTTTAAGTCAGCTGATGAAGTTAAAAGCGTGAGCATCGCTGTTTTTGTACTTAGGCGACGAATTTAGGCAATGTATTTCTGAATGCCTCCGAAAATTCGAGATGCCATCACACGTGGGCTTGAGGAGGTTAGGGTAACATACATAGCCCCCACTGTCGGCAGGCTTCCCAAAATCGATTCACCCGAGAATTGCATTTTAGGCGTGTTTTTTGGGGGTTTTTGACCAGTTTCACACCACTTAGACCCCATAGAGTTCATCTATCGCCCTTGGATACCGCCCCTTCATAAATATCTTCATTTTACTTTCATCGCATGATTCATTTGCAGAGATTTGGCTTTGCAAATGCGCCGAAAATTGGGCGATTGGTTTCGCGTTCTGCAACTTTTGCAAGACGGCGACGTAGGCGCCGTCGCCAACGACGTTGAAATGGCAGAAGCGTGGAACGCCATCGGCGATTATTACGCCGATAGACGCAAATGGGCGCCGGCCGTCTCGCATTATTTGTTGGCCCGAAATTACGAAAAAATGGTCAACGCGTATTTCATGTTAGAGGATTACGATAATTTGGAAAAATTGACTCGTTTCTTGCCCGAAAATCATCAGAGTTTACAGGTATATGACCATACATGAGCGGAATTAAAGGGATGGCTGAAGAAGAGGGCGCCCTACCCCTCCGTTGGCCCAAAATATTCGGCGAGATAAAGGTAATTTCTTAGATTTTTCCGAATTTGTTCATTTCATGGCGGCCTGAAAGCCGTATTTTTATTACTTTCTTTCATTTTTTAGCATAAATTCTTAAAATTTTCTGCGCTTCGCCTTAAAGGCTTCAGTAGCCGTCACTCCAAATGCGCTAACACATTGAATTACGGAGTAATTTAAGTGTCTAAACCTGTTTCTGTCAAAATTACGCCAAGTTTCCGGCGCTTTGCGCCGATTTTAGCCAGACACGTAGCTAGCCTTCTGAATTTGTAGGGACTAAAATTTTGAAGTCAGACGTCCTAATAAATACTTATAGATTGATAAAAATAATGGTATTTTTGAGCTTTTCTCAGCGAGCTCAAATTATTCGAGAAGAAATAATCTGAAAACATAAAAAATTTATTTCGAAAGCGCCCAAAATTTTGGGTCTATCAGCTCAAAAACATGCTAAACTCTATTCTAACGGTCTTTCTAATGCGCTTCGTATTTCTCAGGGGACCCTTACAAAAATCTCGTGCTTTCAAAATTTTGGTGGGACTAGCCCCGCCCTATCCCCCGTGCGGCTACGTGCCTGGTTTTAGCAAAAGTCAAATAAATTTTATAGCACTTTTTGCGCAAATTGCTTGGAATGGTGGAATTTTTCGAAAAATTTCCGTACTATAAATCGTTTGATAAAAACATAAGGCAAGATGTAATGGCGAAAAACAATGCTCTGCTCGTGAAAAGCGGGTTTTCGCGCCTATTTTTGACCGTTTTTGGTTGAAGTTTGGGTACCAACCAACCGAATCCCTTGCCAAAATCCTATATCCGCCATACATATAGCTGGTTTACACCATATTTATGATAATACATAATCGTACTCTAGTTGCGTAGTAGGCCAGACACGCACGTCGGGTTTAAGATCTTGTTGATCAGGCACAATTCGAAGAGCAGAAAGAAAAAATTGTCTGAGAAAAACAATATGGCTGGCAGTCAAAAACGGACGGAAAAATTTCAACTCAATCATAAAACTGATTGACATCGACCAAAAACTACCAATTAAAGCAATTTTACGATATTTCAATCTTAGTACTGATTTTGAAGATCACTACCGTTCAAAAGGATTTCCGGCTGACCCCCAGACGGCGATCACAGCATGACCGGTCTGGGAGGGGTCAGCCGGTCTAAGGGTGTCAACTAAAAAGCATTTAAGAGCCGAAATGTGCTCAAAACTGTTCTTGCTTAAATGACGTAAAGATCATTCTAATCTACTGTTTCTGGTCAATTTTAAGCACCTTTACAGAATTTTTGATTTTCAACATACGTGGGCAGCAAGAAAATTCTGAATGGAGAGCAAGATTTTTGAAGGTCAAAAAATGACCTTCAAAATGGTGGTATGGCGAAAAAACACCATTTTTCGACGTTTCTCATCGAGCACTATCCATTGGCATCAAAAAATTGCGAAAAAAACGAAAAAAATTTCAAAAATTAAATTCTGGGGGGTGGTTTTCGATATCTGAGAGGGGTTATTTGGCTCGGTGGGGGGCTGCATACCCCCCAAACCCCCTACGCCCAGGTGTGATATTCACCCGTTTTTGACCTTCATTTTGCGTTACTTTTTCTGGAAAATCTTCCATTGTCCCATTCTGAGGCATAGGGATCCGCTCAAACTCCTCTCTTTCTTTCTCTTCTGTCGGCCTTGACCTTCCTGAAACCCTCCGATTTGGGCTCAAGTTAATTATTTATTTGCTTGAAATTCGACATATGACGGACAGATCCTTCATCCAGGCTTGAATTACTATCATTCCTACTTAATTTTTACGATTAGATATGTGTGTAATTTACTTTGAAAGCTTTGAGGCTTCCGGACTTTCAAGTGAAAATAGATACTCGACTGATTCAGTAGTCGGAATCATACCTGGGCGTGGAGGGGCTTAGGGGTATGCACCCCTAGAAGCAAAATACCCCCAGAATTCAATTTTTGATTTTTTCTCGCAATTTTCTGATGTAAATGGATAGTGCTCGATGAGAAACCTTGAAAAATGGCACACTCCAGAACTTTGGTGCCGCCCACATGTGGTTGAGATTGATTATCATTTGTGAAAAATTTCAAACCTTTTTCAGTGCGATGTCATTTAGAGTTAAATTCGGTAACACGTTTTCATAAATTATAATAGAAAAAGATTAATTTTTTGCACCAGGATAAAATTGTGAGTTGAAATAGAAAAATATAAATACATTTTGACTATGTAGTTGTAAGAAATAGAAAAATACTAGTCATACGAAACATATTGAAACAAAATAGCACAAATATTAATTACATGCAGCATTATTACTTTAGCGAATCACGTATTTTTGTTGATTACTATGATAAGATGTATAATCAAAATGACTAAGAAATCGTATTCAATGAAAAGCTAAAAATTTTTGCACCTTTTAAAACATTCCATAATGCAATTTAACTTTAATGAAAAAATAATTCATCAACTAATTTTTTAATTTGTAAATTTGCACACAAAGTAAATTATAATATAAATTAAATTATGAATTATTAAGAATAGATGAGCAAATTATAGAAATAAATAAAACAATTATAAAAATTAGTTATAAATTATTATTAAATTAAGTAAATTTAATTAATCTAGTAGTCTGGGGGTTTATTGAAGTTTGCTTTTTGAAAAAAACAAGTTTGATTTTCCGGATGCATTAGAAAGTTATTTTTGTTTAAACTATGCTATATTTCCAGCCGTCTTCCATACTTCGTTTTTTAGCGAATTGGCGATATTTTTTCAAATGCTGGATTGTGCGAGCAGGCCGTAGAAGCATACACAAAAGTAATAAGTTAAGACTGATAGCGTTACTCCAGGAATCGTATTTTTAAGAAATATTCTATATATATACTATTTCATATATTTTTCATTTCTTAGCAACTCGTTTATATAATCTTTATATTTTTTCAAATATTTACAGTGTAGTTGTCGTCCGTAATTTAAGCCTGAGATACAATATTACTTTGTTAGAAAATTCGCCTAAAATTGTTCCTACAAAAGCGTTCCAGACAGCATAAGCTTGTTAAAAAATCAAACGTAAGCATTTGTGAAGGTGTGAACTTTTTTCAGCAACATGAAGCCTTAAATAACCTTAAATCATAGGTACCGCGATAGCGCTACCTATAATATACTCAGCCATCCTTTTTCTCATATGTTTATCACAGCGAGTGCGAAATTTGTGCCCCCCTTCACAGCAACAACGGCACACACCTGGGAGGTGCGCTTTTTCAATCGATGGATAATTAAAAATTCGATGCCCGTCTTTTTTCTTTTGTTTACACTCAATACTGAGTTAGCAATGAGCGTGTAAAGTGTAAACCGAAAAAGTCAAATAATTTGCGGAGGGCCATTTATTTTTTAAATGTTGCCCCCAGCTGTAGATTACGAATCTGACCTTAAAATTTCTTTACACTCGATGGTTTGTTGCACAAAAGTGTAAAGTATACGTGTTCTTATTCTTTGAGTGTCCTTCAGCTTATTTAACTCAATTTTGGTTTCTGTGCAGTCCAATCGGTTTTATAATGTAGAGGGTTGCAAAAATCTTAAGACCGAAATTTTTTTCTTTCTTATAACGCAATATTTCTTGATCTCGTGATCGTTTTCGTGTAAAAGGGTTCGAGACGAAAAACGATATATCTTTAACTACTCCGCTAAGTAGGCGGAACATGCTAATTATGCTTAAAAGGTGCCCTGACCTTAGCGTTACAGATCCTAGTTTATTTTGTTTCTATACACCCAATATTGCGGTATTAGCACAAGTGTAAAGTTTACACCGAGAAGCATTTTTGCGCCCAGAGCGTCGTGGATGATGAATTTTTTTTAATGTTCTCCGTAAGGTCAGAATAACGAATCTGACCTCTAAACTTTTCTACAGCCAGTGTTTGTTGAGGTATAAAGAGTATATTTATATATATAAATATATATAAATACCTACATCTATTTTCTAATGCCGATAGATGACTCCGTATTGCATATATTTGATCAGATTTTTCGTATTTCAGAGGTTTTTGACTCGTCTTTAATAAATAATTATTTTTATCATATAAATGCACTATTCTTAAACTTCAGTAGAATGATGAATATCTTTCAAAATAAGATAATCAAGCTAATATCTGCTGATATGTCGAGTTGGCGCAGTGGTTGACAACTCGTTCTCGGATGTGGTATTAAACAAAGAATGATGGGTTCGAATCTTCTGAATGCTGACTTTTTCATTCTTTAAATTCTTTTGGCAAAACCATGTACTTCATTTGACTCATATATCTCATTTAGGTTCTGCAGATAACACTTTTTGTCTTTTGAATTTCGCCTCAGTTCTCGAATGGGAGTGTAAAGAGTGCGAAAATCTGGGGGTAGACACATTTTGGCCGAATTTTCGACTTGTTTATGTCTGCCAACAACTCCGGTTATGAGTTTTAGGAAATTTTTTCTGACAGAAATGTACTACGGATCAAGGGCTATCTTCTGCTTACCAGTAAACTTTCTACCATCAATACGCAGTTAGTACCAGGGTTTTAAACTGTACACTCTGGTGGATGAGTAAAAAAACAGATTTTGTGCAAGATTTCTCTGCCAACTTTTTCGGTTATGAGTTGGGATTAATTGAATAAAATAGAAATAAGGTCAGCTTCTAATGGTCACACGTCAGAAGCAAGCCGCGTTCAGAAAAACGTAATATTGAGTTGTTTATGAGGTGTAAAGTTTGAAATCTGAGGTGTAAAATGGGCGAAAAAACAGGGTTTTTTCGTATTTTTATTGATAAATCATATCAAATATTTTGCGGAACATAAGTTTGGCACATACAAACGTACTACAATCAAAGGGCAACAAGCTGGCACGAACCGAATTCATTTACATTCAATGGGGCGTTAGGTTCAGATTTTAAAAGTTTATAATGTGGTGGACAGTGGAAAATACGTGTTTGTCCATTTTTTCACCTATTTCTCTGTTCAGAAGACGGGCGAGGTCGAATAGGATACAAATAAAGTACTTTTTAAGGGGTACGCGTCACAGCGAATAGCGTTTGTTTACATCAATATTTAGCTTTTTCGGGAGGTGTAAAGTCAAAAAGATGTGGGAGTTAAACGTGTTTCTGTCTTGTTTTTTCTGTCAAGTTCTGGATTATGAGTCTGGATATAATCTCAAGTCTAAAAGTGAACCAGAAACCGAATATGATGCGCCAGTTTGTTTGCGCACAACAGTGGTGTAAAGTGGTTTACATGTGATATTGCTTGTCCTCGGGCCATTGTGGAGACTTAATTTTTTCATAAATGTTGATCGTAATATCAGTAGTAATATCAGAATTTACGCATCCGACTGAAATTTCCATTACACTCTGTGGTTGTGTAAAGTTTACACTGCATATTAACTTTAGTTCTAGAGCCTTGTAGAAGCTTGACTTTTTCTAAAGTCTAAAAATGTACCAGGAATCAAATGTGAGACGCTAGTTGAGCGCGTTTGCTTACTCAACAGTGGTGTAACAGTAGTTTGCAACTGATGTTATTTGTTCTCGGTTTATTGTGGAAACTCAATCTTTTCATAAATCTTTATCGTAATATCTAAGTAATATTAGAATTACGAATCGAATAAAGTCTTCTTTACACTCTGTGGTTGTATAAGATTTACACTGCATATTAACTTTAGTTCTAGAGCCTTGCGGAAGCTAATTTTTTTGCAAAATTTTCTACGTAAAATCAAGTTGAATCTGACTCTTAGTTTTCTCTACACCTAGTAGTCGTGTGAAGTTTGCACTATTCATTTGTTTTTAATATGTAGTTTATAACGACAAATTTATTTTCCTCCCAAATCTAAACGTTAGTGTTACTTACACTTGATATATGCGTAAAGTTTTTGAGTTTTTGCTGAAAAACTTCTGATCTGTTCAAATAATGTAAGGTCGTCTTGCTTAAAGAGGATAATGCTGATGTTAAGAACAATATTGTTTTCCGCGTTCTTTGACTGTTGTCATTATTGTGGCATGTTACTGTATGTGTTTACTGACTGATGTACTGAAATCAAGCTAATTAAAAGTAGTCTACTAGCAAAGAAAAATGCTCCGATGGAATAAAAAAGATGAATATGCTTGGAATTGTGGATTATTAAGGATGTAAAAGGAGGGGACTAGGAAAAATCTACCTAAAGTCGCGGAATCTGCTAAAAATCACACTTTATCTAAGCAACGCAAAAAATCGAAGTATATTCTGCGGCCTCTAAAAAGTGTCTTTTTTAAAATAATGTTCAAAGTTTCAGATAAGAGTGTATAAACGAAATCTGTAATGATTATTTTTTTAAATTGCTGGCAAGTAGCAACGCTGACTAGTTTCGTATCCTGATTGATAGAAAACTAAGTGGTATTGTATTTAAAGTTGTTTCATTTTGTTTTAAGCATTAAAGCAAGCAAAGCAGGGGCCGATTGATTAGTGCACACAATCACTCAAGGGCATGCTAGTGTACCTACATTTAGTCTGTTTCAAGTCAACTTATGCGTTTCCTACTATTTTAAACCATTCATTCAATTGGCTTAGAAAGACTTAGTTTACTCAACATCATTTCCCATAGCTACTGCATAGCTAATGTGCTGCTTTTTCAATCATTTTATGTTTAAATATTTATTTTAATCTGTTGGCCGCAGAATACACTTCGATTTTTTGCGTTGCTTAGAGAAAGTGTGATTTTAGCAGATTTTGCGACTTTAGGTTGATTTTTCCTAGTCCCCTCCTTTTACATCCTTAATAATCCACAATTCCAAGTATATTCATCTTTTTTGTTCCATCGGAGCATTTTTCTTTGCTAGTATAATGATGCTTCCCAATCTGTTTCGAGAAATCATATCAGTCTGACGAAGTTTTTGAAACGGTTTTCTTGATTTGCTGGACTTGTTTTTTGACACTCGATTTGTATCGAATTTCATGTATTATTTTCAATTCTGCTCAAAAATAATCCGCTAGTTGGCACATGTTATTAAGTCGTTTAAAGTCCCGTTTTAAAATATACCTTGTAAATTGAAGCTATAAATACAGACAATAGGTTCTGCTTTCGGTCCATTTGTTTTATACCATTTATCGAAATTTCATTTTAACGTATTCTGTTATAATATTTGGGTGTCATGTCTATTTTATCATATATTCTACTGTTTATATTTATACAGAGGGGCCCAGGAAAAAGGGTGCAGAACTCTTGCTCATAACTTTTAAATTTGTTTTATGCGACGAATTTTTGTAAATCCAATCTTTTTGTGGAATACAAATGCAATTAAAGTGCAAAATGGTGAATAACTTGCAAAACTGAACTATAACGCATAGTAAAATTGAGAATTCACAATCCAGGAGCAACAAATGCAGAAAAAAGACGCTTTAGCGTCTATTTTAACAAAAACAATCCAGATTGACGTCGCTTACAGTGATTTACTGATTAATGCATTATATAACACGTTTTCTTCTGTTGGAACTTCACAGAAGTAATGTTTAAAAAAATTGTAAATTAAAAAATAAATGTCAAGGATAACGTCGACGAAACCGCGCAAATTTTGGAATGCTGATTCTACGAAAAAGTCGTAGAAAGTGTTGCTGTCGATAAAGCGTTTTTGCTAACTTTGGTCTAAAAATGCCAAATTGGCGCTTTACTATTAACTTCAACTTTTTCAAATTTTTCGAAATTTTTCAAATTTTTTCATGACATCAATAACGAAGATCGTCCGAAAGGAAAAAGTCTGACTTATAATCATCGTTCTTTTGCCTAATAAGAAGCATTTTTATAATTTTTTGAGCAGACTACATATTTCCATATTAAGGCCTTAAGCGCGTATTTAATTGTTTTTAGCTGTATTTTGGCTGTAAAGGATCGAATGTTCGGCGCTTCGCTCCATATACTCATTTCGTGACCATATTTTGTTCAGTTTACTCGAATTGTTTGACATTTTTTGTTTTTGGGTTTTAGAAAGAAGCAACACCGTCTGAAACGTCGGAAATGTTTTTGACGTGTTTGTTTACGCTCAATAAAGGTTAATACGCGTCAAAAACATCATTTTTTGGCATTTGTGTCGATGCTCTAAGTTTCCAGAGCGTCTTTTTTTGTTTTTTGAGCCCATGGCACAGAGAGTAAAAATTTGCCACTTTTTAGAAAACAACTAGCTTAAAATGCCTAAAACAGTTAACTTTTCTACAAATTTCGGAATTTTTCATAAAATTTCGAATTCTGGGAGGAGGATGAGAAATTTTAGGAGGATAAGTTTTGAAATTTTCCAGAAGGGGATGGAACCCCACCCTAATCTCCAACCCCCAAAATAATCATGTATGCTTGTATGCTTGTTGTGCATCTTATTGAGCTGTGCATTTATTTTCAAAGTGCAATCAAATTAAGTCGGCGCTAGATATTTGCATACAGCTGAACCAATGGGATTCGGCTATGCTTTTAGCCAAATCGTACGATATGCCCGACGTTGATAATTTGCTGGCCAAGTATGCTGAAGATTTGTTGACCGGCCAGGCGGAAAAATCTCTGACGGCCGTTCAATTGTACAGAAAAGCCGGTCGGTTTTTGGACGCAGCCAAGTTAATTTATCAAGTAAAATTATGAGGCATTGTTAGAATTAGATTAAAATGCAACATCAGTTTATAACGATGACTACAGTAATACGATATATGAGGAAAAAATTGCGCCTGCGGATTATTAGGGGCGTAGCTGACCTTCTGAGTTGCGGGGAAGGGGACGAAAATTTTGAGGGTCGGATGGGGGAAGGGGACGAAAATTTTGAAGGTCGGATACCTTAACAACTGCTTATGGATGGGCAAAATGATAGTGTTTTGAGCATTTCTCGCGAGATCTACACATAAGAGGATTGACAAAATCTTAAAAAATCAAATTAGATTTCGATTATATTAAACAAATATGTTATATATAAATAGATGAGGCGCTAAGCGCCCATAAATATTGGGCTTATTAGCTCGAAAAGAGTGCTAAAATCTATTCCAGCGGCCTTTCGGGTATGCTTCAAAAATTTCCAGTTATTTCCATTGGGGGACTCTTGTAAAAGATATTCATACCTCCAGAATTTGGGGGAACTGGTCCCCCAGTCCCACCATAGCTACGCCACTGCGAATCACGTCTGCTCGTGTATGGCTGTGACGCGATTTTATCCGAAGTCAGTCGCATTCCATTCTGGGGATCCGACGGAGCGAAATGGCGAAAAATACTATAACAGTTTGGGAGGGTATACCGAATCAGTGATGCCATCCCGTGAGCATACATGTACGTACAGCACGGGTTTCTGGAGGGGTGAAACTGAAAAATGTCTCTAAATTGTCCCTTTTTGGGCTCGAAAACGATGGAAAAACGTCATTTTTTGGGAATTTCTGACGTTTTCTTAGATTATGAAATTTTGAAACAGTATTTTTTTTTCAAATTCAATGAAATATAACAAAATCAAGCCTAGAAAATTGGCACTTTTTGGCTAAAAGACCGCAAAAAACTTTTTAAAAAGAGCGTTTTTCTACGATTTTTTTCGCGAAATCAATTTCGACAGGAGTCAAAAATTGTTTTTAAAGGGTGAAGATCATAGCTGGGCAGCACCGAAATTCTGGGGAGAGGGGTGAAAAAATTTTCAAAGATCAAAAAATGATCTTAAAAGTGGTCGTATGCACACATGGGCGTGAAGGGGGTTTGTGGGGTATGCACCCCCAAAAAGTTGAAACCCCCTCCAGAAATCAAAATACCCCCAGAATTCAAATTTTGAATTTTTTTGCTTTTTTAGCGAATTTTTAATGCCATTGGATAGTGATCGATGAGAAACGTCGAAAAATGGTGTTTTTTACGCCATACGACCGCTTTTAAGACCATTTTTTGACCTTTGAAAATTTTTTCACCCCATCCCCCCAGAATTTTGGTGATGCCCACCTATGGTCGTATGGCGAAAAATACACCATTTTTCGACGTTTCTCATCGAGCACTATCCAATGGCATCAAAAAATCGCTAAAAAAGCTAAAAAAAATTTCGAAAATTGAATTCTGGGGAGAGGTATTCCAAGTTCTGGGGGTGCATACCCCTCAAACCCCCCACGCCCATGTGTGGTGAAGATATTTGCTTCTTTGAATTGACTTGCCAATTTGCTTCTTTCGGTTTTTGATAAAAAATTTCGTAATTCAACCGATTTTTATGTCCGCATTGTAACAAATTCCCAGCTGGCCGACGACGAAAAACGAAAAAGAAGCGCGACCGCTTTGAAAATGAAGAAAATTTACGTGCTGGCCGCGTTGATGGTCGAACAACATCGGGAGCAAACGAAGGCCAAAATGGCGACTAAGGGCGGCGCAGGAGGGAACGCTTTGGTAGAATTTGAATAATTATATAATTAATGTATTATTTATTAATTATTTACAATTTTTTGTCACCAGGACGCCAAGGCCGCCCTGAGTGGCTTATTGCACGAAGATTTGGCCGATTTTAGCGACACAAAAATAATCGATACGGCGTGGAGGGGCGCCGAGGCGTTTCATTTTTACATGCTCACGCAAAGTCAGCTCTACGATGGTACGTTGGCGTAAATTTTGGTGAAAATTTTGATTATTTTGACCGAACTTGCGCAAAGCCTAAATAAACAAAGTAAACAAAAAGTAAAAAATAAAACACAAATGATAAATGAAACATAATAAAAATGAAATATGAACGGAAACATCAAATAATTAGGTAAATAAATGGAAGAGACAACGAAGCGAAAATTGGCCGTATGGGCTATAACCATAGGTGGGCAGCACCGAAATTCTGGGGGGTGAAAAAATTATCAAAGGTCAAAAAATGGTCTTAAAAGTGGTCGTATGGCGAAAAAAACACCATTTTTCGACGTTTTTCATCAAGCACTATTCAATGGCATCAAAAAATCGCTGAAAAAAGCAAAAAAATTTCAAAATTCCCCCCCACGCCCATTTGTAGCTATAACATGCCAGTTTTGATGTTTCTTTTCGATCTATATGGGCTGGCATCAAAAAATTGGCAAAAAACAAAAAAATTGTCGAATATGGAGTTCTAGCGCTCAAGTCGATTTTATGAGCTGTGCATTTATAGTTATGGGGTCCGTCCTCAAACTTCTGAGCCTAAATATAGCTCTGACCGTACGGGCGGAATTCCAAAAATTTTTGATCGTCAAAAAATGCAATAAAACTGAAAAAGTTTTGAAAGTCTGATTTTTGCTTCTTCTGAATTTTGGATATCTTTCGAATTCTGGAATTTAGACCGCGAAAACCATTCACAGGCACGTAGCTGTGGGGGGAATGGGGGTCGGACCCCCCAAATTCAGGAAAAAACGGATAAATAGGTTTTTTCACTCGTTATTCTGTGCTATTTCTGGCTTAGACCCCCAGAAATTGGTGTTGGTCCCCCTAAATAGGAGGGCCAGCTACGTGCCTGACCATTCTTACTCCCGTGTGTGGTTCTGCCGACTCTCCCATAGTAAAATGTTAAATAAATCAAAATTTCCAAACGTTTCCAATCAAAAACCTAATTTTTGACGACCTGTTTTCATTTTTCCGACATATTTCTAACAAACATTTCTTTTCTTTCTGACGACGTTTGGTAAAAAATAAAATTTTATCAAAATATTGAATTTGTTGTTTTCTTTGAGATAGACGCCTTAAATCTAATCGGTGAGCTGTTTACATATCTATTTGGTTTTCGGAGGAAATTTGAAAATTTCTAGCGCACAATGTTCTAGCACACGTATAATAAAAAAAACTAAGTCCAACCGCAATAAGCAATGAAGTAAAAAATATTCCTAAATTTAATTTAATAGAGAAATGATCCAGACTGTAATATTAAAAAATAAAATTTTCGATAGAATACTTAATGGTTTTTTCGAAAGTCTGCATAATTTTATTCATGAAAAGGTTTTATTTCGAGCATACTCTTTCAGCTATATTGACAAGAGTTGCACAAGATGCAAAGTTTAATAGAATTTTTCTATTTTGCGCTTGCTGAATTAATATAGGTTATTAGTGGCCGATACGTTGTCGTATTTTCGTACTTTCTTCTTGATTAAGGTTCGGGGAGTCCAATAAATTTTTAAGATTAAATTTATGGTAAGGATAACGACATTTTTCAACGCTTCTCATATAGTTCTATCCATTAACTTAAAATATGGTGGAAAAACTTTATTTTGCAAAAGTTCAATTCTAAGTTGAGTTTTTTTTATTCTGGGCTTCTTTTGAATTCGTTGAGGTCCTGCACATAGGTGGGCGGTACCAAAGTTCTGGTGGGGTGCAAGATTTTTTCAAAGGTCAAAAAATGGCCCTAAAAATGGTTCATGGCGAAAAAACATAACATTGAAAAATGATGTTTTCCGCATTTTTCAATGTTTCTCATCGAGCACTATGAGAAACATTGAAAATGATGTTTTCAAAAAAGTGCGAAGAAAACAAAAAATTTCAGAATTGAATTCTGGGGGTATTTTAATTTCTAGGGGAGGTATTTTGGTTTCTGGGGGGGCGGGGGTGCATACTCCCGGATCTCCTCCTCCGCGTCCAGGTATTGGTCCTGCAGAACCTCAGCCTGCTGGGGTTCTGATATATCATATATTAGTGTAAACTTAGCATGCTGCAAGCCAAAAACTACCTCTAAACATTTTTTATCAGGGAATGTTGACGCGGCCATGAAAACCGCGCTCCATTTGATAGAATACGACGAGATACTAGACCCACTCGACGTCTACTCCATTCTTGGTACTTATTGCTAATTATGCTTTCAAAATTGTATCCTTTTGCATAATCCATATATTAAAATTTGTAGGCTTATCAGCTTGGCAGAGAAACTGTGCAAAGCTCTTATTGATTATAGGGAGTGGTAAACGAAAAAAGTTGAAAGGCTGAGATAATTTGAATAGAATGAAAAATTGCAGCAAAAACGTTTGTAGTGAAGTACTAACTCGGAAAATTCATGATATAATATTGAACTTTACACTACATTTTGATACAAATAAATTTGCGTTACGTTGCTTCATTGCTTTACTTTATATTACGTTTTATATTTTATACTTTATATTAGCTTTTTACGGTAATTTAAAATTTAGCATTTACATTTTACTTTACATTTGCAACATGTTAACCTTACGTTAGTCTATGTTCTCTAAATTTATGTTGGTTTACATTCTTATCTTCACATTTTAGCCTGAAATCACAATCGTACCCTCACTTGCATTATTGACTTATTTATTTGTTATCTCGTTTATTTATTTATTTATTTATGTTATTTAGTTATTGTACTTTTTAGTAAATTCGGCCCATTCGAGGTCTCATGCGATTTTAGGCTATTTTTTAATTTATTTCTGTTTCCGTTTTCTCAAGCATTGGCCAGCTGCGCCAACAGGCAATTTTACGTTTGTAGCAAAGCGTTTATAAAGCTCGAATCGATCGAAAATTTAACGGACGACGAACGGTTGGCGTACGAAAAGCTGGCTCGGATGACATTTACTAGGCATGCTACAACATTGTGGGCAGTGGCGGATTCACGATTTTTCTGACAGGGGGCGGAACCCAAAAATTCTCCTGAAAGTGTCTGATATTGTTCAAAAATTCGTATGATGAGCTTAAGATACCTATTTTTCGCTGCCCTTTGCTAGCGTAGAGAGTCTCACCAGGTGGGTAGCAATTCCCACCACTGGACCAACGCCATACCGAACAAATCGTAGATGGCCGGTGCCCTACTTGAAAGTAGAACGCTGTGTATAACCAACGGTTGAAACATCAACCTGACGGGTTATACACAAGAAGCGTCTGCGAGCAGAGAACGCTCGACAGGACTTACGTGTATGTGCACCGCACTTACACTAGACAGACTTCATCTGATGGAAAAAGTAAAGAATTTTCGAAAGCTTTTTTTCTGAAAAAAATCGCATACTTAATGCAGAAATCGACACAAATCACCGAAATAACAGTCGATAAATGATCGTAAGAGCTACAAAACTTTTATTCTATATAAAAACTACTCTTCTCATCAGGGGCGGATTTAGGGGGCCGCCGCCCTCCCCCCCATTGGCCCAAAATAGTGCGCAAAATTAAGGATTTTTGAGCTATTTTTAGCGATTTTCGGGTCAAAACGGCTAATTTTTCCGCCCAAGCCAGGGTTCCGCCTCCCCTTAGGAGTACCCGCCACCCCTTACGAAAATCCTGTATCCGCCACTGCTTCTCATATAAAATTAAGTTGTTTAGAGCGCCGAGAAAGTCTGTAAGTGTCATTGATGAGTACTATTTCGACGCGGAGCGGCGGGAAAATTTGAAAAATCATGATAAAAAATGGCTAACATCATCTGAAAATACACATCTATTCTCCATTGCGCCAAAATATTTTTTTAGACGACAGGAGGGCGGCCGCGTGTCAAAGATTGTCCAAAAGTCTCATCCTGCTTTATTCGATGGCATCAAAAAAAATCGCCAGAAAAACGTAAATTTTTTATAATATTTAAATTCTAATGATTTTTTCGAATTTTGGCTTTTTTTAATTTTAGGTAATCCAAAGTCTCCCCTCACGCGTCCGTACGATCACAATGAGAAACAATAAAACAAAATGCAAAGATCAAAGCAATTATGCAGCCATAAATTAAGAATCTACAGCAGTAATGCAATACATTCAGAAAATACCAAAAAAAAGATGGAAAAAATGGTGGAAAATTTGAAAAATTTTTGGTGTAAAAAGCAAAAAAATCGAGCTTGCGGTTAAAAATCTCATTTTTCTTGCTCGACTTTGCACTTCTTTTAGGTTGGGCTATTTAGCATAAGAGCAAAGTCGATCCGAGGTGGTCGGTCAGCCAAAGAGCTTTTGTGAGCCTAAATAATCTCGAAAACTTGAATAAAAGCTAAACTGCTTAAAGCCGCATTGGTCTGCATTTTTTGATCATTCTCACGAACTTTTCTAGAAAATTTTTAATTCAAATAAATTCGCTGCCTTTATTCTGCATGATTTTCCGCTGAAAATTTCTCATGTCTTTCCATTTTTACGGAACGTTTGGGTGTCTAACTATACTTCCTTACCTAGAATGGAAACGTGATGAGGGTCCAAAATACTGTTTAAATCAAAAATTTTGTGAAAAAGGGCCTAAAAATTTACCAGGAAATGCCAATCAACATATTTTCCACGCTTTTTTAGCATTTATTATAGATTTAAAGATCACTTTGGCAAAAATCTCCCAGGCTGACCAATCAAACACCCATTCATACTGACCCCTCCTTTGATCAGTCATGCTCACACGTGAGCGTGGGGAGGTTTAGGGGTATGCACCCCCAGAAGTTGAAATAATCAAAATAACCCCCCAGAATTCAAATTTTGAAATTTTTTTTGCTTTTTCAGCGATTTTTTAATGCCATTGGATAGTGCTCGATGAGGAACGTCGAAAAATGGTTTTTTTCGCCATACGACCACATTTAAGACCATTTTTGACCTTTGATAAATTTTTTCAACCCCCTCCCCTCAGAATTTCGGTGCTGCCCACCTACGGTCATGCTGCATATCTGATTCTGGTCATTTGCAGACATTTTAAAAGGTTGTACGTCTTTTTATGATTTCTGCAATTGTCGTACTCACCGACTCCCTCTCCTCCGAGAAAAAAATCTGTTTGTTGCCTACGTATGATCGTCGGTCCGGCCTAGGAGTTAAAAATTCAGAAGGTTAGCAGGTGAACTTCATTCAGCTTTTCGACAAAGCTTCTTATTTTCAATATTCGTATGTGGAATTTGAGGATTTTATACCTCTGGAATGAATAACGGAAATTGGTGTCGGAACAATAGGCAGAATGAATGTCGAGAATGGACAAAAATCAGAGAAAAATTTGCGAGGAAACATGAAATCGATTATAAGCTGCTGTTTAAGGGCTGACTGACCCCAAAATTCGCGACTAGCCCTTCATCTGTGACGGAGAATCCCACCACCCAGACCTTTCTTACCAGCCATGCACGTGAGATCCTGAGGTATCAGGACCCCATAATAGAAAAACGATACATTTTCTGAGGAACATGGAGCAAAATGGATTCCGAAAATGTACGAGAGAATTTACAATTTTCATCAAAGTGCTTGAATTGACAAAAAACCGCTGAAATAACGAGGTAATAACGCAATTTTAAGATTTATGACAGTTTTTGAGTTATTTTCGCCAGAAAAAGCTCACTGACTGACACCCTAGACCGGCTGACCTGATCACCATCACGCTCGATTGGCCATGATGTGCATCTATGGTGGCTACTCCTCCCAGAAGTCCAAGTGTAAGCCGCCAAAACGTTTGATCAGAATAATTTACCCCCAGAATTCAATGATCCATATAGCACAGTAATTAAACTTTGCAGAATATTTATAGCTATTGTACTAATCTGATACAATTGGATAGTGACTTACGATGTAAACTTACTGCTTGAATAAAACTGGTTTTTACTTTACTTTAAATTTACTTTAAACTTACTTTTTAAATGTAGGATGTTGATTGAGCTTTGAAAACTGCTTTGTTTGAAACCTACCGAATCGTTTACAATTTTTAGATGCCGTTAGTACGTTGTAGAGCGTGAGTGTAAAGCAGTGATTTTACACCGTAAGTTAATCAATTTTGCAGATTATTACAATAGGCTTATAGCTATCTCCTTGTAAAGTTTGGTTACTGTAGGCTTATATGGATCGGCTAAAAATGCTGGGGGTAAATAGTTTAATAGATGCCAACTTTTTTTTGTCCGGCTCTGAAAAAAATATATTTTATCTATATTTTCTTGAAGATACGGCGTCAAGGATACAAAAACGGGCAGAAAAGTCGAATGCTCGAGCTGCGAGGCCCTTATCGCCGATTATAATCAAATTTGTCCGAATTGCGACACCAAATTTCCGACTTGCGTCGCTTCCGGTCGTCCTTTGATGGAATATCAATTTTGGCCATGTCCCGTATGCAAGCACAGGGCTTATGAAGAGGAGATACTCACTCACAAGTTTTGTCCCATTTGTCACGCCGCGATTTGACATTGTTGAACAGAAATATACCTTTATAAAGTCATAATTATAATGCACAGCATGGCTGATCTAGGGCTGGACCGAGAAATTGAGCTCTTTCGGGCTAAAATGACCTTAAAAAGCGAGTTAAAGTGCTGAATTAGCGTGATAGCGTTAGAATTGCGTTATTCCTAGTGTTGGCAAAGTTAGTAAAATACGATAGAGTTAGGGATAGGGTTCAACCCATTCCAAAAAAGTTAATAGGGTTAGAGTTAACTCTTACCCTATTCCTTTAAAAGGGGTTAACCCGTTTTAAAAGGGTTAGTTGCTATGATGAACAAAGCACGCTTTTTGGCACGCGAAAAATTTGATTCAAAATAGACTGGACTTTTTAAATTGTGCATCTTTATTGAAGTTGCTTTAAAGACAAAGCCCCTTTCCAAATCAGCAAACCCTAAACTTGCAACAATTGCAACAACAAAGATCAAACAATGCTTGCGCTGCTTTTAGGCAGTAACAAGAGCTACCTAGCTTTGTCCATATATGCGTATATATATATATATATATATATATATATATATATATATATATATATATATATATATATATATATATATATATATATATATATATATCAGACATTGCTGTGTACCTATGTACTCGTATATGCTAGCATACCTAGGATGTAATTAAAAACCTCGGAAATGCCAATGTAGTACGTTTAAGCAATTCAAAATAGTACAAGAATAAGACGAAGACAATATAACAATAGGACAGTTTATCGCAAATTAGACTTGAAAAACACTACCAATTCCAGAGTTTCATCACTAAGATTATGTCGGTTTTTATCCAATATGACACTCGCTTGACTGAAAATGCGTTCAGCCGGAGCAGTTGTGGCAGACGACGACGACGGGAATTATTTACTTGAAAAAAACTAATAAAAATCGTAAGTTATAACTGCACGAATGAATAACTTACTCACCTTTTTAACCCTTTCTCGGTTGGAAATTCAAAGAGTTAGGGTAAACCCCGATGGTCACTAACTCACCCAAAATAGGGTTAACTCTATTGAAAAAGTGATGGGTTAACCCTATTTTGGGTTTAGTTAGAGTTAACTCTGCCAACACTACTTATTCCGCAGTTTTATGGCCAATTTCACAGCCTTCATTTTCATTTTCTACAAAAAAATCTTCTATTTTTAATTCCCACCAATCGACAGACGCCCAGAATTAAATTTTAATTGTTATTTTTGGCGACTTCGCCCAATTAGAATTTGGCCGCTGCCCGCCTATGGTATAGGATCCCGTAAAAGCCCCTATCCCATTGCAAGGCTGGCCATTATTAGCTCCTCCTAAGTTAACGGATCGATGGAAGGGGCCACGAAATAATTATTGGGTAAACAAGAGCCAAAAACAAAAAATTTTGAAAAGAAACATTTTTTAAATAAAAATCGCATTTTTAAAAGACATATATAATGTAATTGGGCATAAATTTTTAAATCTATGTCCGATAATATGCCGACAGATTTCGATGATAGCATTAATTTTATATATTTAATTATCGTAATCTGTCGGCTTACTCTTGGAAAAATTCTTAAAATTTATGCCCAAACTTATGGGAAACAGGCTATAGTTACTTCACCATTTGTCACTCCGCGATTTACTAATATTGAGCAGAAATACATATTGTTCATTGGGTCATCTAACACTAGCTCCGCTAACTCAACGGACAGGTGGACCGAAAAAACAATTATTCGGCAAAAAAGGGAAGGAAAGTCCGAATTTTCGCAAAATACGCAAAGTGGCGAATAAATTTTTTTTACGAAACTCGACCAATCTTTTTTGAAACTACTACTTAACTTAACTTTTCCAATCGAATTAGGCTACGAAACTGTAGTCTGATCCAGTTTTGCGCTTAAAATCGGAAGAGATTCTATAACTTAATGTACTATAGAATATCAATCTCGTCGTTTTTCAGTAAAGCTCTCAAAGTAAATGAAACAGATTACATTCTCGAAATCTTGTGCTTGGCTCCCAACTTTCAATTCAGTGTAAACTGACTGGAAAAGCGGTTTGAACTGAAGTAGTAATTACGATACTGCGCATAGCAATTGATGATTATAGTCTGTTTAACATAACTTTTGGCATAAATTTTGAAAAGTTTTACACCGACAGATAGCGACGATTGATAAATCAAATTAATGCAATGATCGCAATCTGTCAGCTTATTGCCAGAGATACTTTTTAAAACTTATGAACAAGCTCATGTGAAAGAGATTATTGTTCTTATAAGGAAAAAACAAAAGCAGTCGAATGCGGTGTAAAACTTATAGTCTGTATCGTTTATCCGATAGCTTTTTCCGTATGTGTTTTAGGAGGCTACAGTAATCCTTTCTTTCTTATTTACTGTACATTCGATCGGCTGATAGTCCGGGAAGTCTTTCTTGCCGTAAATGAATTTTAGATCTCATTGTAGCTACATAGCAAAGAAGGGTTTTCAAGAACATTTTTGCTGAATAATTTATTCTCGTCTTCCAGCAGATCAATCAACTTATGTACTTCGCGCATTCAGCTTATCCTAAGCTGACACTCTAAACTCAATAGACTAAGATGTTAAAAAACGCAGCTAACTCCCGCAGAGCTCAGTGGTAAAACGTCTGCTTGCCGCCGAAGCAACCCGGGTTCGATTCCAGCCGATAGCTTCTTATTTAGCGCA
Source organism: Mermis nigrescens (assembly GCA_036768485.1). Classification (NCBI taxonomy): domain Eukaryota; kingdom Metazoa; phylum Nematoda; class Enoplea; order Mermithida; family Mermithidae; genus Mermis; species Mermis nigrescens. The sequence continues at coordinate 299,455 of JAVLUZ010000004.1, read as the reverse complement.
CTTACTGTAATATGTCCCAGGACCGATTGAATGCCTAAATTAAATTTTTATGGGAAAATGAAGAATTCCAGCCACTCGGTATCATTGAGCTGATCTGCCGAATCACAGTAATCAATGTTGTTTCGCTTACTGTTGCCCTTGAAAGATTTACTAGAAATCTCGCGAATATACGAAACAGGCTATAGTTTGCGCTCTTGTTGTTCAATGAATCACATGTATTTTTAGGATTAACTAAGCCCTAGTGCTTAGTTAGCCCTAAAAACTGTTTCCCCTACAGCTATAGCGGGACACGGTTTGTGCGGTTTTTTGAAGATAGATAATAAAAAAATTCGCAGCGAGTGGTTTTTGTCTTTTTATACTCAATACATAAGTTGTAATTAGTGTGTAAAGTTTTGACGTAACGCTCGCATACAAACCTATGAGGGTTTTCTCGCCCAGCTTGAATACATTTAGGGATGAATACCTCATACAATTTAATAGCATTTAATTGATGAAATTTTGACGAAATTTTGAAATTTGGAATGAAATTTGAAAATGAAATTTCCAACAAAAAAATGATGAAATTTTCCAAATGTGCTTTTTTGTTTTTTTTTTTAAATTTAGCATTATTTCTCGAGTGGGAGTGTTAAAAGAGTGTGAAGATCTGTGGGTGTAAGGACAAGTTTTGGTCGTGTTTTTGCCTTCTTTCTGCCAGCCAACAACTCAGATTATGAGTCCCGAGAAATTTTATCTGATTGAAATTAACAAACGACTTATGGGCTATTTTGTATGTACTACCAAACTTTCTTACACTCAAAATGGAGGTATAGTATGATTCACATAACTTCGTGCATAAATTCTAAGAATTTTCATCGACAATAAGCTGAGGGATACGATAAATATGTTAAAAATCTGCCAGCTTATTGTCGGAGATACTTTTAAAATTTTTGACCGAGGTTGTGTGAAATAGAGTATAAATATAGGGTTTTAGACATTACATTCTAGTCGATGGCGTAAAAAACGGGTTTTGTCTAGGATTTCTCTGTCTACTTCTCCGCTTACTAGTCGGGACAAACCAGAAACCAAACCTCATACGTCAGATGGGCACATTTGTTTACACTTAGTTGGTGTAAAGTGGTTTACATTGACGTTTATCTGACTTCAGACCATTGTGGAGAGAGAATTGATCATTTCAAAAATGTTGATCGTAATATCAGAGTTACGAATCCGAATAGAATCTTCTTTACACTCGGTAGTCGTAAATTTACACTGAAGGTTAACTCCAATTCTAGGACGTTGTTAACTTCAATTCTAGAGCGTTGTGGAAGCCCAATTTTTTTAAAGTATTTATGTAAGGTCAGGATTACGAATCTGACACTTAGTTTTCTCTATACCCAATAGTTGAGTAAAGTTTATACAATTCAGCTGTTGTTGAGGCGCAAAGTTTACACTACAAATTTACTTCCAGAGCGTTGCAAAATGTGAACTTCTTTTCAAAATATTTTCTCTAAGGTCAGAATTACGAGTAGGACTGTACATTTTCATGACACATAGTACTTGTGTAAAATTTACACTTGGTGTTGCAAATGCTTTTTTTCCGGAATGCTCCATGTAACGCCAGGATTACGAATGTGAGTGCACGACGTCATTAAACCCACTAGTTGCATAAAGTTTACACTGAGGACATTTAATCTTTTTAAATGCGGTAAGGTTGTGTTGTTTAAGAAAGATGATGCTGAAGTTCAGAACAATCTGGTTTTAGACGTTCTTGAACTGATGCCTTTGTGGCATGTTACCGTATGTTTCTACTGTGTGATTTACTCGAATCCTACTGAATAAAATAAAAGTAGAGTACCTACTAGCAATGAAAAATTTTTCAATGGAACAAAAGGATGAATATGCATTAAGACGAGGGAAAAGTTATCTGTCAGGTTCGTGGTGCAGCGTTTTCCTTTTACCTACTGATATCCGCCTAAGCTGAGGGGCTTGGAAGTTGGGGGTGATTCCTTCTATGCGATGTATAGATAGATTAACGCTTTAGGTTTTACTTACAGTATGTACATGTTCGAAATTTGTACAAAAACGATATTCAAAGTAAGATTCGAAATAATTCACATATAACTTGATAAGCGTCAAAAACGAAAGAGGTTTGACGTTGCTAAAATCTATGCCGATGACAATAAGATAGTGAAGCTGACCTAAATCCAGTGAACATATAAGCTTAAGAGTCTGAGCGCCGAAGATGTAATAACGGTGTCAGCTTAAGAAGCTGAGCCATACTTTCAGGGCATCAACAGTAAAGGCCGAACCACTACCTCAGGGCATAACCGGCAGTGTCAGCAGCGAAGGCTGGCCACACACTGTGGCATCAGCACATTACAAGCTGAGCAATTTTTCTTACATCTGTTCGGTTTTATACTGAGCTGTGTCTGGTGTTTCGGCCAGAGGCTCGTAAAATGTACCTGGTCCTGAGCGCTTAATTCGGACATTTTTATTATCCTTTACATGCGTATATAGCTTGCTAAACATTTTATGCGGAATCGCTGACCTTTTGACCGCGCCGCTTTCTTCTATAGACTTCCTGAACTAACATGGTATTCAGGCTACATAATATTATCTTTCTCACCGTTTACCCTTTTTGGGCTTATATGCATCTCAACGTGTTTTAATCCGGGAATGTCCGGTTTAAACGGCCTTTGGATTGTCGAAAATCTTTCATTTTATGGGCGCGTGTTAGTTTGATCGGCCTTAGGATTTTATGAGAGAAAATATTAATCGTTCGTTACTTTTATGAACTTTTTGCGGCAAAAGAAGCATATAACCTAAAAGTATTAGCTCACGCTGCCGTAAATTTAATCTTGTATTTCCTCATAAAAGACTATAATGCTAAAGCGCGCATCTTCTATATATCTCAGCATCGCTGTCGCAGATTATTCGCATCGTCCATATAATATTTACATAGAGAAACATTCGCACTAAAAGGTCAAATAAATTTCACCTGCACCTAAATATATACATAAATCGTAATTATCAAATATAGTTTGGCTTGGCTTCACCTTGACATATCTATGTCTGCATGCGAAAGTTGTTAGAATCTACTAAAAATTAGACTTCCGCTAAAAACCGCAAAAAATCGAAGTATATTCTGCGGCTTTTGAAAAAGCATACCCCCACAAATTACATATGTTCACTGGCTCAGAAAAAAGAGATGGTGTAAGCTTTGATGTGTTTTAATGACCGATTTACTTTCTTATCAGTAAAAATTTCTCTTCCGATATATAACCAATATTTAGTTAATCGTCAATGGCTTCATAAAATGAATTAAGACAAGCAAACCACCTCGTTTGCTTGTCCATAGCAGTAGTTGCCGTATTAGCGTAAGAATGTACATTCATTCAAAAAATATATATTAAAAAAATACTTTGATTTTTTTGCTTTTTTTAGTGGAAGTCTGATTTGTACTAGATTCTTACAACGTTTACAGGCATACATAGGTACTTTCCCTAGTCCCTCCTTTTATGTCCTTTATGATGCTTAGTTATAAGTATATTCGTCATTTTTATCCCATTGGATTTGAATTTGGACTAAAATTTTGAAGTCGTATGTCTCGATAATTCCTTGTACTTGTAGATGGGTAAAAGAAATGGTGTTTTTTGAGCAACTTTTAGCAAGCTCAACACATTGAAGATGAGGAAATCTTTTTAATAAAAAATTAACATCGATTTCAATCATATTCAAAAAATGCGTCGTGCGAAATAGCCACATAAATGATTTCTAAATGTTATATTCAAACGTGACTCTAATAAAAAATTCTTTTACTTGTTTTGTACAATACTGGTACAGGTACATCGTAGCGAAAAGCAATAAGAAAAATTTTAGCTTTTTAGAAGACAAGATTTATACAAAGACGATAAAGTCGGCGCGAGCGCCCGAAATTTGTGGTTTATTAGCTCAAAGATGTGCTCATGCTATTCTAGCGATATTCCGAATGCGTTTCGATAAGATTTAATTTTTTTAAATGGGGAAAGCCCTTCTAAAAATACTCGTGCTTTCAAAATTTTGGAGGGGGTCAACTTCCCTAATCGCCCACAGCTACTTGCTTTATTAGTTGGGCTAAAAAACGAGACTTACCTCGTATATTTTGGCTGCGATTATAGCATTGATCTCATATATAATTATCGTATTCTATCGCCTTACTGTTGATTAAAATTCATAAAATTTATGCACGAAGTTATGTGAAACAGACTATACCTACTCTAATACGTTGCACATGTCTTTTACTTATTTCACCAATAGTTGAAGAAGAAAATTTGACCATTTTTTAAGCCACTCTTTGTAAATTTACGCGGGCAGCTTTTAAATCCTGTGGGTCTGACTAGCGTAAAACCGGCCGAAATCTCAAAAAAATTTACCAAAAACTCAATTATAGAGGGTCTACCAATTTTTAGTAGGTCTACCGGGTTCTTCGGTCGGAGGGGAATCTAGACCCCTAAAACCCCTCCTATGTTTTTTTTGTAAAAGTATGCGAATATTTTAATTGAATTATATAAACACGGACGAATGCATATGTATTAGAGCCTATTTACAGACAGAGCTCCTGCTACATTTATTTGTTTCTTGTTGCCGAAACAAACTTGCAAATGGTAGTAAACATCAGAAAATCTGATCGTTATTAAATGAGAACTCGAATAACGAATTGAGCTGAATTTCTCGCCATGCTCAGGCAACTTGGTTTTCATTTTCTCAATTATTGCAGCGCTTGCATAAACATGTTTATTTAAAATTTTATTAAAAATTACTTTTCAAGTTAAAATTAAAAATTCATAACATCAGGCTTAAAAATTGCTGCATAATTCGCCTTGAGCGTACGAGTAATAGTGACATCTTTTCAGGCGGCTGATGTCCATTTTTATGTCGACAATGTTGCTCGACGACTGTTGTTTTCATCAAAATTCGTCCATATTGCAATAAATTTTATTCTTATAATAGAGTACTATCAAAAATTGCGAAACAATCTAATTTATTCAATTATTTTGTTTATATATTCAATCGGCTATTCTATTCTTCATACACATTTTATTGAATACCTTACCGGATCTCTTTCCTGACTATTAAATCTGAGTGAATGTTGATCTTTAAAGAGCGATTGTTGTAAAGTAATTTGTAGTAAATTGTAAATTTGCCTAATAAGTGGTATATCACTACTTTAATAATTGCCCTCGTTCAATATTTTCTTGTTCAATTATTCAAAACTTTAACTATATATAAATACAGATTTTTTCCCTTTTTATCAATTTGGAACGCACAGTCATTCTTTCCGTTCTATAATGGTAATGAAAATGTTTTTGTACAAAGCCCCTTTGTGCATGTATGTAGATGGGTATCGTTACACTTCATGTGCTGTAAAACTGGGTATTTTGATTTTGGAAGTATATTTTAGCCGATTTATTCTTACTTGATAACGACAAATGCAAAATGCTTAGTTTTTTAATATTATTTTCGTTTTAGGTGGAATATGCTGTCTTTTTTGTATAAACAGTTCAGAATACCTTGCTGATTGTTGACTCGAAGCACCGACGAATGTAATTATTTTTACCGTCTTTAGCCCAATTTTAAGTCTTTTTAAGACAAAACAGAAAATCGTAAAATTTTTACAAAACAATTTTGACATATCTGGCATGAATTCAAATCAATTTAAGGCTTATAATGGACAAGCAGCGCCATTTGCCGAATCAGCTTAAAATGCCGAAAATGTCATGGTTCCATCCTTTCTAAACGCGATTTCCGCTATTACAAAGACGTATGGGACAGACAATTAATAGTTCCAGCGCTAAGCGTCTTAAATTTCGGGAATTTTTGATGTTTATCCAGTTTTTGGCATCCCAAAAATCTTTGTGCAGGTAACAAAGACCAACCCGAAAAATCTTTTTAGGTACATACTTGAAAAATCGTTGCTGGAACTAAAACCGCGAAGTCCACCGGGCTAGATAAATCAAGCATTCCAGCCTAAAATTTTTATGACCACAATCAACATAAATTGGTCATTATCTCGGAAAAATTGACAAGATGGTCCGTAAAGACCGCAATTTTAGACGTTTTTTGACATGCCCTATCCATTATAATCATTAAATTCGAATTTATTGAAAATTTTCTTACTCAAAAGGCTTTTGAAAGTGACGTTTGTCGCTGATGCTCTAGTCAAAATTATGGGAAATGCATCACATCTAGCGCGAAGCGCCCAAAATTAGATGATATCACGTCAAAGGCATGCAATTTTTCCATTTTTTTCGTGCAATATCTTTACCTTTCAGCAAAAACTTTTCAAGCCTATGGGGGCGGCTGTCCCTCCCTAAAAACTGGCCTTGGCCACAATCTAGGGCAAGTTTTGATACTCGGACCCGGCCTCAATGAAAATGGTGGCTCGCAAGCTCTAAGATTAATTCAGTTGGAGAGAATGTTTTCTGGATGCATAAAAATTCTTGGGAAAATGTCTTTTTTCGGTCTAGCGACGCGTATTGGTCGACCAGAATGCGACTAAATTATGCAAGGACTAAACTTAGTAAATATTCATTCAGAAATCCTTGAACAAAATTTGCATATTTTGATTGATATGCTGCGAATCAATCCGGGTTTTACAATTGACCACTAGTGCTAAATATAGCTTGATTTGCCGAAAACGCAACGCATACGAAAAAAACATAGCCGAAAAATTGTTTGACCCGGTTAGCAGATTTATTATGCCTATTTTCCGAGAAAAGAATTTTCTGTCAACATTCTACGCTATGCTTGTGATCTACATTTTTACCTTGGTAAGCTTGCTTTAGCCTTTTCTCGTTAAGATTTGGAAATGACATTCCACGCAATCAATTTATAATTTAAGAAGTTTAATCGTATAAAAATGTTTATCTACCCTTTTGGGTGGTACTCACTGATTAATTTTTTATGCAAATGCAACCAGACGTTTATGACGCAAGAATTTCGAGGGTTTGAACCCCGAAGAGTGGAATTTCATTAATTTGGCTTGTTTGGTCACTCTGAGTATAATTCGAGGATATAAATCTTCAAAATTTTCGACATTGCACTTTTGTAAAAAAATTAAGAGCGGAATATGTGGTCCATAATTCGAATTTCTGACGAGAAACGCCAAAAGAACCTTTAATCCGAAAAATCGCTACAAACTTCAAAATATGGCACTTTTAATTCTAAGTTTGAAAAAACAATTTAGGAGAAAAAGACCGAAAAATTGGTAGTAGGGGCAAGAAAAGTATTTTTGGATGCTCTAATCGAAATCTATCCATTGTTATCAATAAATCGCGAAAAAACAGAAAAATAAAAATTCTAATCTATTTGGGTCTTATTGAATCTGCGGAATTATGGTATAAAGACCTCTAAAACGTTGTTCACGCCTTTGCGCGTCGCGTCTCTGACCACAGAATAAAGGTAACTATAGATAAGAAATTTTAAAGAGGACATTTGCACGATTCGTAAAAATTTAGGAGCGAAAATTAGTTGTGAGAAAAAATTCAAAAAAGGAGATTTTCAATCGGTATAACAGTGGCAAATGCTCTTATTTAGAAAAAGACACTGATTATATAATCAAGCAACGTTATAATTTTGTAAAAAGTATTTAAGATGCAACTTTTGTAAAAAATTACGCAAAAATTAGGAAACTTCTGATATAAATTTCTGCGGACAAATATTGAATATAATACTATAAAAATAATATTTTATACACATCTAAAAAATGAATGAATGAAAATTAAAAAAATTAAGAAATCATATTAAATATCTTATTTCAAACGTTACAACGCCTAAGCCACAGTTCGTCTATTGAATTTAGCTTAAAGAATAGGTCAATTAGCCAGCTTAAGTTTCAGGTCGCAAGATACTAAAAATCAATAAAAAAATATATACAAATTTGAAAAAATAAACGAATTAAACGGACATAATACTAACGGTCAAGTCCTAACTGTCTACAATCACTTATTGCCGATTCGCTTCCCTTTCAATATTCTCTGTTTGTTGGAATAAAAGCTACATATGGACTCGAGAGTCTGGAGGATTACCACTGAGCTCTCAGAATTCCAGAGACCCCAGATTCAACAGACCCCAACTTAAATTTTAAAGAACATTTTTCAAGAAGTTTTTCGCGACTATTTGATGCTAATGACTAGAAATCCGTGAGAAAATTTTAAAAAAACGATTTTTTTTTGCCTGAACCCATATTTTTCCCGCGCTTTTTTGACCTCTAAAAATTTTTCGAACTCTCGTTTGCTCACCTCCTCAGTATTTTGTCGCTACCCATGCGAACTTTTTTACGAAAGAAAAAAACGATTCCTTCCTTGAAATATCTATTTATGGTGCGTATTTTGATTAACACTGCATTTTTGAAATTTTTCTTTCAGTATAATTTATGCATAAAAACTTAGGGAAATGTATATAAATAAAAAAAAAAATTGAGTAATAAAGAATATTAATGAAAAAATTATAAAAATTAGTTTAAAAAAGCGAAAACATGATAATTTTATACGAAATCGATCTGGCTAGTCAAATTTTTCGTAAAATCTATGACGAAAGCATTGAATTTGTGGTAAGAGCACGGCCGGACTGAGGGTCAGCCAGACAGATTTTTTGCGTTAAACTGGTTTAAATACTGAACTTACACAAAACTATCTTATCCCACAGTTTCAGTCTGCTTAATTTCTAGCAGTTACATATGCAGACAATTTTTGATTCATTTTTTGGCTTTCATTCTGCTTTATTTTCCTTAAAAATTCCCCATTTATCCATTATGGGCGCCTACCCCATACATCCCTTCTCTCAAGTTCTTATGACCACTCGTACATGGATCCATAGCATAGCCGGTAGGGGTCAGCTCGAGGGGTCAACCTGACAGGTTTGGTGAGCTAAAATCATATTAAAAAATAAATACGCGAAAGCCAACTTTAAAATATCATTAAAATTATCTTAATTGAACATACCATCGGGTCCAGTTCGGGCTATTTTGCAAAAAGTTTAGATTTCTGCCCGGTTTTAAACTTGATTTTCATTTTCTTTCTTATGCAAATTTAGGCTTTGGTCTATGCGTAACCAATATCTCCTTTCGGGGGAACGGGGGAAGGATATTGGGCGAAATTCTTGATATCCTATACCTCAAGCAACCTCAACAGATACACGAGGATAATGACATTTTTCTAGCGTTTCTCGACGAATTCTACACCATGGTGAGTAAAAACATTTATTTAATCATCTAAATTTTGTGCTTGTGTCACAGTTTGATATAAGAAAACCTTACGCTTTGACTGATTTTTCAATACCCAGACCAAGCTTGATTTAGAATAGTTCTAAATTCATGTCTTCACATTGAATTTCGGGCCTTCCAAAGAGAAATAATAAGGAAAACAAAAAATCGGCGTTTAGCATTGAAATTTTTTTCGTCATTTTCGCCATTTTTCAGTCAAGTCTGGGTATCTAAGATAATAAATATAATATAAAATAAGAAACTCGGCGCCAAGCGCCGGGAAACTTGAATTTTAGTAGCTTACAGGGTACTAAAAACCTGTCTTAGCTGCCTTTTGTAGTAGACTTAGCAGGGATATCTGTAAAAAAGGAAATGTATTCCCATTTAAGTGGCAGCCCTCGCCATAGCCTGCCTACGCCTTATAGTCTATAGCCTCTACTCCCCTTCCTAATTGATTACGGAAGGGAATTGAGACCAAGCATGCACGGGGGGTCTGGTATCTACACCTCCAGAATGGGCAAATAGGAAAGTTTTCGGGGAAAATGAGGCGAATTAAAGGCCAAAAATGGATATAAATTGAAAACTTTCTTCAAAATTGCTTTAAATTGACCAGAAACTGTGCAATGACATAGTTTTAAAGCTATTCTACAACTTAGACCAGTTTTTCGAGGTCATTTTTAATCTAAAGAAAGCTTGATGTACGACCCCTAGGACCGGCTGACCCTTCTCTACACCTATGGCCCCGTCTGGCTGATACCTCCGGCAGACCTAAGCATTGAATTTTTCGAGCTTTCTTCGCGACTTTTTCCTTTCAGACCTCTACAGAGTCTAATCGCTGCTGTCCACGTACGCGCGTCCCCCCGTGATCTGTTTTTGACATGTTCTTTTGTAATTTATCCATATAAAAAATTAAAACGCTAATTATTAGGTTTTGGCCAACTTTCTTATCGGTGCGTTGGCCCAAAAGGCAACAGAATCGAAGAATATCAGTAAAAGCAATTGCGCAACGGCAGCTCCGCACGGCGATCAGATCAATCAGATAAATATCGAAGTCAAAAACATAATGGGGAAGAGAGGTCGGCATAAAAGAAAACGTCTGTGTTCTGATCCAGCTTATCGTTTGGATGCGCTTTGTCAATAATAACCCAATTTTCCACTTTCACTTGTTACATATATTGGATTGATCACGCTTCATTAAAACTTATGATGCGGAAATATCTGTCCTTGGAGTAACGATCTGACACATGTGCTTGGGAAGGTTTATGGAATCCGTGCGGGACAAAAGAGTGTTTACTAAAAGTTGGTTTTACACTTGCTAAATTAAGCATTCGATGAGCTTTCAGCCGACACCTTATTTGTTATGTTAACATGGAAAACAATTCGATTTACAAGCAGAAAACTTAGCGAAATTCGTGAAAAACCAAAAACCTTTAGAGACTGCCGCTTCAAATTTAAGGTTTTGTGAGATTGCAGAACGAACCATCGATTTATGCTGACCGACACTTTTGCTTCTTGGACAGAACTCTTCAAAAGCAACTATTTCGGCTAGGTTTCCTGCTCGTATTTGAAAAAATCCGTAGCGTTCAAAGACCGGAATCTGCACGTTTTTATGGGCATACTGTAAAAATACATCCTTTTGAACATTACATTAGGGTGATTTAACTAAGTCAGCTAAATTAAATTCTTTTGGAAAATCGAAAATGATAAAATGAAAAGAGTTTTTTTGGAAAAGTCTTCAACCTTATTACAAAGTCAGGGAATTATTAACTTGCGAATCACGAACTAATCTTCATTGTAGAGTGAAAACGACGTGCCCCCAGAATGGCTATTCACCACAAATGGGCTGGAGGTTTGCATCCCCAAGCTCGGTTTCCGGATGAAGGGGCTAAAGCTGACCCCAGGCTTAAATTCGATATATTTTGTCGGGGTGAGGGTTAAATAATTTATCCCCGGTTCCCGAATGAATGGGTTAGTTTAACCCCCAAGGCTTAAATTTAACCCTTGGGGTCAACTTAACCAACCCCAAAGTTAATTTAACACTTGGAGTTAAGTGCGTTATATGGTGAGCCGACATTAGAGCGCACGACATTGAGAGCGCGCGAAATTAGAGCGCAGCGACACTAGAGCGCGCGACAAAAACGAGCATGCCTTTGAAAAAGTCATCTCACAGTCGAGACTATTTGCAACGATTCATATACTTTCCGATTCGAAATTGGATACACTTTCTATTATAACGGGGCAAAGTTGACTACCTATGCATGAATATCTCGGTATCAGGCAGTGATAAATGCATACCGTTTCTTTTGTTTTGTAAAGCAATGTACAGACTTTTGAATTCTTTCTTTACTTTCTGGTTGAGTTGTACACTGGTTGAATTGGTGGATGGACGAAAGTAGGAATTGTGACTTTTTTACTTACCTTTGGAAAAAGGACAGTAACGTTTGAAGCAGTAGGTTTTGTGTAACGCCATTATACCCTTTACACTTATTTGCTTGACACAGATTACGGTATTCATTTTCAAAATTAAGGATCAATTAAATAAGAGCGAATAGTGAAGACACCGTAAAAGTACTTTCTAAATTTCCACAAACCGCATTAACGTAGTGTTTTGATTAAATAAGAAATCATACCGATGTTTTGACAGCGTAGTCAAAAATTTGCACATTCTTGTGTTCTTTACTTTTGTAATTGAATAAGCGCTTAGCCGTACAGTTCCCGCACAGCTAATGTTTAACGGGCTGGAAGCGATGCATCTCATTGAATTTCGCTACCGTGAGCGATAAAAACGTCGGAATTTTCCATGAAGTAAGTTTCTAAGAGCCAAAGATACAACTGAACAAATACTGAAGCGGATAAGTAACCGTGCAAACAAAAGTAAACAATAATACCCGTGCTGTTATTACGATGTCCAGACTTTTAATTACAGGACGTAGGACTTGAAAAGCATGTGAATAATCCATGCTGAGCATTATGTAAAGCTGTTGCAGCATCTCTCACACAATTCGTTTGATATCATGCGTTTTATTAATCATCGATTTTTCGCGCTCTAATGTCGGCGCTCTAATGTCGGTGCGCTCTGATGTCGCACGCTCTAATGTTGGCGCTCTGATGTTTGGGTGCTGCGTTCCGCTGCTCTTACCAACTGAGCTACCGCAGACGATTTAGAAAGTGTAAGTGTTCTACTTACACTCCTCCCCCTTTGAATGAATTGGACTTTGAATCAATAGAAAGCGAGCCGTTTCTATCTCCGTGAGACCTCCTGTGTAAAAAACAGTAGCTGCGACCGGGACTCGAACCCGGGACCACGGTTGACCGGACCGCTGCTCTTACCAACTGAGCTATACATGGCCGGTCCCAGTAGGGGCTAGGGGGCTAGAGCCCCCCAAGACTGAAAAAAAATTTTTAAATACCTAAGGGGGACCAAAGGAAAAAATAGAGGATCGGTCCCACCCAACCCCATCCCATTCGAAAGTTAACATTTGGCGCGATAAAGAATGGATATACAATTTGCAATGATTTTTGGCCGTCAGTGACCATAATTTCTCAAATTTTTCCTGCGCTACGCGCCGGATGATACCTATTAATGACATTTATTTACTTTCTTGGCGACCTGGAAGCACGGTTTTTTGTATTCGGCAAACATTTTTCCCGATGTACAAAGACTTCAGGTCCGTCTTTGTATGTACACGTACGACGATTTTTGGGACGACAAAAACTGCTAAAAAGGCTTAAATTCGCGAAAATTTTCGGCGCTTCGCGCCGGAGTGCGTAATTGTGTGTCCTAATCTTTATAATAGCATAAATCGCATTTCGAAAGGATAAACGTCAAATTTTTCGGCGCTTCGCGCCGTTTTGAGAGCAATTCTTAATGATTTTTGCCCTCATAAACCCAGAAATTAGATAAAATACACTACCAAAGGTCGAAAAACTCCTGTTTTTACCGCACTAAAGTCGCTACCATATTATATCATAGTACCCAAAAATTTGTGTGTACAAAATGTACGAGGACTTTTAGGGACCATCTTTGTACATCTACAAAGGGACCTAGTACAAAAAAACACTGCCTGGAAGCAGTGTTTTGTTTTATTTGACAAAGATTTTCTGGATGTACAAAGACTTTTCGTGACCGTCTTTGTACATGTACCATGATTTTTGCGAAGACAAAAATTGCAAAAAAGGTCTGGAATTCGCAAAAATTTTTCGGCGCTCAGCGCCGAAAATGAGTAATTGTGTGTTCAATATATGTCTGTTTTAAAACGATTCTTATTGATTTTTGTACTTAGAGACCCAAAAATTAGCTAAAATACATTACCACACTAAAATCGCTACTGTACCATATTATAGTACCCAAAATTTGTGTTTACAAAAATGTACATAGACTTTTGGGGACCATCTTTATACATGTACAAACGGACCTTGTACAAAAAAACCATGCCTGGAAGCCATTTTCTGTTCATGTAGGTTTCAAAACAATTTTAACTAGCAGAAATAGCTATTTTTGCATAGTTTTCTTCTATTTTCAGTTAAAAATTTCGACGTTTCGCATCAAATGCTTCAAATACAGGAAATCAAGCAGTAAATCATGCTTCTAGACGTCTATCCGCTTTAATTTCACAAATATTCCGGCGCTTCGCGCCAGATTTTTGTTAAAGTCAAAGAAATTTAATGATTTTTCCGCACAAAATTGTCTACAATCTTAAAATTTTTAGAAGAAATATTGCGTCAAAAGTGATTTTATGTTAAATTATACAATGTGAAACACCGAAAAAACGCCATTTCGCGCGTAAAGGGAAAATTTTTGGACCTATTTTTGACTGTTTTTGGAAAAGTTGGGATACCGCCCCCTTAGGAAAATTCCAGATTTTGCCACTGCTCATTGTATATGCCGATTAAGCACCGTATACTGTAACACAAATGTAATTGTCAGTTTTGCCAACCCAGCATTTTTAATGCCAGTTTGCCATTTTTAGAGGAAGGTCCTTGGCATGGTTTTGGCTAGCAATTTTCGACTTTTAGGCATTTTCTCTTTGGAACTTAAAGTGCAATATCTAAATTGTAATTGTCTATACGTTTGTTAAAAAAATTTGCATGCTGTGTAAGTTTTGGGTCTATAACGATGGTTTGTTTTTAAAAATTGGATTTATAAATTTAAAACGTTATGTTACATTAAAAAACCACAAATATTATTGAAAAAAAATTTTGACAAAAAAATTATATTTTGGCTGAAAAAGATGCGGTATGATCAGAAATGCACAAAAACGACGTTATTCTGTGCCCCTAGCTGAGTCTCTACACACAAAAATGGTCGATACATTGCGAACAAACTATGTACCGGTTAGCCCCCCAAACAAAAATCCTGCGACCGGCCCTGCTATAGCAGACGATTTCGAAAGTGTAAGTGTTCTACTTACAATATGCATTTCATATCAGAACTTATCTCAGGTTTCCGAATAAAAGGATTAAATTTGTCGGGGTTTAACTTTCTTAATTTTATCTTTTAAGAGTTTACCCTAATGCCATCAAGGATTATTTCTGCAAACTGTATTGGTCTTTCACGGTTTTGTTTTTTTCTCTCACGGTTCTTTCACATTCTTTCACAGTTTTTCTTTCACGATTTTTTCTGCTTTAAATTTTGTGCTATTGTGAGAAAAAGTGAATTTGTTAGTAATATAGTTGATATAAAATGAAATGCTGATTCCAGAATTTTTGATGTTTTTAATAACACTCTGCCAATGCAAAAGAACAGGAAGTAACGAATTATTCGAGTCGCAAAACGCCTTTCTGTCGAAAAAAAGCTCCATGTCAAAAATCATTTTGACCAAAAATAGACAATAGAAAACGGCAGAAAAACGTTATTCTGCACGTAAGTAGCGGGTTTTAAAGATACAAGAAAAACTTGGATATTGATCCTCCTCTGCCTTACAAAAATCCTGGATCCGCCATTGACTGATAATTATGTAGTACATAAGTAGGTCAAATTCATTATACCCGTTACATTTGACAACCGGTGTTTTCGATCGCAAGTACTCGTAGATCCCAATAGTGATAGATGCGAAGTGTGCTTGCTCATGCTAGGATTTATTCAGATTTTTTTAAAATATATATTAATTGTGTGCAATGCAAATTATTAACCAGCTATGCCCTAACTGCAAATGCAACGCAGAGGTACACGAATATGTGCACATTGAATGCACTAAGAATTCACCCCTGAGACTTAATTCAACCCTTGGGGTTACTTAAGCCTGGGGTTGAATTTGATTCGAAACCGGAGATTAAATTATTTTCGGGGTTAACTTAGCCCTGGGGTTAACTAAGCCTAGGGTTAATTTAATTCCAGGTTTACTTAATTCCTTCATTCGGAAACCGGGCCCAAAAGTTAAAACCTCAGATTACAGTAGATCCTAAGAATTCAATTATTAGTAACATTTTTGGCAATTCAACCCATCCTGACCTCCCAGAATTTCCTTGCTGCCCACGTATGTTACTGAACCCCGCAAAATGGCTGCGGCGACCCGCCGAATTGTCGATTTTTCCAAGAAATTATAAGGCAAGAGAACCAGATATGCACGTGGGCAAAAAACGAAACAAAATCAAGATCACAAATGGATAAAGAACATAAATTTTCTTCATACATTGCTTGAAATTGTTTAAAAACTGCGCCTTATAAGATAGATTTAATGCTATTTGGGCATTTATATAAGATTTTGAGTTCATTGTCAAAAAAACTTTTTCTATATATCCGAGTAAAAAGATTCCTAATAAAAGTTTTATTTAATATAGTAAATATTAAGTATCGGTTTGTCGATTTGAATGCAGTTTCCAAATATATTTTTTTCGCTAAAAAAATTTTGAAAGTAGCTATAACCTAAGACAAGTTACTGTGCATAAGCAAAGACATAGAGTATACATGCATGTGGGAAATACAATGATTCTAGTAAAGCACAATCTGCCAAAGAAGTTACAATGAAGCGCCAAGTTTGCACCAGTCACTGACCAAAACATTATTTTTTCTTCTAAGTGTTTGTGCAGCAGAAATATGCTAATTTTTTAAGATACATATATCAGTCTACACAGGCCCCTAAAAGCCTTATAAACTAGCAAAGTAAAATGCTTCGAAAAAACTAAAATGACGAATATACTTGGGATAGCAGATTTTTATAGTCAGAAAAGCAAGGGACTAGGTAAAAAATCACCCATACGCTCAAAAAATTATTAAAATCTGCTAAAAATTAGACTTCATCTAAGCAACACAAAAAGTTGAAGCATATTCTGTGACCTACTGAAGGCAATTGTGGTTTCAGTTTCCGAAAAAACCTCTTCAAAATAACTTATCAATCTGAATCTATGAAAAACACAAATCATATTGTTTACAAACCTTAACTAAACACAAGTCCGTGTGACCGCTGTTGCAATGGTTTAGAAGTGCGGCGAGGCACTAAACACGCACAAACAGGTTTCATCAAAGAAGTTATGACATGGCGGAAAGATAATGAGCGAGATAACCACGCAAATAAATGCAATACTGTAGTGCACAATGATAATCTGAAATTTTAACAGCTCATATATGTAGAATGCCGAAGCAGGCGAAATGTACCTACAGTGGTGAGTAAAACTTTAGAGCCACCTTGCTCAAACAAAGCAGCAAGCTTGCAAAGCCTGAATCGAAATGTGCAAGTCTTTTTTGGGTTCAGTTGGGGTATTTATCGTGATATTAGGGATCAACAAAGCCTGGCGGTCATTCCATAATGCGTAAAATTATGCAAATAATTTTCAATGCCGGAATTTAGTGAAGAAACCTTTCTGACTGCAGCTAAAACTTATTTGCATTGTGGGAGGCACTAGTAAATTATATATCGTTATGCGCTTTAGGAATATTCTGTATCCTGGAGGATTTCCAAATAGTCCTTTCTACATTTGCATATTTTATGAATAAATTCGTTAAATAATTGGAGACGTGCTTAAAAATCGAGAAAGAAAAATTTTTTTCGCATTGCTGCGCACTTGGTTACCAAATAATAGATATAGTGGGATATTTTGAGCCAATAAAGCGATTCTAATCAAAGCTAATTGATGAAATTCACCGAAACCCGGCACAGCCACAATATAATGCGCAATAAAATTCTGGAAAATGTTCTCCTTTTTTCGATGAATATAAGTTTAATATTTCATTGCTGAATCGGAAGAGTTTGCTTACTATTAACTTCTGAAATATAGAAAGTATTATGCACAGTAAAGACGATAGGCTTAGAAAAACATAGTGTCGCTCTTATATTTAACATTCTGATACATATAGACGAATTGGTTTTGCGTCTTATTTCGACACTTTTCAATGTCTGAGGCTAAGCAACAGAGCTCCAATCCAAGAAGCGATCTTCCACAAATTTAGTTTTCGTATTTCAATGATTTTGATCGGATAATGACATCATAACCCGACATAGGCGTGGGTGAGAGCTCGGGAGGGTGCGCACCACACATGGGCGTGGGGGGGGTTTGGGGGGTATGCACCCCCCCCAGAAGTTGAAATAACCCCCCAGAAATCAAAATACCCCCCCCAGAAAAATTTTTTTTTGCTTTTTTAGCAATTTTTTGATGCCATTGGATAGAGCTTCATGAGAAACGTCGAAAAATGGTGTTTTTTTCGCCATACCACCATTTTTAAGGCCATTTTTGACCTTTAAAAATTTTTTCACCCCCCCCCCCTAGAAATTTTTTCGACCCCCCCAGAATTTTGGTGCTGCCCACCTATGGTGCGCACTCTCACCAGAAAGGCCAAACACTCGCCCCCTTGAACCGAAATACATCAACCAAAATTCAATTTTTGTAAATTTTTTTAATTTTTCCGCATTTTTTGATGCCAATGTATAGAACTCGATGAGAAACGTTGAAAAATGGCGTTTTTTGTCATACCACCAATTCCAAGACCATTTTTTGACTTTTGAAAATCTTGCACCCCCAGAATTTTAGTACTGCCCACCTATGATTGTCACACGCAAAGTAGCTCTAAAATTTTGCACATCACTGTACATTATCTCAACACCCTAGCATGACACATTTATTGCAGAACTACAATAAACAGCAGTGAATGTCAAAATTCATTTATTGAGCCTTTTATGTGAATATTGATAATTTTGAAAAATGAGCTTGCTGAGCGAGAGTTGTAAACTAAGAAGAGCTTAAAGTTTAAACCTACCATTAAATTATAAAGAAAATAATAAAAGATTTAAAGCTTTGAGAAAAAGAAAAATAAGGTAAATTAAAACAAATTTAGAGGATATGATGAAACATTATTGTTGAGAATGGGACGATCACGTGCTATGTATAATGACTCCTTGATTAAAAGATCAAAAGATTTGGATGCTCGACTGATAACCTTGAAGCAATCTGATGTAATTGGATGATTGCTATTTGAGATATGTTTGTGAATAGCACATAAACTATCACCCTGAATTGATTTTGCATGCCAGTATGCTCTGCCGTTCTACTCCCAAAATGTCGGCGAGTTTCACCGATGTAACTAGCCATACGGCTAGAACACGTATACTTATATACTAAATTTGAGAGTAGCTTAGCAGGTATAGCATACTTGTTCTTGAAAAACCGGTTGATACACATGACAGGTTTGTAAACATACCTTACTCTAATCTGAGGGTAAAATGCAGATATAACCTTTAGAATTCTGCTGTGTACATTGTAGCCATGCACACCAGTGTAAGGCAAAACAAGAAAATAGCATAGTTTATCACACCCGAATTTTATGTCATCACTCTTACTATAAACTTTTGTCATAAAGTCTGATATGACCTTATCAATCAAGCTAAGCGGATACTCATTTTGCAGTAGAGTCTGCTTCAGCTTGTCAATATCAGAGACAAAAGTCTGATATGAGTTACAAATCATGTGGATACAACTCACAAGTGTCTTTATTAAACCAACTTTATAGGCAAAAGGAATGAAGCTAGACAATTTGGCGTAAAGGCCAGAAAATGTGGGTTTCTGATATGATGATGTGACAAAATCATCGGACTTCCTTTCAACAAGCACATCAAGGAAATTTAATTTCTTGTCACATTCAGTTTCAAATGTGAAATTCATATTAGGATGTTGCTGATTCATATAATCACAGAACTTTCTAAGCTGATTTCTGTCAGAAAACACTACAAATGTATCATCAACATAACGTACATAAAACTTGGGTCTAATCTTTATACTACAGTCTCTGAGCCACTTTGTTTCATGTTGGCTCAAGAAAATGTTGGCAAGAACTGGGCCAAGCGGATTACCCATAGCAACACCATCTATCTGTTGATAGATTTTACCATTACACGTAAAGTAACACTCTTTAACTGCAAGTTCTAGAAGCAGTTTGAATTGATGACAATTCATGTTATTTACTAACATGACATTCTGATCAACAAATATTTCCTAATACATATGTCAATGGTCACATTGAGTTGAATATTAGTGAACAAGCTTTGAACATCAAGACTAGCCATAAAATGATGGCTTTTGAATGTAAAAGCCTTAAGTCTTGTCAGGAAACCACCAGTGTCACATAAAGTGTATTCATTAGTACTTATGTCTTTTAGGATCGGCACAAAATACTTAGCCAACTTATAAGTTGGAGTGTTGATGGCTGACAAGATTGGTCTTAGAGGAACATCTCTCTTATGAGTCTTAGTCAAGCCATATAGCTTGCCATAACTGCATCCTACAGGATTTATACTTTTATAGACATCAGCAGATAGTCCATTCTGTTTATGAACCTTCAGTATATGGGCTGATATGCATTTCTCAACTGAGCGTATGTATAAACTGACAAGGATTACAGTCAATGACTTTGAACTTTGAGATTTCATTCAAGACATCATTCAACTTCCTAATGTAGTCATATTTGTTCAAAATTACTACTTGATTACCCTTATCTGCCTTTAGAACAATGATATTCTTGTCTTTTGACAGATTGCTGAGGATTTCATAGTCACGATTTGATGGATTATCACAATGCTTCTTATCAGAATTAAAGTATGAGCTAAGAGCAATGTCACGCAATTGATTCTTGATCATTTGCATTTTTACATTGTCACAGTTAAGGCAATTTGTTTCTTGAGGAAACCCATCAGTTTCTCAAAAGGTAGCAGATAATCACCATACTCGATCTTCCTAGGTGTAATAGAGTACTTTATACCATTAGACAACACAAGCTTCTCATGAGCTGTCAAAACTCGGTTACTTAAATTAACTACAACCTTTTCAGGATCGATATTATTGACACTTTTATGCATAAGCAAGTTTTTTACCTTCTTGCTATGCAACTGTCTAACATGGTTGAGAGATGTAGACACATTGCGTCTAATGTATGTTAATGCTACTGAGAATCCAGCCAGGATACTCGTGAATTAAACAAGGTAATCTGCGCCTTCAAATCTCTTAGGACTCTTTCAACCTCTTTGATTTTAACTTTCAATTCCTCATTTAGCAGAAGCCTCTGGCATGTTATGTAACATTTAAAACGCTTAAGCATCCTATTAGACACCTTGAAAGCCAGAAATTTAGGAAGCAAATCATTATCAATGCATTCTCTAAGAAATGCAACATCCAATTGAAGCTTATCCGAGTGAAGTTGAAGCTTCTCAACTTTTCTCAAAGTAACACAACTCCATGATCATACTTATTCTTCAAATATATGAATATATCTAGCTTGAAACGAATCTTGAAAAGAAAGGCAATAATAAAGAAAAACTTTTTAAGTCTAAAACTCACCAGGCCCTCCAACCCGCCCTTACCTCCACCCATCCCAGATGTCGTAGCAGAAGTGGAAGTAATCTGACTAACTAAAGTTGTTTGATTGACAGGCGAGTTTCTCCCATTATGCCTTACTTGACCAAAAATATTCGAAAAATTGACTTCAGTAGCAGAGGGGAAGCAATCTGACCAACCAATGCTGCTGGAGTAGGGTGTGGTTCGCTCTCATTGTCCTTCCATTGTTTATCGACTCTCATGAATTTTGCTGACGTTTTGACCAAGACTTTGGCCATCTTCAGAGCAAATTGTAGAAGCGACTGTATGACAAAAGACTCTATGACAAAAGTTTATAGTAAGAGTGATGACATAAAATTCGGGTGCGATAAACTATGCTATTCTCTTGTTTTGCTCTTTACACTGGTGTGCACAGTGCATGGCTACAATATACAAAGCAGAATTCTAAAGATTATATCTGCATTTTACCCTCAGATTAGAGTAAGGTTTGTGTACAAACCTGTCATGTGTATCAGCCGATTTTCAAGAACAAGGATGCTGTACTTGCTATGCTACTCTCAAATTTAGTATATAAGTATACGTGTTCTAGCTGTATGGCTAGTTACATCGGTGAAACTCGCCAACATTTTGGGAGTAGAATGGCATAGCATTCTGGCATCTCATTTGCTACAGGAAAGTCAATTCAGTGGATAGTTTATCTGCTATTGACAAACATATCTCAAATAGCAATCATCCAATTACATCAGATTGCTTCAAGGCTATCAGTCGAGAATCCAACTCTTTTTGATCTTTTAATCAAGGAGTCATTATACATAGCACGTGATCGTCCCATTCTCAACAATAGTGTTTCATCATATCCTCTAAATTTGTTTTAATTTAACTTATTTTTCTTTTTCTTAAAGCTTTCAATCTTTTATTATTATCTTTATAATTTAATGGTAGGTTTAAACTTTAAGCTCCTCTTAGTTTACAACTCTCGCTCAGCAAGCTCATTTTTCAAAAATATTGATAATTTTTTCTCATGAAAATGCGATACTGATAATCGGCTATTTAGCACAGGTCAAAGTTTCCTTCTAAGTTCTTCACTGAATCAGTGAAAAACGTTTTGATAGGACACCTTCTTTTTCTCAGAAGCCATGGGATATACTTCAACTAGCAAAGAAAAACGCTCCTATTGAACAAAAAAGACGAATATACCTGGGATTGTGGATTATTATGGAAATTCTAATGAATGCTAAAATTGAGCTTGCCTTCATGCTAGAGAGACACCAGGCTTTTTTGATACTCTTGTGAATCACAATAAGCATATAGGTACCATTTTTTTAAATTGTTCTGTTGCCTTGCCATGGTACTGTCTGCTTTTTTCATAGCGTAAGTCTTGAAATGTTTAAATAACAATTGACAAGCAATTTTTAATACTCTTTTCAATCTTAAAAGTCGTCTGTTTCTAGCTATCAGGTTTATTTAGTAATTTAAGATAAAGTAAAAATGAAATAAAATAAATGGTCAAATAATAAGCTCTTGCTTTTCAGCCTCACTTTGGAGGTTAGGTGACTGCTGTGTCAAGGGAGATCTTCAAGTAGCTACTCAGCCAAACTACATGCTGAAAGCAGCAATTTGCATGCTGCTTTGGTGAATTTGATTTGTTTTGTATGTCTCATTCAAAAATAAATCAGGATATATAAGAACAAGCTAAAAGTGTCAGGTTTGTGCGTAAAACTATCCTATTATTTTTGCTTAAGCTGGCACACAGACATTAGAGTGCACAACATTAGAGCGCGCAACATTGAAGCGCAACAACATTAGAGCACAGCAACATTAGAGTGCGCAACATTAGAGTGTGTGACATTAGAGCACGCAACATTAGAACGCCAACATTGGAGCGCGCAAAAATAAAGCACAATGACTTTAGAGCATGCAACATCAGAGCGCAAAACACTAGAGCTTGACATTAGAGCATGCAATGTTAGAGCGCATGACGTTAGAGCGCGCAGCGTTAGAGCGCGCAACATTAATGCGCAATGATATTAGAGCGCAGCAACATTAGAGCGCGCAAGATTGCAGTGTTGCAACATTAGAGTGTGCGAAATTAGAGCGCACGACATTAGATTGCATGACATTAGAACGTGCGACATTAGAGTGTGCAACATTAGATAGTGCAGCAGTAAGCCTCACATAATGAGACATGCCGACATTAGAGCATGCGACATTAGAGTGCGCGACATTAGAGTGCGCGACATTAGAGCATGCGACATTAGAGTCGCCGACATTAGAAGCATGCGAAATTAAAGTGCAACAACATTAAAGCACGCAACATCAGAACGCAACATCAGAGCATGCAACATTAGAGCGCACAAAATTAGAACATGCAACATTAGAGCGTGCAACATTAGAATATGCAACATTAAAGCACACAACATCAGAGTGCTGACATTAGAGCATGCAAAATTAAAGCACAATGACATTAGAGCGCAGCAACATTAGAGCACGCGACATTAGAGACGCTAACATTGGAGCGCAAGACATTAGAGTGTGCATCATTATAGCGCCAATATTAGAAGTGCACTTACAATGGTGGCCATTTAAGTAGACATAGACTTTTCCTTTTCACGAAAAAATTTTTGACTTTTTGTTTCTAAAAATTGATATACAAAAATATAACTAGAATACATTATGAAAATCACTTAAATTTTTTGTTTGGTGTGGAAGTGGCTGGTGAGTGAGATAAATGCTCTGCAAAACAGTATCTCCAAACGACCCCCTTGCTATGCTAGTTTTAAAGTTGTAGGTGTTACTTATTTAAGTAAATTTTGATGTTAATTCATTCATCTTTTGTTCAATTGAGTTGACTGATCCGTGTTCTGACACATACCGCTCTGAAACTACGGTAGTAAGGGTGTCATTTTAGGATATTATTTTGTTGGTTTTTATACACTTTATGATAGAACTATACCCTTTTTACTTGTTTTCTTGACTCATAAAATGCAGGATAACTTTACAAAAATTCTGATCTTTTGCTTATTTACTGCAAATTTATGATTGCTTACTGCAGCAATAAATTTCACACTTGATTTGCACAACTTACGGTAAATGCGTACAATTTACTAAAAATTGGGAAAATGAATACCCTAATCTGTATCAAGAAAATAAGTGAAAAGGGTATTATGGCATTACATAAAACCTACTGCTTCAAAAGATACTGTAAAATTTGTACTTTTGTACATCCACTAGTTCAACCAGTGTACAACTCAGAATTCAAAAGTCTGTCCATTGCTTTAAAAAAAAACAAAAGAAACCACATGCATTTCTCATTACCTGATACTGATGTATTCATGCGTAGGTAAATGACTTTGCCCCATTAACATAAAAGTTTTGTAAAATTGCATGAAAAACGTCTATTATGGCTGTGCTCTTATGTCGCGCGCTCAAATGTCATGCACTCTAATGTCACACGCTCTGATGTTGCACGCTCAGATGTCGCGCGCTCTAATATCGCACACTCTAATGTTTTGCGCTCTAATGTCACGCGCTCTAATGTTGGGCGCTCTAATGTCGCGCGCTCCTAATGTCGCGCGCTCTAATGTCGCGCGCTCTAATGTCGCGCGCTCTAATGTCGCGCGCTCTAATGTCGCGCGCTCTAATGTCGCGCGCTCTAATGTCGCGCGCTCTAATGTCGCGCGCTCTAATGTCGCGCGCTCCTAATGTCAGCGCTCTAATGTCGCGCGCTCTAATGGCGCGCGCTCTAATGTCGCGCTCTAATGTCGCGCGCTCTAATGTCACGCGCTCTAATGTCGCGCGCTCTAATGTTGCGCGCTCTAATGTCCGCGCTCTAATGTCCCGCGCTCTAATGTCATGTGCTCTAATTTAGCGCGCTCTATTGTCGCGCAATCTAATGTTGCACGCTCTAATGTCGCGCGCTCTAAAGTTGAGCTCTCTAGTATTGCTCCGATCTATTGTCGCTGCATTCTTATGTCACAGCACTCTAATGTCGTGCGCTCTAATGTTGGCTCACCGCTTAAGCTAAAGGGGACCAAGATTGTGTAAAGTAAACAAATAAAAACATCAACGTTTACTTATGAAAGTTATGTCACCGAGTAAATAAGAAATAATGATTATCAAAATACAAGCAAGTTTAAGTAGTTGCAAAAATATGTTAGAAATACTGCTATAAGATAGCAACACTATCAGACGACGTCGATGGTGAAAGATGAAGGAAGATAACTTTTACCTTGAATCTATGAACGCTAAACCAAGAGACACTGAGCGACTTTTCTAAGTTCTTCCCGGTTTTATATTTAAAATCATCTCTGGCTTTTCCAACAGGAGCGATCGTAAAGCCCACTTTGCTTTCAGCCATTATTTTTCCATTTTTGGTATCTTGTATGCATTGTGGCTTATTTTAAGTATATCTGGTGTGCTTATGAATGTCGACCTTTTGACCACGCCGCTTTAAATCTATTTCGTGAACTCACATGGTCTTTAAAGTCAAATTGTGCTACCTTTCTCACCTTTGCCCTTTTTGGGCTTATATGCATCCTGACTTGTGTTAATCCAGAAAAATCTGGTTTATATTGCCCTTGGGGCTCCCGAAAATCCCCAAACTTCTGGGCGCGTTTCAGTTTAATCGGTCTTGTTTAATCGGTCTTAACTTTTTATTAAGAAAAAGTTTTAATTGGTCGTGATCTTTTAATACCACTATGATTTAAGATGGAAGGTGCATCTCGTTTGAGGCACACATATTTGTTCACGATTGCTGCGTGAATTTCGTCCCTTATAACGTACACATGTATGCTCATATCGCCATCATCATCTTACTTCCTTTCCAATTCGCATCGTCGAATAGTATGACATATTATATACACGCATGATAATTAAGAAGCGCGCTGAATAAATTTACGTTATGATGCTCAAACGTCAAAATAACATTATGAAGTTCCTAAAATAAATATTTGCATGCACTCAATGTATAAAAGGAAAAGTAAACTTTACAATTTCTCGTTTCGACTTGACACATCTCCCCTTAGGGTCAGCCGTTCACATCTGACGGATGTCGTCTGCTGCTTGGGAAGTATTGATGTCGAATGGTCGGCATCTTCAAGGTTCTTATTTCTTCATCTTCCTTTTCACTCAGTTGTTTCTCTAATGTTTCTACCTTTTTGACTTGTCAAGCACAGTATTTTTGATTCGATTAACATATACAGTCTGATTTCTTTTACCATCTATATTAATAATAATATTTGTGTAGTTTACACTCACGATATGATAGGGACCAGTGTAGACTGGTTGAAATTTTTCGGGCGAGCCTTGTGTCATGGCCTCGTTTGTCAGTAGCACTAAGTCACCTATTTTGCATTCCGTATCTTTCGCTTTTGTATTTCGTGCTTCTAAATATTTTTGTTGCAATATTTCTATCTGTTGCTGTAATGAAGTTAGCGCTTCTGAAAAATGTTTTTTGACCTCTTTTTCGTAGGTTAGAAGAGCGACCTGATAAAAAGAACGTTTGTATTGTAGGACTGTATCTCTGGGGAGCGTAGATGTTCGTCCATACATAAGTAAAAATGGACTGCACCCAATGCTCTCATTAACATGCATGTTAGTTGCAAAAACTGCACATTTCATTTTGTTCGACTCAGTGGCAAATCCAGGATTTTCCTAAGGGCGGCGGTACCCTTAAGTGGGGGTGGAACCCTGAGTTGGGCGAAGAAATTAGCCGTTTTAACCCGAAAATCGCTAAAAATCGCTCAAAAATCCTTAATTTTGCTCACTATTTTGGGCCAATGGGGGTGCCGGCCGCCCCCCTCCCGCCCCCCCCTAAATCCGCGCATGGTTCGACTCTATCTAACGATGGCGAAATGTCAGCATTATCTTTAATCCACTGGGTAAATTGGTTTATGTCATTTACCTTGAATGCCAGTGCTTGCTGCATTTTCTGGATTCTGTGGCTTACTTAATAAATTTTCTAGATGTTTGTTTACGGTAACCGAACGCGTATTGGCGTATAATTTTATTTCGTACCCACTCGGGTTTAAAATTTGAATGGGTATTGTGTGGTTTACTGGTATGGTGCAGATAGAATGTGCATAATACAGGTCATCATCGTTTCGGCTGGTTTTAGGTTCGAAAACAACAGGTCGATAATTATCTGATATTCTTGCCATTACTACCTGAGTTGATCGAGGTGAAATGATTTCATCTGAGTTTAGGACTACTGTACTTCGGGTTTCTGGTGGGCGCTAGGTGAGCCCTCTGTATGGAATTGAAATGCCTCGAAATCGGATAGTAGTTTTTTCTAGATTTAAATTAATGTTTTTGAACCTGGAATGAAAGTTTGAGCCTGACAATAATTCTGCCGCACAGTCCTTTCGAAGATGGACTGAAATCGTTCCTTTCACGTCATGAACTAAGATTGTTATCAATGCAGAACACAGAATCTCGATTTCCTCAACATTAACAGTTATTGGTCGAATCGAACTTTTATAAACACGCAAATTTTTCAATTTGTGAGCAATTTCTAAATCTAGGATAGAATAAA
The DNA here is from genome assembly GCA_036768485.1 of Mermis nigrescens. Classification (NCBI taxonomy): domain Eukaryota; kingdom Metazoa; phylum Nematoda; class Enoplea; order Mermithida; family Mermithidae; genus Mermis; species Mermis nigrescens. Next base: position 271,946 of record JAVLUZ010000004.1, on the reverse strand, counting down.
CTGCTCCCGATGTCTAACATTGCTGATACTATTATTTCATCGTTTATGGCTACGTCAACTTGCAATGTAGGTATATTCTTAAATTTTATTTGCCGGTGCCACTGTTGCTATGCTGGCTAAGGATTCTCGGACGTTCCGGGAATTCTAATCCAAGCAACTTTTCGTGGATCTGGCCTGTGCGTTCGTAATATTCGCTGTGGTCTTATTATCCGTCTTAATGCTCCGCCTCATGGAAGAACGCTTTCGACTTATGTATAAGTACGTAAAATAGGCAATAATCGCTAAAATTAGCGCAATCATTAGGGAATTTATTAATAGTTGCACTGGCCCGTTTAGTACAGCGTTAAAATTAGTGGAAAAACTATTTTGTCTCACCGTAATAAGTTTTTCCATCGCATTTTCAGCATTATAGACTGCGGTTTTCCCCTCAGTCCCTGCCCCTATTAGTGTTTCGCGGATGGCACTCGGTTGCAAAGGCAGTTCTGATGTGCAATCTAGGAGTCGGTGCAAAGTTTTCTATGGTTTTTCGGTTTTATAGAGATGATTCCGGAAAAGTTCAAAAGTTGGTTTTCCAGCTGCTAAGCGGTCATGGAAAACTAGTGGCGTATCAAACTGGAAGAGGCAAAAATTTTCCTTCCAGCCAAACTTTAACGGTACTTCTGAAACAAACTAAACCGTGCTCTGTGGCTCACTCCTTTCCACGTCGGAAGATTTCAATTTTCTTACGTAAACACTTCACAGTTTCCGAAAAATGTACTAAATCTTCACTTCCCAGAAGGAGCAAACCAAATTTCTGCATTATACTCTACTGGTAGGCATACGTGGGCAGCAAGAAAATTCTGGAGAGGGGGTGCAAGATTTTTTGAAGGTAAAAAATGGCCTTAAAAATGGTGGTATGGCGATAAAAACACCATTTTTGGACGTTTCTCATCAAGCACTATCCATTGGCATCAAAAAATTGCGAAAAAAAACGAAAAAAATTTCCAAAAATTGAATCCTGTGGGAGTATTTTGATTTCTGGGGGGGTATTTTGGTTTCTGGGGGGTGCATACCCCCAAACCCTACGCCCAGGTGTGCTGGTAGGTATTTATAACAAGTATCATTTATTCTATGGTCGGCGAAGACTTTAGTGACATTGACTTTTCGACAGCCCCAAATTGTTAGAGCGTCCCCCGTGAAATCAGCTACCAAATCCGTCCTCTGGAAAAAGGCACGAGCCTCTACCGTGGGGTCCAAGTACAAAAGCTTCCAAGTCATGTCTAGACTTCTTTGCAGCTAATAATAGAGTTCTAACCAAATTATTCGAAAACCCGAAATCTCTTCTTGAAAAATTCGAATTTCGAAGTAGTTTGATTTTAAAATTTACAGGGTCACGATTCTCTCTTTCGATTTTGGCATGTTTTGGTGCGTCTAATTTATGATTGAGCAAAACGCCCATTTCCCGGTGGGAGGCAAATCCTACCACAACTCCCTGCTCTGAGATGAAAGCATTTTGTATTTCGTGACACTTTTATACTTTTCTTTTATCAAGAAAGCTGCTTGGAGTTCGTCTATGACGACGTTACTATCGCTAACTAAAGCGAGAAAAGTGCCTCAAAAGATAAACGGACAGATTTCTTGGAAAAATTCGCCGCACCAAATGAAAGTGCTTTCCAAATATTTGCAGTTTCTGTAGGTAGGGCGGCACAAACTTACATCCCCAGAAGTCTGAAAAATGCTCCGTCTGGTCCAACTTGCTACCTGACTTCTTCTATGACAAAATTTGTAATCGAAGTGCATACATCTCGGCAACACCGAGAAAATTGAATTTCCAATTTTAAGTCGCTTGTCAAAATCCATTTTGGTCTCATTTTAGATGAATTCCTTAAATTTCTTTATTTTCATAGGAATTTTAACAAATTTCATAAGAGACTGGCTCACTTTCGGTTTTATCCGAGATAATGTCTTTCGGGCCAAATAAAACGGTATTCGTGCACACCGTTAATAGTATACCGTGGCCCCCTAGGACCTTCATCTTATAGCGTGTGTAGTGTTATAACATAGGCAAAGGGGGTAAAATCTTGCGCCCTGGCCCAAACTCGAGGTTGCGCCAGGGCGGAAATGGCTTGGGGTCCTGCCCGAAACCTGCCCAGGGAGGGGGCGCGCGCCAGCTTAGGGCCCAGGGCCAGGGGGAGGGGGTGCAATAATTCAGGGGGTTATTACCCAGAGGTTATTATCCAGGGGCTTATTTCTGAAGAGGCGTAAGTTAAGAACCAGCAGCCAGATCGGGCTCAAATTTTAGGGGTAGGATGAACACCTTATTAGCAAACTATTTCAAAAATTTTGAGGGAGCACCTACAGTATACCAGCATCAGTTTACACTTTCTCATATAGCACTATATTTCAAGAACCAATGGTCGGATTTTGTTCAAATTTTCAGGATATGATGTATATAGGTGAGGCATGCTGCGCACAGAATTTTAGCGCGCAGCCTACAGTATTTCCAGCATTAGTTTACACTTTTGCATAACTCAAGAACCAATGGTCGGATTTTGTTCAAATTTTCAGGATATCATGTATATAGGCGAGGCATGTTGCGCACAGTGTTTTAGCGCGCAGCCTACAGTATACTAATTTACTGTACACTTTCTCATATAGCACTATATTCCAAGAATCACCAGCCGGATCTTGTTCAAATTTTCAGGATATGATGTACAAACCTTAGTTGTGCTATGTACAGAATTTTAGCGCGCAGTCTACAGTATACTACTTTACTTTACACTTTCTCGTATAGCACTCTATTCCAAGAATCAATAGCCGGATTTTGTTCAAATTTTCAGGATATGATGTATATAGGCGAGGCATGCTGCGCGCAGAATTTTAGCGCGCAGCCTACACTATACCAATTTACTGTACACTTTCTCATATAGCACTATATTCCAAGAAACACCAGCCGGATTTTGTTCAATTTTCAGAATATGACGTATAAACCTTAGTTGCGCTATGTACAGAATTTTAGCGCGCAGTCTACAGTATACCAGTTTACTTTACACTTTCTCGTATAGCACTCTATTCCAAGAATCACCAGCCGGATTTTGTTCAAATTTTCAGGATTTGATGTGCAAACCTTAGTTGTGCTATGTACAGAATTTTACTGCGCAGAGTACAGTATACCAGTTTACTTTACATTTTCTCGCATAGCACTATATTCCAAGAACCGGAAGCCGGATTTTGTTCAAATTTTCAGGATATGATATATAAACCTTAGCTGTGCTATGTACAACATTTTAGCGCACGACCTACTGTATGTTGATTTTTTATTTGCATTGTCTTTATAATGCTTAATTTTTTAGCAGTACCTGTCTAATGATGCCATTAGGAGTTATTTTTGCCCAAAAATGAGCAACCAGTTTAGGCAAACATCGCTCAAATTTGATTTTCATGCTATTTTGAGCTTCTCAAAGTTTATCAGAAAACGCCTGAAAAAGGGCGATCTTTGCCTGCTGTTGAACTTGTGAGAATTTTTAAACCCTGAGCTAGCGTTTACTTTATAAACCTCCACACAAAATTCATTAATGAACACTTGACTTCATCCATGTCATCAGTACTGATCTAAAAATTAGCAAAGTTTGGAATATTTTTTGTAAAGTTCGGAATATTTTTTGTAAAGTTTTGAATATTTTTTGTAGAATTTGTAATATTTTTTGTAAAGTTTGGAATATTTTTTGTAGAATTTGGAATATTTTTTGTAGGATTTGGAATAGTTTTTGTGAAGTTTGGAATATTTTTTGTAAAATTTGGAATAAATTTTACATGCTTAAGCATAGTAGTTTTGTAAAGTATGGAATAATTTTTGTAAAGTTTGGAATATTTTTTGTAAAGTTTGGAATGTTTTTTGTAAAGTTTGGAATGTTTTTTGTTAAGTTTGGAAATTTTTTTGTAAAGTATGGAATATTTTTTGTCAAATTTGGGAATTGTTTTGTGAAGTGTCAAATTTTATGTATCTAATCTGCATTTCTCAAGCATCGTTGACTCTATTTTATATGCCCGGTGCAACTCATGCTCCTCTTTTGCACCTGTAAGGATTGATTTTCTGCATGTGAACACTATAAAGGTCACATTGCAAAATTTGTAGACTAATCCATGAATCAGTTCTTCTTCATACATTCATTCCCTTATCGTCAGTTGATAAAATTTGCAAAGATTAATTTGGACCCCTAAATTTGTCAAACCTGCAAACATATGAGGTTTTACCTTTAAATCATCACTTGTAGTATATATAGGGCTCCCATATGTCCTTTTTTAGAGGACAGTCCTTTTATATGCATCAGCGTCCTTTTCTAAAACCTGTCCTTTTCTTGTCCTTTTTGTCGCTACTTAGCCTGAAAAAATCTCTACACAATTACCGTTGTGTCGGATGACTGGCCATTCGCGAATAATTTTGTTTTAAATTAATGTTGCACCGTTATTATGAGCATTGCAGTTATATGATGGACGTTTTCTAGACTAACTTTTTTCTTTCCGGTTAATATAGTTTTGTTTACTGTACTTATTTTATTACCCCGTAATTTTGCATTATTCTGAACTGCTCATTTTGCCATAAAAAGTAGGGTGTTAAATTTTTCATGCTGCATTCAGAACGATAACTTGCTTAGACAAATTAAATCTAGCAATAAGTATGTTCGTTGATCTCATTGTATTGATCTTGTATTAACTTAGTTGTGTATGATTTCAGTGAACATTTGTCAATTTAGACTTTTTGCGAAAAATGTCCTTTTTTCTGGCATAAAGTATGTGGGAGCCCTAAGTATATAATGCATTAACACGCCCGGAAAAGGGCAATCTAGGCCTGCTGTTTAACTAGAGGGGAATTTTTAAGCCCTGAGGCTAGGTTTTACTTTGCGAACCTGTACACAAAAATTATTGATGAACACATAACTTCATCTGTGTCATCAGAATTGATCTAAAAATTTCTAGAGTTTCAAAAACTTTTTTAAAGTTTCAACAATTTTTGTAAAGTCTGTAATATTTTTTGTAAATTTAAAATATTTTTTGTAAAGTTTGGAATTTTTTTGTAAAGGGTGGAATATATTTCGTAAAGTTTGGAATATTTTTCGTAAAATTTGAAATTAATTTTACCCGCTTAAGCATAGGAATTTTGCTAAGTTTGGAATATTTTTTGTAAAGTTTGGAATATTTGTTGTAAAATTTGGAAAATTTCTTGCAAAGTTTGGATAATCTACATTTAATATGGCATTGCTCCAGGATTGCTGACAAATTTTGTAGGCTATACATACACTAGCATACAAAGAATGCAGAAAAATGACAAAAACTCGACAATGGTCAAAATCCCGAAATGATCTACTTGAATATAGTCATGTTAATCAAAATATAAAATGCTTGATTAGATTTAAATTTGGGAAAATTGCATGTATTTTCTGCACGGACACAAATGGCTTAGTGTTTGTCTCATAGCCTACAAAATTTGTCAGCAATCCTGGAGCAATGCCATATTAAATGTAGATTATCCAAACTTTGCAAGAAATTTTCCAAATTTTACAAAAAATATTCCAAACTTTACAAAAAATATTCCAAACTTAGCAAAATTCCTATGCTTAAGCGGGTAAAATTAATTTCAAATTTTACAAAAAATATTCCAAACTTTACGAAATATATTCCACCCTTTACAAAAAAATTCCAAACTTTACAAAAAATATTTTAAATTTACAAAAAATATTACAGACTTTACAAAAATTGTTGAAACTTTACAAAAGTTTTTGAAACTCTAGAAATTTTTAGATCAATTCTGATGACACAGATGAAGTTATGTGTTCATCAATGATTTTTGTGTACAGGTTCGCAAAGTAAAACCTAGCCTCAGGGCTTAAAAATTCCCCTCTAGTTAAACAGCAGGCCTATATTGCCCTTTTCCGGGCGTGTTAATGCATTATATACTTAGGGCTCCCACATACTTTATGCCAGAAAAAAGGACATTTTTCGCAAAAAGTCTAAATTGACAAATGTTCACTGAAATCATACACAACTAAGTTAATACAAGATCAATACAATGAGATCAACGAACATACTTATTGCTAGATTTAATTTGTCTAAGCAAGTTATCGTTCTGAATGCAGCATGAAAAATTTAACACCCTACTTTTTATGGCAAAATGAGCAGTTCAGAATAATGCAAAATTACGGGGTAATAAAATAAGTACAGTAAATAAAACTATATTAACCTGAAAGAAAAAAGTTAGTCTAGAAAACGTCCATCATATAACTGCAATGCTCATAATAACGGTGCAACATTAATTTAAAACAAAATTATTCGCGAATGGCCAGTCACCCGACACAACGGTAATTGTGTAGAGATTTTTTCAGGCTAAGTAGCGACAAAAAGGACAAGAAAAGGACAGGTTTTAGAAAAGGACGCTGATGCATATAAAAGGACTGTCCTCTAAAAAAGGACATATGGGAGCCCTATATATACTACAAGTGATGATTTAAAGGTAAAACCTCATATGTTTGCAGGTTTGACAAATTTAGGGGTCCGCATTAATCTTTGCAAATTTTATCAACTGACGATAAGGAAATGAATGTATGAAGAAGAACTGATTCATGGATTAGTCTACAAATTTTGCAATGTGACCTTTATAGTGTTCACATGCAGAAAATCAATCCTTACAGGTGCAAAAGAGGAGCATGAGTTGCACCGGGCATATAAAATAGAGTCAACGATGCTTGAGAAATGCAGATTAGATACATAAAATTTGACACTTCACAAAACAATTCCCAAATTTGACAAAAAAATATTCCATACTTTACAAAAAAATTTCCAAACTTAACAAAAAACATTCCAAACTTTACAAAAAACATTCCAAACTTTACAAAAAATATTTTAAACTTTACAAAAATTATTCCAAACTTTACAAAACTACTATGCTTAAGCATGTAAAATTTATTCCAAATTTTACAAAAAATATTCAAACTTTACAAAAAATATTCCAAATTCTACAAAAAATATTCCAAACTTTACAAAAAATATTACAAATTCTACAAAAAATATTCAAAACTTTACAAAAAATATTCCAAACTTTACAAAAAATATTCCAAACTTTGCTAATTTTTAGATCAGTACTGATGACATGGATGAAGTTAAGTGTTCATTAATGAATTTTGTGTGGAGGTTTATAAAGTAAACGCTAGCTCAGGGTTTAAAAATTCCCACAAGTTCAACAGCAGGCAAAGATCGCCCTTTTTCAGGCGTTTTCTGATAAACTTTGAGAAGCTCAAAATAGCATGAAAATCAAATTTGAGCGATGTTTGCCTATACTGGTTGCTCATTTTTGGGCAAAAATAACTCCTAATGGCATCATTAGACAGGTACTGCTAAAAAATTAAGCATTGTAAAGACAATGCAAATAAAAAATCAACATACAGTAGGTCGTGCGCTAAAATTTTGTACATAGCACAGCTAAGGTTTATATATCATATCCTGAAAATTTGAACAAAATCCGGCTTCCGGTTCTTGGAATATAGTGCTATGCGAGAAAGTGTAAAGTAAACTGGTATACTGTACTCTGCGCGGTAAAATTCTGTACATAGCACAACTAAGGTTTGCACATCAAATCCTGAAAATTTGAACAAAATCCGGCTGGTGATTCTTGGAATAGAGTGCTATACGAGAAAGTGTAAAGTAAACTGGTATACTGTAGACTGCGCGCTAAAATTCTGTACATAGCGCAACTAAGGTTTATACGTCATATTCTGAAAATTGAACAAAATCCGGCTGGTGTTTCTTGGAATATAGTGCTATATGAGAAAGTGTACAGTAAATTGGTATAGTGTAGGCTGCGCGCTAAAATTCTGCGCGCAGCATGCCTCGCCTATATACATCATATCCTGAAAATTTGAACAAAATCCGGCTATTGATTCTTGGAATAGAGTGCTATATGAGAAAGTGTAAAGTAAAGTAGTATACTGTAGACTGCGCGCTAAAATTCTGTACATAGCACAACTAAGGTTTGTACATCATATCCTGAAAATTTGACCAAGATCCGGCTGGTGATTCTTGGAATATAGTGCTATATGAGAAAGTGTACAGTAAATTAGTATACTGTAGGCTGCGCGCTAAAACACTGTGCGCAACATGCCTCGCCTATATACATGATATCCTGAAAATTTGAACAAAATCCGACCATTGGTTCTTGAGTTATGCAAAAGTGTAAAGTAATGCTGGTAATACTTTAGGCTGCGCGCTAAAATTCTGTGCGCAGCATGCCTCACCTATATACATCATATCCTGAAAATTTGAACAAAATCCGACCATTGGTTCTTGAAATATAGTGCTATATGAGAAAGTGTAAACTGATGCTGGTATACTGTAGGTGCTCCCTCAAAATTTTTGAAATAGTTTGCTAATAAGGTGTTCATCCTACCCCTAAAATTTGAGCCCGATCTGGCTGCTGGTTCTTGACTTACGCCTCTTCAGAAATAACTCCCCTGGATAATAACCTCTGGGTAATAACCCCCCTGGATTATTGCACCCCCTCCCCTGGCCCTGGGCCCTAAGCTGCGCGCGCCCTTTCCCTGGGCAGGTTTCGGGCAGGACCCCAAGCCATTTGCGCCCTGGCGCAACCTCGATTTTGGGCCAGGGCGCAAGATTTTACCCCCTTTGCCTATGTTGTAACACTACACACGCTATAAGATAAGGTCCTAGGGGGCCACGGTATACTACTGCCGTTCTAGTGAATTTTATGCATTTCATAGCAAAAACACTATTTGGTTCGATTCTCGGAACAAAAATTGTGACATTTTGTTTTTCTGGCCTCGAGGGCTCTCTCTCCAGGTAAGATGCTCTGGACTGAGCGGGGTAAATTCACGGGGTGCCCGCTGCGACTCGTCATGCAAACCTGAAACTCTCGATCTCCAGTGACACTTTTTTGCAAAATTCGTAAGTAATAAAATGACAGAAATCGTCTTGAATAAAGTGTTTTGGATTATTTTTGGATTTTTCATGGATTTACTTAGCCATACACGTACAATATGATTTGAAAGCAGTCCAGCAAATAGCAAATAAGTCAAATAACGAATTACGCGAATAATTATATAGATTTTAATAAAACCGCGGAATTTTAAATAGTTTGAATGGTCGGTTTTTGGAGAATTATAAAGACTTGAATAAAATGAGAGATCCTTAAGTATACATTTGTTTTCAGCTTTTTTTGTTTATTATGCATACATGGCCTGCGCGCCATTGTTGCTAGCCGCTGGGTCTCCTTCGAAATCGATAACACTGACTTTGATGATATAATCATCTGAGTCGGCCTTAGCGATGCTTCCGTCGCCGTCGCATTCGATGAGACAGCCGATGCTGATGACAATGACGATGCCATCTTCAATGTCGGCAGTATCGCCCAGCTCGGCCTCAGAGACGTCTGTAGAGAGAGCGCCATTGATAACTGAGTTTTAAGCAATGAGTATTTGGAGTTTTCCTTTTGCCAAGACGTCTTGATTATGAAAAGGAATTTAAGTTTTAATTCCTTTTTTTGCTGAGTCAAAATCAAGTCGGATGATTTTCGAAACAATGCCTTCAACAGGAAATTTCAGTTTATTTATGATTCGGAACTCATGTTCAATAGAGGTGCCTTAAATTTGGCGAGTTTGATTACGTTTTTGATTAGTTTTGGTCAGGAACTTATAAAGAGCGACATTTTCGAAAGTTCTGCTGACCTAAGTGAATATTCGTTTCCCGATCAAAAACGAATAGAAAACGGAGTTTTCAAAAATTTAGTCGATTTTACGGGTTTTGACATGGAAAAGTTTACCCTCAAAAATTATTTCGAAAGGTTAATTTAGTGGCGACTCTTTTCGCTTTCTTTTTAGAACCGGCTTTCCTTGTTTCTGCTTTGTTTTCTCAGTTTCTAACTCAATTACACGCAAATAGATCAAGTACATACAAGAATTTACAAGCACAAATAAAATTAACTGTATGCACATTAGAAATTGTACAAGATATCTTGAAATTGACTCCAAGAAACAAATTGCCCATTTTTTGCCAAAATCTCTTGCTTTCCAACTGTTTCTTTCGATTCGATATCGAATAATGTTCAACATGAATAAAATACATACGAAATAATTGATAGGAGCAAAATAATTGATATAAGTATGCGTAATATAGTCATGAGCAAAGAAGTAATTTTCATTCAGTAAAGTATTCATTTGGGATAAAAAATAATATGCCAAGTAATAAACAGCAGGAAAGGAATTTTGACAAATATACTTACCGAAATGATGGCCCCATTTGATGTAGGCCGGGCGGGCGTCCGCTCCCGGTGTCATGTGATGCGATGAATCTGATAAGCTTGGGGAAGATGGGCCACGAGGAGTAGCTGGTGGGCGACGAGGTGTTTTGATTGGATGGCCACAACGGATAGGGCACCGTCTACAAACGGTACAGCGGCGGCGGTGAGGACGATTGCCTCGGGAGCGTGGTTGAAGGCGATGGTTTCGGCGGTGGTTTTGGCAATGGTTTTGGCGAAACGTGGGCCGGCTACCCGACATTGAAAGAGTGACATTTTCATTTCCAGAGCTTAGCTCATTAAACACGTTGACTGAATGCACCTCTGGGTTAACGGCGAAAGGGACCAGTTGCCCCCTATAGAACCAGAAGAATGGGTTTTCTGCTCGTCATTGATCAGAATGATGCTGCAATCTGGCGGCAGGTCGGAACCGTTTCCGCCAAAGACGTTCAACTCTGCATTTAAAGCGATATTTAAGTCAACTTGCCCACTGCTGAGGGTTTGAGGGATTAGTTCTTCATCTTCTATGTCTAAAACTTCGCATTTTGCAGGTTCCAGTGATTCTAAATTTTTGCTTAAAATAATGTTATTTGCCGATCTTTTTAGTTTATCCAAAAATTGAACCCCTTTGGCATTATTTCTGTATATTTTGGAGATTGTGGGGCGATATCCCGGCTTCGTGTCTCAGGCCGTCCCCATAAACCTTTACCAATCCGCCGATCAATGAATTAACGCTCATTGACATTTTCGTGTACATTATCATATCCATTCATTCTTTTATCTGTAGGGTGGTCCTCCCATCTCGCATTATTTCTGAAATACGAACTTTCACTCAGATTTCTTTGATTATAACTAATGTTTCCAAAATCATTCAGACCTCTTCGATTGGAATAATTGTTTCCAAAATTTGAATTTTGTTTGGAAATTCGCCTATAATTTATATTATCATAGTTTAAATTGCAATTATTTTAGGGTCGGTTACGATAATTGTTCAAATTATAATTATTACCGGTTGCGGCCAAGCGGTTGTTTCTAACTGGACGACGATCGTCAAAGTCAAGTCGACAATTTGCGGCTCCAATGGCCGTAATGTCCGCAAGTTGTTGCAAATCGCGCGACCATTAAAATTCGTGTCTCGCCGCGGCGATCAGAGAATGAAGTTCTCGAATTTGATCGTTCATTTCGACTGAAGGAAGAACGGATAAGTTACAACTTGTAATTTTTGACTCCGGGTGAGTAGGTTAATCTTGTATTTGTTCCCGAAAAAAAAAACTTTTGCTCATTGTGAACAGCTTTTTTAGAGCGTCTTTTAAGCTCTCTTTCTTGATATTTTAACCCCTGATAAATTTTCGGTAAGAGCCCTCGTATAAATATAGGCTTTATGACGGATTCCCGGTCTCCCTCCGAAAGTTGGGGATAAGCTAATTTTGCAAGCTTTTTCAATCTTCCGGAAAATTCCAGGACGGCTTCAGATTTCTTTTAGGTGGCGTCGTAAATTAGCCCCTAATAATAATCAGAGTCCCGCCCACACCTGGGCGTGTTAGGGGGGTTTGGGGGTATGCAACCCCCACCAAAAAGATACCCCCAGAAATCAAAATAACCCCCAGAATTCAATTTTTAAATTTTTTTCGCATTTTTTGATGCCAATAGATAGTGCTAAATCAGAAACGTCGAAAAATGATGTTTTTTCGCCATACCACCACTTTTAAGGCCATTTTTTGACCTTTGAAAAATCTTGCACCCCCCACAATTTTCTTGCTGCCCCCGTATAGTCCCGCCCCTCAGGGAACGCCCGCACTAGTTTTTGCACAACATTATCGAAATTTTGATCTTCCTGCGTTTTTAAGATTTCAGTAAGGATGGTTAAAGCAGTCCCTACTCAATTCCTCCCTAAGTCCTTGCAAAACCATAGATTTTTAGAATTGTCTAAACCATTCTCCCAAAAGACGCCCCGAAAAGCACCGGAAAATGGTTTAAGTGGCTTTGCATTCACTAGGGCGTTTAGCTTAATGAGAGAGCGGTCCCCCACTGGGGCTTGAGCAGCAAAACTCCCTTGTCCTACGAAATCTTCGAGTTCCCTCATTTGTTGATTCATTGGGGCACCATAAAGTTCAAAAGCACGTTTAAAAGCGTCTTCTAATCGCTGATCGTCGTTTATCATTTTTCTCGTCAAAGGTGTTTCAGATTTTTGTATCAAAAATCTTTTTAATAAAGAAATATCAGTTTTAGTAAACGCTGGCTCCTTTTCTCGCACTATTTCCGAAATATTTGGTTTGAAATCAGAGTACTGATTTATGGGTGTACTCTGGCCTGCTGGGTTTCCTAAATCACTATGAAAAAGCGTGTCGAGAAATGTTTGATGGGCTTCAAGAGCTTTTTCTGGACTTTCAAATCGAGTTGAGTCTGAAAATCTCTGATGAGCTTGAAGAGTACTTTGAAATTTAGGATCAGAAATTTCGGAATTTTCCGTATCTTTCTGCCCGCTTTCAACTGCTTCAGAACTTTCTGAACTTGGATCCGTATTTAAAAAAACTTTAATTTCTTCTATTTTTCCGCGTTTACTTCCTACACCCCTCAAAAAATAAGCCATAAATTTATTCGTCGAAATTTGGAAAATGGGGTGCTAATAACACCGGCCGGGCGAGATTAGCAGAAAAATTTGTGCGCACCTTCTGACCGAAATCACGAAAAAGGGTTAGGAAAAAAATCGTATAATATGATAATCCAAATATTCAAATATTTATCGGCTTTCTTTCGCCTATTTTATCAATCCTAGTGATTCAGGGGCTACGCTTTGCCCGGGAATCATCGCAGCTTGACCACCTAAAAACATGTAAATTTAGCAAATCTTTAACTAATGCTCTTTCTGACCTTTCAATGGACTATCGGAGCAATATTACAGCAGCCTACGTTCCACTAGATACAGAAAATTGATTCTTCAGGGGAAAATCGATTTGCTGGGTCGTGATTTACAAATTAAAGTGACTTCAAAATTCTCGAAGTTAGGGACGTCATTTTTTCTAAATCGTACGTGGAAGAAAATGAAATATATTTCAGCGGATTCGAAAATCAGTAAGTTTCTTTGAAGGCTAGAAAAGGCGATTTTCAGCAGAGGGGCGGATCCCACTTTCTGCGTCACAAGATCATGGTCAGGTTCGTGCGTAAAGCTATTCTACCATTTTTGCATAAGCTAAAGGGGACCAAGATTTGGGGTTCCCTTCTCCGCGTAAAATAAACGAATCAAAACATCGACGTTTACTTACAATAGGTATGTCACCGAATCAAATAAGAAATAATGATAATCGAAATACAAGTCGAAGTAGGTGCAAAAATACGTTAGAAATACTGCAATACGATAGCAACGCTATCAGACGATGTCGAGGGTGAAAGATGAAGGAAGATAAGTTTTACGCTTGAATCTACGAACGCTAAACCAAGAGACACTGAGCGACTTTTCTTAGATCTTCCCGTTTTATATTCAAAATCATCTTTGGCTTTTTCACCAGGGGCGATCGTAAAGAGCGCTTTGCTTTCAACTATTAATTTTCCCATTTTTTGTATCTTAAATGCATTATGGCTTAACATAGGTCGCGCGTTAGCGCGTACCTATAATATACTTGGGTACCCTAACACCTGTGCACCCCCCTACAGCTATAATGGGACACTTCTGAAAGGTGCGATTTTTTAAAAGAAAGATAATAAAAAAGTCGCTGCCCGTGTTTTTTTGTTTTTCTTGAGACTCAAAACTTACTGTGTGAAGCAGGTGTAAAGTTTTTGTGTGACGTTATTACATATGACAAATTTTGGGACCTTTTTATCACGGCATGTGGACAACTGAGTATTAATGACAATTGAACGGCATAGGATTATAGAAGGATGAATTTTACAGATGAGTAATTTTTTGTTTTTGGAAATTTAAATTAGTTTTCGAATGGCAGTGTAAAGAGTGCGATAATCTGGGGATGAAGAAGCACATTTTTGTCGAGTTTTCAACCTGCTTATGTCTGATACAAGCTCCGGTTATGAGTTTTTTAAATGTTTTCTGACAGAAATGTAGAGTGGATCAAGAGCTACATTCTGCATATAAGCAAAGTCTTCTACGCTCTATGGTGAGTTAGATCCTGGGGTTTAAAGTTTACACTCTAGTGGATGGTGTAAAAAACGGATTTTAACTAAGATTTCTCCGCCAAATTTTTCCGCTTATGAGTCAGGGTTAGTTGAATACAGCAGTAATAAAGCGCCTCTCAAGGGCTACATATCGCAGCAAACCGCATTTAAAAAAACGCAATATTGAGTTATTTATGGGGGTGTAAAGTTCGAAATCAGAGGCAAAAAATGGGCAAAATAACACGTTTTTTCCGAATTTCGATGAATAAATCATACCAAATAATTTTTGCAAGAGAATTTTGGCACACAGGAATGTACTACGATTTAAAAGCTACAAATTGTACCAAACTGAATTTCTTTAAACTCAATGGGGAGTTCGGTATGGAATTTTAAAGTTTACAGTGTTCTAAATGATGGAAAATACGTTCTTGTTGCGTTTTTTGTTCGCCACTTTTTCCGTCCAGAAGTCGGTATAAGTCAAATAGAATAAAAATAAAGTGCTTTATACCGGGTGCATGTCAAAGCAAATTGTCTATACATTAATATTCAGCGGGTGTAAAGTCAAAAATTTGGTGTTTAAAATGCGTTTCTGTCTTGTTTTTTCTGCCTGCTTCTCCGGTTATGAGTCAGGGACACGATTATCAAGTCTAGAAATGGACCAGGAACCAAATTTGATATGCCAGTCTGGCGCGTATGTTTACACTCTACAGTGTTGTGAAGTGGTTTACACCTATTGTTAGTTTGCCCATAGAACATTATGGAGACTTAATTTTTTTCATAAATATTAACCGTAATATCGGAACAATATCAAAATTACGAATCTGACCAAAATCTTCTTTACACTAGGTGTTTACATGAAGTTTACACTACATATGTATTTATCTTCGTTTTTGAGCATTTCAGAAACCTAATTTTTTCCTGGAGTCTAGAAACTTTCAAAGAATCAAATGTGATACGTCACGTTGGCGCGTTTGTTTACATCCAACAGTGATGTAAAGTAGTTTACACTCTTGTTTATTTGTCCTCAGACCATTGTAGACATGCAATTTTTCATAAATGTTGATAATGATATCCGAGTAATATCAGATTTACAAATCGGAATAAAATGCTCTTTACAATAAGCGGTTGTGTTAAGTTTATACTGCTAATTAATCTTCGTTCTAGAGCTTTGCGGTAACCTGAATTTTTTGCCGAAATCTGAAAATTTACATGGAATCAAATAAGGGACGTCAGCTGGGCGCGTTTGTTTACGCTCAACAGTGATGGAAAGTGGTTTATCTTCGTTCTAGAGCTTTGCAAAAACCTAAATTTTTTGCCGAAATCTGAAAATTTACATGGAATCAAATAAGGGACGTCAGCTAGGCGCGTTTGTTTACACTCAACAGTAATGTAAAGTGGTCTACATCTGTGTCTATTTGTCATTAAACCGTTATGGAGACGTAATTTTTTCATGAATGTTGATCGTAATATCCGAGTAATATCGAATTTACAAATCCGACTAAAATCTTCTTTACACTCGTTGCTAGTGTAAAGTTTACACTATATAATAAGCTTCATTCTAGAGCCTCACGGTGAATTATTTTTCCCTAAAGTCGTAAAATATATATGGAAACAGATGTGATACGTCTGCTAGGAGCGCATGAAGAGTAGTGTAAAGTGATTAACACCTAATGTTAATTTGTTCTTAGAACATAATAGAGGTTTCATTTCTTAATAAATGCTGATCGTTATATCAGAGCAATATCCAAATTATTAATCCCACTAGAATTCTTTACACGCTTGTGTAAAGTTTAAAATGCAAACTAAGTCTAGCTCTAGAAAGTTTTGGAAGCATATTTCTTTACAGGATGCTCTACGTAACATAAGAATTACTAATCAGGATGTTTGTTTCTTCTACAAGTAGTAGCTTTGTAAAGTTTAAACCATTCAATTATTAGAAGAACCGCACAGTAAATGAAATCTAGTATTGTATTTCTAAATCTTGCTAATTTAAAGTAGGGTACTAGTAAAGAAAAATGCTCCGATGGAACAAAAAAGGGGAATATACTTGGGATTGTGAATTATCGAGGATGTAAAAGGAAGAAAAATCTCCCTATGTTATATGCCAGAAATCGCAAAATATGTTAAAAATCAGACTTTCTCTAAACAATGCAAAAAATCGAAGTATATTCTGCGGCCTTTGAAAAATGTAAAAGTTTAGTAAACAATTGTTGTAGATATGTGTAAAACAGTATCTACATAAGGTCTGTTGCACGTCAGCTTCCGTGTTTCCTACTGCTTTGAACCAACAATATCATCGATTGTCTTGAATGCATCGATATGTACTATTTCATTCAATTCGCTTAGCTACTGCATTGCTGATTCGCTGCTTTTTTCAATCAATTTTTTGGTAATTTGGATATTGCTTGCACTTTGACAATTAGAATGGCTGTATCTGCTAAGTGACACGCTTAGTAATAATGAAATACGAACAACTTAGTTAGGATTTGTTAACAGCATTTCACTTTCAGTCACATTATTGAGCAACTCAAAGTTGAATGAAGTCTGCAAAAAGTTGCATAACGTAATATGCTTTCAAGATATTATGTCAATCAGAGAAAATTATTTTAAAATAATATGTTTTTTCAGAGACCGCCGAATATACTTTGATTTTTTGCATTGTTTAGAGAAAGTCTGATTTTTAGCATATTTTGCGATTTTTGGCATATAACATAGGGAGATTTTTCCTAGTCCCCTCCTTTTACATCCTCGATAATTCACAATCCCAAGTATATTCCCCTTTTTGTTCCATCGGAGCATTTTTCTTTGCTAGTTTAAATATGTCTGGTTTGCATAGCAATGCCGACCTTTTGACCGCGCTGCTTTACATCTATTTCGTGAACTCACATGGTCTTTAACGTCACCTTGTGCTACTTTCTCACCTTTTGCCCTTTTTGGGCCTATATGCATCCTGACGTGTGTTAATCCAGAAAAATTCGGTTTATATTGCCCATGGGGCAATTAAAAAGCCCCAAACTTCTAGGCAAGTATCAGTTTAGTCGGTCGTAACTTTTTATTGGGAAAAAGTATTAATTTGTCGTTTTGGGATGAAAGGCGCATCTTGTTTAGGGTACACATATTTGTTCACGATTGCTGCGTGAATTTCATCGCTTTATAACGTATACATATATGCTCATATCGCCATCATCATCTTACCTAAATGCTTTCCATCGCATCGACCGATAGTCTTACATATTATATACACGCATAATAATAAAGAAGTTAGCGCGTTAAAAAAATTACCTTACAATGCTCAAACGTCAAAATAACAAAATGAAGTGCCTAAAATAAATGTTTGCATGCACTTAATGTATAAAAGGTAAAGTAAACTTTACAATTTCTCGTTTCCACTTAACGAAAGTTAGTTTTCTAAATGCATTTTTAGCGCCGAAATTTTAACGGATGCCAAAATTGAGCTTGCCTTCATGCTAGAATGCCAAAGCTTTTTTTAATACTCCTTTGGATAACAGTAGGCGTGTAGTAACCATTTTTATTCAATTGTTGCCATGCCATGCCAATGTTGAAAAATATACGTACGTAACCGATTCTGTCGGAATTTTCATAGCCTAAGCCTCAAAATATTAAAATAACAAACGAATTTCAATACCATTTCAATTTTAAAAGTCAGCTGTCTGCTCTTAAATATTATGCAAAGTAATGCAATAGTGAAGTAAATAAAATAAAATAATAAAACAAATAATTTGTAATAAACGATTAAATAAATAAAGGAATGCATAATTGTTCAACTTTTGCTTTTATGATATATGCCTGTTGGTTTTCAGATGCTCTTTAATGGGTCAACGGCGATCTTCAAGTACATAGCTACTGCGCTGAAAGATGAGCAGAAATTAGCGATTCGCACGTTGGTTAGGTGAGTTTAATTTGTTTTGTATGTCTTATTCAAAATAAAATAGGAAGATCTACGTATATGATGTACGTAGAATTGTGTCAATGAGGTATAGCTTGCTTAGCCATCTATTTTCCAAGGAACTAATATTCGATAATTTAGCAACTGATGTCCAAAAAACGTCAAAATAGAGTAAAATAATAGGAGATAGATTTTTAGTCGTTTATAATCTCATTATGCGCTTAAACCCCTGCTCGTCGCAACACTGCCGTTTTCCTTTTATATTTTATTCTGAGAATTCATCTGCTGTTTATTTCTGACTAGGACTTTCAGTCCGCAGAGACTTGCATCAAACATTGGCTCCTCATGAAATGTTTAGCAGAAGAATTCTATGTATTCAGGCTAGTCATCTCCCATCGTTCAAAATCTTGGGGTCCACCTTCCCTCGAAAGATTTTCACCTAAAAATTTTGGATTTTCGGAAAAGTCTCCGAGAACGTCCCGATTTAACCGTTTTTTTTGGCGATTTTCAACTTCAAAACTGCCAATTTTTTAGCGCATCGCGCCAAAAGTCATTTTTTACCATGTTTTGCTAACTTTTTAAATTTTTTACTATATTTCTATTGTTTTGGGAGAGAGTATCTTAAGAAACCCCAAAAAATGATTATTGCGATGCGTAGGATCTTTCATTGAGCCCAAGGAGAAAATTTATTAAAAAATGTGTTACATTCCTTCCAATTCCCATGCTGAATTTGCGTGTCTTCCATCCCCGAACGTACATGTGACAGATTAAAATTTTGAGTAGGGTTTAGGGTTTTAGGTTTAGATTTTGTTGGTTTATTTTTCATTTATTTTATCTTATACGGTTTCCAGCATAGGTGGGCAGCACCGAAATTCCGGGGGGGAGGGAATTTCTAGGGTGGGGTTGAAAAAATTTTCAAAGGTCAATAAGTGGTCTTAAAAGCGATCTTATGGCGGAAAACACCATTTTTCGACGTTTCTCATCGAGCACTATCCAATGGTATCAAAAAAGCTAGAAAAGCAAAAAAATTTCAAAAATTGAATTCTGGGGGGTTATTTTGATTTCTGGGGGGGTATTCCAACTTCTGAGGGAGTGCATATCCCCAAACTCCCCACGCCCACGTGGAGTTTCCAGCTATTTTTTAGGGAGGGGGTTTAATGACCTACAATTTTTGGCCAAAAATCGTCGAAGAATCACCCAAAAATGACCAAAAACGCGAGTTTTTGTCAAAAATCAGAGGATTTTTGGTGACTCTTGGAAGAGGAAACAACAGACTTTGGGCGGGGATCTCCTTATCCCCGTATTACGTGCATCCTCCGAAAGGCTGAGCTTTTTAATCCCCTTCCCCGACTTTTAGACAAAACCATGCTTTCTAAGCCATTTGTACATAGATACTTTGATTTCAATTTTGGACATTGAAGGGCAGCCCCTGAATTCTATGGGTCCTTAAACTTGAAGAAGTCTAGTTTTCCATTTTTGTGTGCGATTTAAACCAGCACAAATTCAAAAAATGTAAAGCCTTTAGAATCAAAGTTTGATTTTCCTGGTTTAATTGTTTTGAGATTGAAAGTACCACTGGTGATTTGATAAATGTTTGAATTAAATAAAAATTAAATTAAGGATGAAAAATTTTAATAAAATAAATTCGTATAAGTCTGAATTTCGCGAAATCTTGTGAACAGCTGACAATTTGTGATCGATATAAGTTGATTACAATAGTGATTTAAATCCATGGGAGAACAAATATTATGGAAACGAGGGATAAATAACATAGGTGCACTAGGTGAAACTTTCAGGAAATGGTGAAAACCAAAAATCGGTAGATAGCTAGGTGCTTCGTAAAACCGATTTAATAGCCTTCTTGGGCTCAGAAAAGGTGCTGTATAGCGTTTTTCGGCTCAGAAAACTAGCTATATAGCCTTTTTAGACTAACAAACATAGCTGAATAGCCTTTTGGACTAAAATTAGCCATTTGCATCTTTTTAAAGTCGAGAAAATAGCTATAAATCCATCCTTTTAAAACTCATAAAAGACAACTATATTGCATTTTTGAGCTCACACAGTATGTTTCTAAGTCAAAAAAAGGCTATATAGCTCATTTTCTGAGCACAAAAAAGGCTTGTTTTTTTCAGTCAAAATGGTTGTACAGCTATCAGTTTTTCAGAGCTCAGGAGAGAATAATACCCCCTCTCCCCCCAAGCTCTTGTATGATAAATAAAGTTTTATTATGCAAAATTGTGTTACCGTTGCATATCTGATAGCCGATTTTGCAGCGACCTTTATAGCACTGAAAATTCATATCCATGCCATTTTGCAAAATAAGCTATGAAAGATATGGTAGCATAGGGGTCTGGGGGTCTGGACCGCTAGAATCTGATGAAAGACCCCAAAAATCGATAGACCCCCTGAATTTGATTGCTGCCCTTGTATGTTAAGCACACATGGACTTGAGGGAGTCTGGACTGGACCCATAAGAAATAAATTTTGGCAATTCTACTTCATCAGACCCCTCAGAATTTGACTATTAACAATCTACGATGATTGGTTGTTATGTACAGTATCGTTATATGCTGGAATTTATTTCTATTCTTAGCTGTCAATTCATATTTAGTTGATTTAAATTTTGTTTTCAGATCAAGATGCTATCAGACCTATCAAATCAACGACATTGTTTTTCCGAATGTGAAGGTTGAGTGTACATATCAAGTTGGAAGTTCAATGTGAAAATCTATTACCTATGTAGGTATATTATTTTCGAATGCTTATATTGTTTTATGCTTTCATTAAATACTCTTTCCCAAGTTTATGCCTTTGTACGCCTGAACCAGCTCATTTATGTTTGCTTTGGTCCAAAACTTATAATTCTAGCTTCTTAAGAATATGCACATATTACTTTTTAGAATTATTGCAAAGTTGTTACATGATATTTATATTTACTCCTGCAGATACAAGTTTTTGCCCAAAAACACTTTTAATCGACCAGAAACTATCGAGTCTTGTAATGCGTGTTATATATGGATACGATAGTCTGGCTGGAACCCCTTTAGAATCTGATAGACCCCAGAATTAAATGTTGATGCTATTTTTAGTGATTTTTTTCTATTGGACCCTCCATTCAGGAAATAGTCGTTGCCTCTGTATGAAGCCTATCAGGTCATTTGCTAAAAGTATTTAGAAAGACGAAGGAACTTCAGTTAATTTAGACTACATATACAGATATGCGTATGTCCTCAATTTTTAGAAATTTTTCGGTTTTTCGCAATTTTTAGATGCCAATGGATAGTGCTCTATGAGAAACGTTACCAAATGGCGTTTTTTCGCCATATTACCATTCGTAAGACCATTTTTTGACCTTTAAAAAATCTTGCACCCCGCGTATGTACCTACCACCATCGTCGAAATTTGGTTGTCCTCACTACCTATATAGGTTGTAGCCTTTGAATCATAGTTCGTTTGTGGTGGAAAACTTCTGTTCCAAAAAATATTTGAGATATATGCCAATCGAAATACGTAAAAAATATTTTTTGGAGCAATTTTTGCAACCCTGATTTCAAACTTCACACCCTCATAAATAGCTCAATATTTCGGGTTTTCAAACGCAATTTACTGCGAAGAGTGGCTCTTAAAAAGTACTTCATTTTTATTTCGTTTCTCCGACTCATAAGCGGAAGATTTGGCAGAGAAATCTTTTACAAAATTTGTTTTTTACACTATCCACTAGAGTGCAAAGCATAAACCCCTATATATAACTCCGTATTGAGCGTTAAAAAGTTTGGTGGTAAGCGGAAAGTAGCCGTAGTACATTTCTATTAGAAAAAATTTCTTGGGACTCATAACCGGAGTTGTTGGCAGACATAAACAAGTCGAAAACTCGACCAAAATGTTTTTTACCCAGATTTTTACACGCTTTACACTCCCATTCGAGAACTAATGCGAAATTAAAAAAATAAAATCACCAAGAAAATTCTATCCTCTACAATACTATACTATTGAATTGTACACAAAGAGTCGTGTATACGCTGCAGAAAAAACCACCGCAATTCGCTATATGTTATAACGTTACGCCAAAACTTTACACGTTCTTTAAACAGTCGGTATTGAGTGCAAAGAAATAACGAAAGTAATGTACGGCAATTTTTCAAATATCCATCCTTAAAAAACCGCACATCCTAGATGAGTCCGGTTACAGCTGTAGGGGTGTGCACAGGTTTCAGGGGTACTCAAGTATATATATTATAGGTACGCGCTAACGCGCTGCCTATGATTTTTGTGTTGGTTAGAGAAAGTCTGATTTTTAGTAGATTCTAACGATTTTTTGAGCGAATAAGTGACTTTCCTAAACCCCTCCTTTCGTGTCTTTCAGAATCTGCTATCCCAGATATATTTGTTCTTTTTGTTCGATCGTAGCATTTTTTTGCTAGTTGAATTAGAATGATTCGAGCGAATTGATCAATGAACTCATAGGTAACTTGCTAGATGAAATACTTGATCTTCACAGGAAAAGCTTTTAAAAAAGTTACCTTTTACAACGTTTTGAAATTAAAATCAATTTTTTTCAACTTTACTTAGCTATTGAGTCAGAAAAATCAAAGTAAGATTAGTAATCCTGATTTTACGAAGGACACTCTGTAGGAAAACTTGGCTTGTACAACCTACAACCTCATAGACCAGAAGTTAAGCCAAAGGGTAACGTGTCTTATCTAAGAGGTGTTAAGAGAATAGCACTTAAGTTTGCAATCCTGATAGCACGGAGAAATCCTCATGTTTTGGAAAACATTTTAAAGAACCTAACTTTCGACAACGCTCCGTAGCGCAAGATTGATTTCAGTGTAAACTTTACACAAACGCTTAGTGCGAAGAATGTCCTAGATATGATCCGTAATCCTAGTGTTTCAGGCAACTTTTTACGGAAAAATTGACCTTTTACAATAGTCTGGGAGCGGAAAACACTTGTAGTATAAGCTACTTTACATCTCCTTTGAATGCAATTTAATTCGTCGAGTAGAATTTAAGAACTTTAAGCGTAAAGCATTCTTAGAGTTGATATCATGCCTTGAATCATCACGGAAGTAATTCTCGGACAAAACCGACGTAAAAAGCGTGTTATTCACCCCAGACTTAGAAGTTTACCTCCCAGGACTAACTCAATATTTAGTGAAAAGAAACGCATCTTACTGCCATGTGTAAATCTTTCGACTTTCTTAATTATTTACATTACTTAGGACATACTAATTAATACCTGGAGAACTTAGCTGACAGAATAATGGCAAAAACCGATACGTACTTAACTTTTAGGTGGTCCGCGCAACCCGATTCGTAACCAGAAGTTTGCTGACAAAAAATCGGCACAAAGCGTGTTCTTTTATACCATGTTGTAAGACACAATTTCTGAGAATTTCAACCTTCGACAAAAAGATTGAATTGTGATAATTAAAATTAATCTTACCTTAAAAGGACATATATAGCACAGTTTTATATTTTTAACGTCATTGTGCTATTCCATTGACTTGAGAACAAAAATTTGTTACACTACAACATGCTAAACAAGGGACTTTTTTTGATTTTTACCATATTTATCACTTTTATAAAATTCAATCTTATCTACGAATACTTAAAATTCGTCAAATATAGCTACCAATCGATAGAACAGCAAATTTGCCATTATTGGCTGAATGCAAAAAATATTCTTACACATCAGTTATGACTTTACACTACAGTTTAAACATACTCACTATTCGTAAAAATTGTAAATTTTTTGATAAATTTACGGTTTCCGTGGGTCCCTTACATGAAAAGCAAAATTTTTTTACCTTTTTTATGCAGCTCGTTTCTTAGTATAGACGAAGAAAAATTTCCATTTGTTCCTTGGTGTGGAGTGCGAAAAATTTCCATGAAAATAAATGTACCTTGACCCACTATATTCAAATTTCACACGTAAAAAAGAGTGCATCGCGCATAAACATGGACATAATTATCTCAGTGTTTCCTAAGTCTATAAGTCAAACATCTTTAGTTTATCAGTAGGAGTCTTGTCTTTAATATTCTGCTTCATTATTAGTTTCACTTAGTCCATTTACAGCACGTAAGTTTTTTGTACTTTTTGATCATTATTTTACACGACAGCTTAAAAAGTTATTCAATATTCTCTAACAGCTGTTAAAATCTTATTCCAAGCATTTAAATTTACATTATTTTTCTCATTTATTTATATTCTTATTGTAATCCTATTAAGCCAACAAATAATAAACGCCATTCAATAAAACAATCAATTAACGATCAATGAAGAATTATACTAGTGAGCAATCTTTGTTTCATTGAATGGCTTTTATTATTTGTTGCGAAATAGGACTATAATAAGAGTATGTGAAAAATTATGTAAATTATATTGTAGCATACTATAACATATTGGATCG
Organism: Mermis nigrescens; assembly: GCA_036768485.1. Taxonomy (NCBI): domain Eukaryota; kingdom Metazoa; phylum Nematoda; class Enoplea; order Mermithida; family Mermithidae; genus Mermis; species Mermis nigrescens. The sequence continues at coordinate 247,240 of JAVLUZ010000004.1, read as the reverse complement.
TTACGTGCAAGCCATACACATAACAGGGTGAGTTCATAGGATTTTTCATCCAAGATTGGCCGTTTCCCGTTCCCAAAGTCTAAGGATTTTTACCCCCCTGATTTTCGGGCAAAATTGCATTTTCAAGACATTTCAGTCAATTTTCGGCCATTTTAAGTCATATAGTGAAAGTCATTAAATCACGACCCCATGGCCCCCAAATTTTCCGCCAAAAATGTTGAGCCTTTCATATGCAATGCAAGCGGAGCACGCAAAATATTAGAACAAGTTATTCTTATTCGAAAACTTTTGGTCTGTGGCTCTTTGAAATGCTACAGAAATAAGTGTTTTTGCTTGCGTTTGTACTGTCTTGGCATGCAAAGTTAGCGCGTAGGGATCAACCAGACACTTTTGTTTTTGGTAATTCAGTGTAAATTTATTTAGATGAAAATTTTACTGTAGATAAAAGAACCATACATGGACAGCAAAAAACTCTGCGGGTCTGGATGAGTTAAATCCTAAAAAGTATTAAAAATAACGATTCTGGAGGATCCAGCAGCAATTATAGATTTGAAGGGGCGTCCGCCAAATTTTGGTGGGCCAGACCCCAACGTCCGTGTGTGAAATGAACTAACTGTATAAAAAGTATAAATAATTCAGCTGCTATTGGACTCGAAGAAAACGGATATTTGTTGAAGTTCAACAGCTTTTAGAAGTTATTGAAGAAGTTGAGAATGTGGTGTAATTTTATAATGAAAAACTACAAAAAAACTTTGCATGCTGTTAATAAAGAACAAGTTTTCCAATAAGTGATCCTAGTTTCACTAAGTGAAACTTATTATTTGTTTCGAAAACATTTTTAGGATTAAAGCAAAAATGAGAAGAATATTAATTTTGTAATTTTTGGCAAATTGCGGCGTATTTGGTTTTTCTGTGAAATCGGAATTAAGCAGAATATTAAAGACTTATCTTCTACGGATAAATTACAAATTTTTGGCATTCAGATTTTGGAAACATTGAGATATAATTATGTCTATGTTTGCTGCGATGTACCGTTTATACATGCAAAATTTGAGTATAATGGGTCAATCGGACATTTGTTTAGGTAGGTCAGCAGGTAAAATTTTTTATGATGAAATTTTATACTAGTTTTAGAATAGGGATGAGCTATATAAATAGGTGAAAATTTTGCTGTTCGTGTAATACACCAGAGAAACTGTAAATTTGTCAAAAACGTTTATAATTTTTTAAAAATAGTGAGTCAGTTCAAAGTAAAGTGTAAAGTGTAAACTGATGTGTATAAATATTTTTTACTCAGCTAATAACAAATTTGCTCTTCTATCGATTATTGGCTATTCTGACAAATGATATTAATTATTCGTAGAGAAAATTGAATTTTAATTAAAGTAATGGAGGATGGTGAAAATTATGAAATTCCCATGTTTACCATACTGTAGTACAACGAATTTTCGTTTTCAAGTCAAATGAATAGCACAATCATGTTAAGATTAAAAAACTGCTATATACGTTCTTTTAAGATATGATTAATTTTTGACTTATCACAGAGTTGGTCGAACCTCTCAGAAAGTGGCTCTTAAACTTTACAACTTCACTTAAGTCTGTAT